>JAHSPW020000008.1:4825402-5245402 GCA_019985065.2 Arctostaphylos glauca
TTTACAGAGTGTTGGGCTCAAAGGAAGGAGCATGTCCCGCACCTCCCGTTGTGATATTGGTGAAAGAACTGCAGGCTTTGCAGTTTTGAAGCCACAGAGAAAAATTATTATCTTGTCTGAAAGATTATGGAAGATATAATGGTTGGTATCTCTTAATATCGACTTTACTTTTGGGTTTGGCTCTCAATGAGTACTCAAGTTTTGTAGGAGGAGAGGACCTAAGTAATGTGGGGTTTGACCCATTTATCACGCGCTCGCATCCGTTCTACCACACGCTTGTTCGAATGATCGATTGACCCACCCACCTAGACCAGGCTAGACCGAATTTGGATTGGGTTAAAGTTTAGTTTAAGTATTTTAATTTACTTTAAATTTTATTTATTCGATGAAAGAATGTAACCCTTTGTCTATACTTATTCGTTTCGAACAGTTGTGACTGTCTGTCATCCAGCAGATGTGTTCGGCTAGTTGCACCTTTCTGCCATCCAATAGTTGTGGTCCATGGCTATTCAATTTAATTTGAACTGGTGTCTGTTCACACTTATTCTCTTGTATAAATTCGTAGTCCCTCGTTCATTTTTAGTACTTCAAATTCCCAATATTTTAGTGTTCAGACTTGTCTTATTGTTTTATCGAGTTTCTATTTTGAATTTTGTTAAAGAGTACAAACACGCGTTGTTTTGTTTTACACACAGATTATTGTATTTCTTGTGTGTGGGGGTGTATATCTTGAGAGGCAAACATCCAATAACCGTAAACACTGGACGAGATTGAATTTGTTTTAAGGACACCGTGCTAGCACTTGACTCTACCACAAATTGATATTTTTGCATTCCATGTTCAGATACAACAATGTTGGCATTTTGGCATTCTATACACGAAATTGGGGGCCCCCGGTTCCTCTATACACACATTTAAGTTTGGTTTTTGTTTTAGTGATAAATAACTATTATTGTATTTTTGCTAGTTATTTTTGTGATATGTATTTATAACTATTATTAATTTACTAGGTTATTATCAAAATTAAATATTTTACTATATCTATATTATTACTCCAACACGCCTCTAATTTTTTTTCCAATTTTTTTCTAGTCCTTTCCGAATCCAATTCGATTAAAAAAAATTCCCAATTTATAATTGATTTAGATGGAAATCAGAAATCAGAACGTTCGGATAGAATTGACGTGGCTACCGGCGAAGGATTAGTTGCCTCCAACGAAACCAGCTGTCTTATCCTCAGCATAAATGGGATAGAAGCGAGTACGAATTCCAACAATTGCGAGTCCTACTCGCTCAAAATGTCAACACATAAAAACTAACTAAATAATCCTCGTAAACTTCAAGAATCCCAACGCTTCTCTCTCTCTAGCGTTGCAATTTGCGGTGATGGCGGTTACGGTACCACAGAACCTGACCAGAGAGCAGTACCTCTACCTGTCGAAGCTCGCCGAGCAAGCCGAGCGGTACGAGGAGATGGTGAAGTTCATGGAAAAACTCGTCGTCAGCTCCACCTCCGCCGGCGGCGCTGAGCTCACAGTTGAGGAGCGGAACCTCCTCTCCGTCGCTTACAAGAACGTGATCGGCTCTCTCCGGGCCGCGTGGCGTATTGTGTCGTCGATAGAGCAGAAGGAGGAAGGGAGGAACAACGAGGAGCACGTGGCGCTCGTCAAGGAGTACAGATCGAAGGTTGAGTCGGAGCTTACCGAAGTCTGCGCCGGGATTCTGAAGCTTCTGGACTCGCACCTGATTCCGTCAGCCGCCACAAGTGAGTCGAAAGTGTTTTACTTGAAGATGAAGGGGGATTATTTTAGGTATTTGGCTGAATTCAAGGTTGGGAGTGAGAGGAAGGCGGCTGCTGAAGATACTATGCTCTCCTATAAGGCTGCTCAGGTATATCTGTGTATATTTTATGTATTTACGTTCGTGTTCTTTTGAATTTATTTTCTTTAGAGTTGAAATTGGCAGGAGACGATCACCAGCAATGGGAACTTATTAATAGTTATTAAATCAGTAGTTTAAGAATGCAAATGGAAGTTTAGAAATTTGTGAATTCGTTTTTTTTTTTTTTTTTTTTTTTGGAGAGGCTTTCTTAAATTCTAAAACTTTTCCCGAAAACAACTACTTGGACTAGGGATCTAGAATTCAGCAAAGTGTAATTTTGGAGTTGAAACCTTCTGTACCCAATTTTTCCTATACCCCTGTTCTGGTACATTTCTAGCCGTTAAGTGAAAATCTTTTTATCTTTTAAGATTTGCATCTGATCCACCAGCAAAAAGTGCAGGGGGCACAGGGAAATTTGATTACAGAGGATTTGGATTACTACATACGTTTTGGTTAACTTGCGTAGGACTGAGAAAATTTCTATTAAGACATTTATGACGGGCCAAAAGAGAGAGTTAATGGGATGGAAGTGTGGTTGGTTGGCATGGGATGTGCATAAGTTTCATGCTTAAATTAACTGATGGCGATATAAAGTCCTAAACAATTGTATGACCGTACCAGACACAGAACGAGACAATTCCCACCGTGTACCGTACAACTTCCAAGTACGGGGCAATACTGGGTGTACGAATCTGTACCAAAGGTTCCGGGTCGTATCAGACATTTTTGTCAATCTCGGCCCGTATGCAATTTTTCAATTTGTTTTTTGCTAATTTCATTTTCATTCTGTTAAAATAGCTCTCAAAATGAGATATATAATGTTATCTTTTCTAAAAAAAATTATTTTCAATACCAATAATTATGCTTCAAGCCTTTTAAAGGTAATAATATTTTATAATTGTTCATGTTGACTATGTCCTAGTATGCTTTTTGTCTCTTGAAAACAATTCAATGTTATAATTTATCTTAATTACTTAAAAAGTTGTAATACTCTTTTTCTTTATGTCTCATATAATTTTGTGGTGGATGACGTTATTTGAAAATATACATTATGTCGTGACGATGTAACCGAAACGTACCGGTACGGTAACAAAAACAGTAAGCTTGCCGGTATGAATTTGATAACTTTGGTTCTAAAGATGCAACTCTTTCTCTATCTCTCTCTCTCTCCCTCTCTCTCTCTCTATATATATATATATATATATGTATTTATGTATGTATGTATGAACAGACAAAATCATGGTGCTGGATATCGCAATGGCCTATTTGCAGGATCAGTAAATTCAAATTTTCTCCAACAATAGGGTTGTTAAAAATTGTTAAGTAAGATATTTATTGTGAATTGCAGAAACTGTAAATTTTGTAAAAGTTGGACTTTTTTTCAAATTCCTAAGCCATTGTATAAGTCGGGAACGTGTTGCATGTTCATTGATTTTCTTTGATGGCACCACATCCAATTTCTTTGCAAAATAGGCCTCCGTGATGTATATCAGTTGAGTTTTACATTGATGTGTGATTATTTGTGTCGTGTTATATATTTTATGTTCTACTAGTATCTCCAATACTACCAGTCGATCTGTTTGGTTCAGCTCCATGGCGATCAAATTGCAACATGTTATTGCTGCTGTACTATTGGTGTTAATCAAATTTTGTATTTGCTGCTTCTAATCATATATCTCCTACTCTTATCATTCGCCTCCCCTTGCACGCATGTGTTTATGGGTCTTCGACCTGAATGTTTGGTTTATTTGGTTGTGTGGTGTTACTTTCTTTGGCTATCATGTATCCGTTTCACTTGTAAAACAGCTGCCGCTGATTATTATTTTGTTGATGTCCATTATACCTAAGAACTGCTATTGAAGTTGCTTTTTTGATTTTTGTTTACTGGTATGAAGGACATTGCAATTGCTGATCTTGCTCCAACTCACCCTATAAGGTTGGGGCTGGCACTCAACGTCTCGGTATTCTACTATGAGATTCTCAATGCATCTGAGAAAGCTTGTAGCATGGCTAAACAGGTTTGGTCCCTCTCACTCCTTAGTGGCAAAAAATGTATATGAATTGGTTTGCTTGGTAGCAAAAAGTAAATCTATGAATTAGTTCTCTTAGAGGCAGAAAGTATGTCTATGAGTTGATGACAACCACTGGAACCCAAAGTCAGTGCAACCAAGCTTTTCCCCACCGTCTATTGGGTTCGGGTTAGGCATATGTTTTTCGTTTTCTGCCCTTGACATTATTGACAACATTTTCCCAAAGAAGCTTGGATCTATATAATGCCCTGTTCTGTGAAAAAGGAAAGAAGGAAAAGAAAAGAAAGTTCGCAGTTACTGTTTTCTTTCATCGGTGGCTTAGACATCAGCAATAATATTCTCTATGCATATGATCTATGATTATTGTTTATACAAGTTGACCTTGGAATTATCTCGACTTCAAGTCAGTTTGGGTTAGGAGTTCATTATTGCTGGTATAACTAATCGTCTGGATTTGTATATTCACTCACCTATCTTGTAGGGTAGTGCCAATTATTTATGCCTAACTGTATAACTGCCTCAGACATGTGTGGTGGCCAATGGGTGCTCTCCTCTAAATGGAGCAATAGACTTGTGACTTATGATTGTTATAGGAATATCTAACATATTATGATAAGAATATTGAGATAGAATGAATAAACTCTGTATATTATTTTGTTAAATCAATGGACAAAGGCTCCTATATATAGGAGAGATAGAGTTATAGTTCTAAATAGATTAGGGTACATAATCCTAATTCTAAACTAACTAGGGTAATCATAACGTAGACAAACTAGGGTATATTAACATTAACAACCCTGCTCAGACTCAAGGACGGTAAACATCAACCAATTTGGGTTTGGAAACGAGATCAAGGAAGTGGCATGAATGATGAGTTAGGCTGATACTAGCTAGGTGTTGACGTGATGCTGACGTTGTGTTGATGTGGCACTAAAGATGCACTGACGTGGCAATGATGAAGGTACTGGCTAGGTGTTGGCGTTGCGCTAATGTGGCATTGACAGTGCACTGACGTGGCGATGACGAAGGTACTGGCAAGGTGTTGACGAAGGTACTGGCAAGGCGCTGACGTGGCCGATGACGTATGCGCTGACGTGGCATATGATGTGGCCATTGACAGAGGTGCGTAAGGGATGACATAGATGCGAGTACATGATCAGTGGCTTTGAGCATAGAAGTTGACGTAGGTGCTGACGTGGCCGATGACGTGGGTGCTGACCATAGTTGTCAAATCGAGAATCGAATCGAGAATCGAAAAGGTCCAGTTATGAATCGTGAATCGAATCGAATCGTGAATCGTTCCGATTCGGTCATTTTTTTTAGAACATGTTAAAAATGCAAATATAATATAGAAATCAATAAAAAGTCTTAAATATAAGGTTGGATCATGATCTAAATTTGTCTTTTGTACTTTCTAGGTCTACAAGTACAAATTTCAATCATCTTCAAGATCAAATTCCCTCTCATCATCATCATCATCATCATCTTCTGCCGAAGCCACTGCATCAAACTGTTCTTCCTCTTTTTCCTCTTCTTCCTCTACTTCAATTACTTCATCATCATCTACCACTTCAATTTCATCAATATCATCATCGTCACACTCACTTGCTTTCCTTTTTCCTTTCTTTGCCGCATAGGCATTTATATTTCTTGGTCCTACACTCAAATAAATATTTTTTAAGTCAAAATTTAATCAATCATGAAAAAGAAAATGTCTATCAACAAATTGAAAAGTGTAATTATACCTCTCTTTCTCTTTTTGCCAACCGCTCCATCATCTTGAAAACACTCATTGATATCCATCCATGAGTTATCTAGAGGCAGAACTGGATCTTCTTTCTCGGTGATCCATTCGTCATCAGATTCCATATCTGATAAACAAATTGGATCATATGTCTCGCCCCTCTCTTGCCTCTTCGCTTGCCTTAACTCTAGTTGTATGTTGTATTTTACAAACACCAATGCATTTAACCTTTGTGTTTCCAAACGGTTTCTCCTCTTCGAGTGAACATGATCAAAAATGCTCCAATTTCGCTCACATCCCGTAGCACTACAAGTGCTACTAAGCACTCGTATTGCTAGCCTTTGAAGCTCCTTGCAATCTTCTCCAAAACTTTCCCACCACAATGCTACATGTTTTTCAAGAAAGTATAACATTTATTAGACTTTATAGAACATTTCATATAATATAGATGTGCATAAAATATATAAAAGTTACCCGGTTGCTTCTTTTCTCTTGTCAAGATGGCCATGTCCATACCAAATAAACCCTCGGCATTTCGAAACTTCTCTAATTGGCCATCAACAATTACCCTTGTTTCTACGTCCGGGTACATCCTCTCGATAGTTGAAAATAAGCCAATTTTGACCTCTTTATCGGCAACAAAAGTTGGGCTATATTGAAACCTAATAGACAAACAAGTTAACACCTTTCAATAGACAAAACAAAAAAATTTTAAAATGTATAAACAACTTACTTTGGATTAAGGTAGTATGCCGCTGCATGAAGGGGCCTATGGAGTTGATAATCCCATCTCGTATCGACAATCTTCCAAATTTTTTCATACCTACCTTTCACATTACCCAAATTTGAGGCAATTTCCTCCTTCGCCCTATCCATGGCCTCATAAATATACCCCATAGCCGGTTTCACATCACCATCCACAAGCCTCAAGACCTTCACCAAGGGTAGAACACACTTCATGCAAAATTTGATCGCTTTCCAAAATTTATCATCATGAAGGATTATCCCTTGGACTTTTGTGCCAGCTAAACTTTTACCATAAGTGCTTGTAGCCCACTCTACCGATGCAAACATAGCTCTAAGTTGAATTTTTTTCTCATGGAAACTTTTCAATGTAAGATAGGCGGTAGCAAATCTAGTAACCGCCGGCCGTGCCAATTCCCTTTTCTTGGTGTAGACTCTAAACATGTGAAGTACCCAATGATGCCTATAGATGAATACGGTTACTTCTTTTGCTTTTGCTAGTGTGTCGATAAAAATTGGAAACTCCCCAATGTCACCAAGCATTAGATCGATACAATGTGCGGCACAAGGGTTCCAAAATATTTTAGTCCTCTTCTTCTCTAACATTTTTCCGGCATTTACATAAGCTGATGCACTATCGGTCACCACTTGAACTACATGTTCTTCCCCAATTTCGTTCACCACCTCATCAAGCAATTCACATAACTTCTCCGCATTCTTGGATATGCCCGAAGTATCTATAGATTTAACGAAAACCGTACCACGTGGGCTATTCACGAGAAAATTAGTAATGCTCCTAGACTTCCCATCCGTCCATGCATCGGACATTAAGGTGCAACCCGTCTTCTTCCATTCTTTTTTATACACTTCTAAACCCTCGTGCACAAGATCGACCTCTTTTTTCAAGTATGATACCCTAACCTCATGATAAGTAGGGGGTTTTAACCCCCTCCCATAGTCACCAATTGAAGTTACCATCTTCTTGAACGTAGGGCATTTAATGCAATTAAAAGCTATTGCATTCTTATAGAAAAATCGACAAATGTCTCTAATCACGGGCTCCCTTTTCTTCACCATTTCATTCAAAGTTATTTGTTTTTTCTTCCCTTTGGTCACGTACGCATCCATGGTTCCTTTACTTTTACGCCCCATATTTTCTTCTTCCTCCTCAAGGTCAAAGCATTCAACATCTATAATTTTCTTTTTCTTTTTCAACAACTCCTGAAAAAAATTCTTTACATCGTCGGTAACTTGACTACATGGGGCTACCTCAACGTGAGTTCCCGCCAAATGATTTTTCATACGGATTACCCCTCCCCAAAATTTTTGACCACAATAGTTGCACGCCAAATTCATTCTATTTGTTTCACTCACTCGAGTACAATGTTCCCAAGTAGGATCTATATTTTTTTTTCCTTTTTTATTTTCCATTTTCAGCTTTGCAAAACCAACAAACTATCAAATAGTGAACAGTGAACACTTGAACTCTGGTCTGGACTGTGGACTCTGGAGCAATAAAAAAATGGGAAGTGTGAACAGTAAACACTAAACACGCACTAAGTCTAAGAGAATATTGAGAGTCAGACCAACTCACCTTCAGGCTTCCACTTCAACGTTTATAAACTCCTAACGTATATTTATATTTCTGACTTCTGAGTCTATGAGACTATGACTGACTGGGGTCAGCCGCACCCACCACCGCCGTCGACCGTGGCCGTTCCGGCCGGCGCCGTCCAACCAGCTCCAGCGATCTCTCTCTCCCGCGATCTCTCTCTCCAGTCTCCAGCGATCTCTCCCTCGCTGCTACACCGTTGCAGAACCAAAGAACCCAGGAGAACAAAACACCAAAGGCGACTGGTGAAGGTCGAAGGTCTCCCTCGCGGCAACAGATCGAAGGTCAAGTTCGAACAGATGGAAAGCAAGGTCTGAGTTCGAACAAAACAGTGGAAACTGGAAAGCAAGGTCTGAGTTCAATCTCTCTCTTAGGTTCTTATTTATGGTAAAACGGTGTAGGGATTTAGGGTAAATCAATTTTTGGTAAGGCTTGAACCTTGTGCAACAGATTCGTCCCTTTTTTTGCCATTTTCGTTCCACCATTTCCTTTCCTGGTTTCTGGTTCGGTCACCACGTGAATCGCACGATTCCAGCGATTCACCGGTTCGGTTCACGATTCGGCGATTCACCGGCCGATTACTTACACTTTGCGATTCATAGGTTAGGTTCGAACCGTTTGTGTAGTGAATCGAACCGAATCGGACGATACGAATCGCGTATCGTACGATTTCTACAACTATGGTGCTGACGTGGCCGATGACGTAGGTGCTGGCATGGCCGATGACGTAGGTGTTGACGTGGCCTATGATGGCGATCAAAAATGCTACACACACACCCTTTTAACACACCCTTTTTACACAACACCCAAAACGACGTCGTTTTGGGTGTAGACAAAAAAAAAAAAAAAACCAGAAAACCCCAGAAAACCCAGATCTCTTCTTCCCCCAAAACTTCTTCCCCCTTCTCTTCCCTGTACCAGTCTTCTTCTCCATTCCCAACCCCCCAAACTAGTCAACCCCATCCCACCTCACCACCGACGGCCACCACCCCTCCACCACCGACCACCGCGGATAACAGCGTGATAACATTTAATCTGTGTGTGTGTGTGTGTCTGTGTGTGTGAGTGAGAGAGAGAGTAATCTTGCTAGTTCTTGGCTCTACAAACCTTAAATATCTTGAGCCAATCCTCAGCAATCTTGAGCCAATCCTCTCCTACTCCTTGTTTACGTCTTCGTAAAATGCTACACAAATTTACATTGGTGGTGGTCGGGTCTTGTCCGCGGTGGTCGGTGGTGGAGGGGTGGTGGCCGTCGGTGGTGAGGTGGGATGGGGTTGACTAGTTTGGGGGGTTGGGAATGGAGAAGAAGACTGGTACAGGGAAGAGAAGGGGGAAGAAGTTTGGGGAGGAAGAAGAGATCTGGGTTTTCTGGTTTTTTTTTTTTTTTTTTTTTTTTTGTGTCTACACCCAAAACGACGTCGTTTTGGGTGTTGTGTAAAAAGGCTGTGTTAAAAGGGTGTGTGTGTAGCATTTTTGATGATGGCGATAACGAAGGTACTGGCAAGGCGCTGACGTAGGCGCTGACGTAGGCGCTGGCGTGGCATATGATGTGGCCGTTGACGAAGGCGAGTAAGGGATGACATAGATGCGAGTACGTCGGTGGTGGCATTGAGCATAGGCGCTAACGTGGTCGATGACATAGGCGCTGACGTGGCTGATGACGTAGGCGTTGACATGGTCGATGATGTGGGCGTTGATGGAGGCGTAAAGTATGACGTAGATGTGAATCATCGGTGGTGTTGAGCATAGAAGTTGACGAGGCGTGCGTGATGTCGCATGCGTAACGAAGGCGGAAGCGATTGTAGCACAGAGACTGACACAGGTGCGCATGGTGGCGCGCGAGGGCTGTTGGTGGCGTTGAGCACAAATATTGATGCAAACGCACGTGATGGTGCATGCATGACGAAGACGAAAGTGATTACAGCACAGAGAGTGACACAAGCGCGCATGATGGCACGTGAGGGCCGTTGGTGGTGATGGTGCATGAGGGCCGTTAGTGGCTTAACGAAGGAGGAATGCTAGCGATGTTTTGATAATGGTGGAATAGATGTGTTGATCAGAAATATTGGCGTCTTTCTGATCAATGAGGCGGAACTTTCGATTCATCTTAGGTTCGAATAATGTCGATAAACACTAAGAAAACAAGGAATGGTCTGGCGGACGGCAGGAAGGGTCAGGGTGCCCGCTGGTGAACTAAAATCAAATAGATTTTAACCTATGGCTCTGATACCATGATAAGAATATTGAGAGAGAATGAATAAACCTTGTATATTATTGTGGGTCAAATCAATGGACAAAGGCTCCTATATATAGGAGAGAGAGGGTTATAGTTCTAACAGATTAGGGTACATAATCCTAATCCTAAACTAACTAGGGTAATCATAATCGTAGACTAACTAGGGTATATTAACATTAGCATATTAAACATGCCATATTCTACATGGGAACCTTTTCTTTATCAGAAAGTCCCAAAAGCAAAACCCATATGCATGCAACTATGCAATTTAGTTTGCTCCCTGTTTTTTGAGCTGGCAGCCACTAGCTGGCATCCCACCTCACCTCCTTTTCCTTCACCTAGCTCCCTTAACTCTCCTCTTCCAATAGAGGACCAGTTTTCTCTAGTTCCCACTTGGCATGGCTTCTCTCTCTCTTAGTGTCTTCTTCCAGTTGCAGGCATGGTCTTGAGATTTCAAGTTTCCAGTTCCTCTTGCTTTTTGAGATTGTGTGCCTCCCCTGATTCGATGTGTTTATTTCCCATCAAGATTTTTACTATTCCTTCTTAATTTCTTGCATCTGATTGTTGATGCATCCAAACCCAACACCGATATTACTGTACCCTATTTCAAAGGAACATATTGTTGGCCGGTAAAAACATCCTGCCATATTCAAGGCCTTATTGTCTGCGTTCTTCTAAATGTTTGGAAATACATGAAAACAAGAAGATTATTTTGAAACAGGACAGTTGGTTCATAAATTATTTCTCCTTATATGCAGGCTTTTGAGGAAGCCATTGCTGAGCTGGACACTTTGGGGGAGGAGTCTTACAAAGACAGCACTCTCATCATGCAACTACTGAGGGATAATCTCACTCTTTGGACTTCAGATATGCAGGTCAGTTCATACTTGGATTAGGTGGAATTTGTTCATTTTAGAAAGGGTTTTTGGGGCTGTTTTTGGAATTTTCATCTTTGGAGGGAAGAGAAACAGGTTTATCTCCCTAAAATATGCTGGGAGGGTAGTTTATTCATCATACGTTTCTCCACAATATACTGCAAGGGACTAATTCCTTGATTTTAGAGTTTCGCTAGCTGTAGCATGAACAACATACTGTTATTTGAACTATGGACAACTGCTGTTTAAAAAATCCTACAGATTATGAGCTGTACTACTGGTCGTTAAAATTCATGGCTCTTAAGTTGCACAACTTCGCTTCTAAAGTGTTAAAATCTCAACTTGTTTGAAACATCTAACTATGCTCACACCCCGCGAGAAAATGATAATAGAAAGGTGTCAGTATGATGCCAGGATTTCATGATGTTATTTCATTCAAAATATGCATTTAGAAACGCACTTACTCCATATCCAATGCAATTGTTTTTGGGCTTACAAAACAAATATCTGATACAAATCATATCATAACCTCTTTTTAGTTTCTCATTCCAACACAACTTTTTGCACAAGGCAGTAGGAGTTATGAATTGGTAACCCTTATTGTGGTTCAAAGGATAGATTATATTGTAGTTTACATTTGTCTTATGCTAAGCTATAGCTCTGTTGTGGTTCATGCAGGAGCAAATAGAAGATGCCTGAGACTATGGGTTGGTTTACTTCTCAGGTTGGTGGGCTTCACTGCTATATTTGTCTGTGACTTGCATAAATAGCACGTTTAGCATGTCTTGTAATGCTTTTCTTATTCAAACCTCTGGTTTTCAATCCATATGCATTTAAAAACTTAAACATCAATTCATACACTCAGCCATGAGAAAATGAAGCGCAATGGCCTCTCCTTGAAAGCTCATGCACAGTACCTACATTCCAATGATGTTATGAGCATCCATACTGCATTTAAAAAGAATAGGGGAAAATTCATTCTGCCCCCTGTGGTTTGGCCTATGTGCAGTTTCACCCCCTCACATTTAAATATCATCAGATGACCACCCTGGTTGGGACCAATGTGCACAGTTACAGTTTTCATCCAAGTTAACCAGAGGTGTTATTTACACCTCTTTTGAGAGTGAAGTGAATACCGTAATTATTTTTTAATGCAAAATACCCTAGTTTGTCTTCAAAATTTCACAAGTACCACCCTTTCATTTCCCATCTCTTCTCCCTTTGTTACTCCACCAGAATATCTCAGAGCTCAATGAAGTGGGTTCAAATCATATTGCAAAATAAATCATAGGCATTACAAATAGAAATCTGTATATATTTTTAGTACAGTTGTATATGTACACACACATAATCTGTTCTTAACACAATCGAATTTCTCTCTTTTTTCAATTTGCCACTGCACGAGTCAAACCACAAGGGGTCAAAGTGAATCTTTCCCAAAAGAATAATTAGGCCATATGTTTTGCTATTCTTTTGCTTATAAAAAACAAAGTGGTTCAGGCCTTTCAGTTTTTCACTGCAAAGTTGGTTTAGGTGAGCTAGAAATATTAGTTATGAACACATTCAAATTAGTACGCTAATAGTTATTGAAAATATGTTGTTTTCTTGCAATCTAAGTTCATTTGAAGCTTAGCTACAACTTTGTTGGGGTTCATCCAGGGCAAATAGACGAGGATTGAGAAGATGAGCCTGTCCTCGGGGGAGTTGGGCTTTGCTGTTGTAATTAGTCTGTGATTTGTATACTACACATTTTCATATATTTATAGCCTGTTAATGCTTTGCATATTCAAAGCTTCTGATTTTAAAATCCGGACGATTTCATCTATTGGCGGCTTAAAAGTCAAGTCTATAGATTTGTATTTCGTTAGTGCTGTAAAATGTCCCAGTGGCCGGAAGAGAAGGCATGTAAAGTAAATCGTGAAGTGCTTATTCTCAATGCAACTACAGCTTTTTTCCTTCTGGCTTACAACGAAGCTAAGGGGACTACTTATTAGAAGTGTACTGAACCTATGGCTATCTTGTTGTTCAGCTGCTTTTGCTAATGGAATTGTTGATAAGCTTCGACCCGTGTCTATACCATGAGATCCAAATGAAGGAGAGGTTTTTTCTTTTTGCAGCAAGGTATCAGCTTATTGTGGTGCTGTGTATCCTAAGTGGAACCCCGAAAGCAAATGGGGTGTTATGGTGCATTTGCGTCATATGAATGATCTGCAGAAACGGTACAGATTAGGTGAATAAGTTGGATCTGGTAGTTCTCCATTCCTGATTCACAAATGGTGTGAAGTGGGAGAATATGAAGGGCTGCATTTGGAGGATTTTGATGGAGTGTAAGTTTATCTCTATCCTCTCTCCTAAGATGGGGAACACTTTGAATGGCTGAGGGGTTCTTTATCCGGTGAATCAAAAGCTAAAAGCAGTTAGTGTCGTCTGGCCGTCGTCAGTCAAAAGGCATTTCGATCCTCAAGTTAGTTCTTTAGGGATTATTTGAAACGTGCAGAACAAAGTGCTTAAAGTGGTTCCGTTAAAGCGTACTTGTTTGGGTTTCTTTTGTACCTCATGTGTGTGGATTGTACTTGAGCTCTAAGCAAATACGTGCCTAGCACACGTCTAGTGACGTCGCAAATAATCGTTAAACTTAAGATGTCATGCATGGCAGACTTAATGCGAGGTTGGTTTTTATATGGCCGAGCGGACCTGAATGACTTAGCTAGAGTAGGCTAGTCCACACGCTGGATGCGCGTCTATAGTGGATGGGCTGGTTAAGCGAACGTGCGGACTACCTTGGGCTCTTGGTCCAGCCCGTCTTGAGATCACTCTGAGAACAGCTTGGTGTGTGAAATGTCAAATGTCATAATAGTCATTTTAACAGCTATAAAGTGACAAGAAAGTGGTCCATTGAAAACTCAATATCTTATTTTATCTTTAAAAAAATGAATTGATTAAGAAAACAAGAAAATCCATCACATGCACCACATTCGTTACTGCAAGAAGTTCTTGTCACAACTCAATGTTTAAGAAAATAAGTAAATCTGGAAGAAATTTTAAGCTTATTTGAATAATTTATTTTTCTAAGATTAAAATAAAAAATTCATGACCGAAAAATTTAATTTAAAAGTTTTGAGTTTACAGTTAAATTTTTAGTATTTTTTTGAAAATAAAATCCGGACAATACCATCGAAAATGATTAAAATAAGCAGTGTCAATCAATTGTTTTTTTTCCAAAGTTGGGTGACAGTAGGGTGAGAGGGGTATGCATGAATATTTTTGGAAGATTAAGAGATTTTTAATTTTATTTTATATATTTTTGGATGAGGTGATTTTAATAAGAGTTGTTAAATTATTGCCAGATAGTTTTTTTATTTATATTTTATTGTTATTTTTTAGTTTTTTACTGGTCAAAACAACTTAGTTTTGATTTAAAAGAAGTGCAAAAAACAAGCAGCTAAGGAGAAAAAATTATGAAACATTTTATGCACTAAAATTATGTAACAACTTATGCTGGTAGGTGTGTAATCAGACCAACTCTGTCCAATTTGGTGAGATTTATGGGACCGAACGGGTTTGGGACGGTTTCATTCCAATTTGAGTTACATTTTGGGTTAAACCTAAAAAAAAATTAAAAATTATTAAAATTCATAAAATAGATTCAATTAAAATATAACTTTGAGTCATTAATTCATTCACAATTCGAACAAAGTTCATCAACTTAAAACAAATCAACAATTTTGGGTCGAGACTAAAAAAAATCCGTATATATAGAATACAACCGGTCCGGTCATGGCTTACTCCGAGAATTTTGGCTCCTTAGGCAAGCTTAAAAAACAAGGCCCATTGATGAAAATTTCAAAAAATAAAATAAAATTAAATTAAAATTGCAATAAGAATTACAAAACGTAAACACATGTTCTGTTACTTCACATTAACTTATTGAACTTCAAACTTGCTACTAAATCTATTAATGTAGTAGAGATTTCATACAAAAATTCAAAATTTTTGTATGATAATTATATCGTTTATTACATAATTGACAGTGTAAACTGTGTTATCTGCTAATATTTATCAATATTTATAAAACTGTTATCTTTTCTAACTAAAGAATAACTTACTTAAATATTTTTTGAATATGTTAGCAAATAAATTTACAAGTGTTAAAATTTATCTATTTATTTAAATATGAGGTATTTTTCAACTATTTTATTAAACTATTAAGGGAAATAAAAAATATAAAAATTAATTTTAAAATAAAAAATTAAATAAATAAGAGTCAATCAATTCATAAAAAAATTATAAAAAAAGACAAAAATAAAAATAAAAAGATCTACTAAGCCTTAAAATCTTAGTGAAAAATACATTTGTCAAAACACATTCAACTTAATAATTTTTAAAATTAAAATTAAATTAAGATAGAAACTAAATACATAACATGCATACACATAGAGGCTTGATAGGATAAACCAGAGACAGAAAAGTTAGAAGTCAGGGAAAAGGAGTGGACATTAACTGTTCTAGGCTTTAACAGTTTTAAATTGAAGCAAATTTAATCTCTTATTCTTTTCTTTTTCTTTTTAAGAGATTTTTCTTATAAATTTAAATAATTGAGTTCAAAATATTTAATAGGATTTCTCTTTTTTATTGGACCCTCCTTAATAACGTGGTTGAGATAAATAATTTTTAGGCCTTGTTTTTAACTAAGAACCAAAACCATAGGGTCCTAATTTTGGGATTTTTGGGGCTCCAAGACGGTGGTTTGGTGATCCTTGCTCTTGGGCTAGTCCTAGGTCCGGTTCGATCCAGACCGATTTCTAACACTCAAAAATTGCAAACGAACCCTGAACTCTGATTTTTCAAATAATTTAAATCGAAATCAAACCGAACTAAATATTAAACTCTTTAAATTGACAATCTAATCCGATCTTCCGATTGGATCCGATTCATCAATTTTTTATTTCACCCCTACCTGCCGGTCCCCCAATCCAAGCAATTGACCATGAAGTAATTAAATTGTAAAGAGTCCAGAAAGATCTCCTTGATTTTCTCCGGTGATATTCAATCCTTATTTGGTTTTGCAATTGGCAAATAAACTAGTTTAGATTCATTCAGAAAATAAACAAATACTCATAGGCTGATAAGAGGCATAATAAACGGACCCACGAGCGTCTTTTATTTTAATGTACTTTTAACATAAAAAAATTAAACAATACATATGTTTCGTACACATTTTAACACAGATATATTCAAAACCGTCAGATACAAATGTTGTGTGTTGTATACACTCTTCTAAAAATTTAAGTTTATAATTTCAAATAAAAGTGTATGTTCTAAGAGACATATCTTTTTATTAATTAAATCCAAATTTAAGTCAAGTTGTTTTTATTTTAAGGAATTTAAATTAAAAGATAGATTCTAAGGACATGTTTTTTGTGACAAGACACGTATAATTCTATATTCCATAAAAAGGGACGGAACTATTAAGGCACCACCGAGAGGTTCAAGCCCCCTCAAAAATTTTAAAAAAAAATTAGAATGTAGATATAAATTTTGAAATTTTTTAAGAAAGTCACATTTCCGTCTCCTTAAATTACATTCGTCTTCTCTCTTTTTTATAAAAAAAAAATTCTTCCCCCCTCCGAATTTTGAATTCTGATTTAGTCCCTATCTAGAAGTCTTGAAAGTGTATTGAATTTTTCTTTCTTCTATTTTATATTATTTTTTATAATAGTCTGGGCAATTAATAAAAAGACTTGATACTATATCTTTCACCGATCGTATACTGTGAAGATGTCGTGTAAGACATTAAGTTGTATCTTAGTGTATTTGTTCTTTAGTAACGGCACGAATAGAGGCTAATATGCTTTAGAATAACGACTTTTTTGTTTTTGATAGCCGAGGTATCCGGACGGTTTTGAAAACCTCAACCTAATGTCGACTAATCCTTAGAGGACCAATTCCACCGTCCACTTGTGGGGACCCCAATTAAATCCAAAACATTTTGCCCTATATGGATTGACTCTAAAGAAATTAATAGCACCCGGGAAATTTCAAACTTAAAATCTAAAAATAAGTATATTTCTAAATCTCAAATCTCGAACTTAGAACAGTGACTTGTGAGGTTGCTTTGACCCCTGATGAAACATGGAAAGTAATAATTAGGAAGTGGGTACCAAAGGGGTGAGCCAAATGAAGCCAGCTAGCGTAGATCCACAGCAAACTATTGGCATCACTTACAAATAAATAAGCATATATATATATATATATATATATATGACTCCAAGACACGATCAGCGCTATTTCTGGTGAAGCAGAAGCTATGGCTGGTGGTTGTGGACGCTTTCTCGAAGCCGAAGCAAATTTGATAAACACACGCAGATTAGATATTATCAGATAATATTATCTGTTCTATGCGTTATCTAATAATGTTAATTGTTTGTTTTGAACAAATAATATTACCAGACAATATTATTTCATATTGTTATCTATTGTAATAGAAAACATGATATGTTCATTGTTGAAGTAATGAAATTGATAAAATAATTAAATGTTCATTGTTTTAACATATACGATTATCTGTTAAAACATTAACAAATAACATTAACGAATAATTCTATTCATTGACATTATTTGATAATATAACAGAGAGAAAGAAACATAAAAACGAAAAAGAAAAGAGACATTGACAGAGAAAAAGAGAGCGATCGACAGAGAGACAATATAAAAAATATAACATAAATAACAAAAACTTCAAGCGAGGGAAGAAAAATATAAAAATAATTGAAGGCTAAACTAATAAGGACAATTCTGATAATTAAAAAACTTAACCTATTAACACTTTTAAAACAAAAGACCTAACCTATTAAAACATTTAAAACAAAGGACCCTAACTTAAAAAAAAAAAATCAAATAAGCTCAAATTTAATGGGCCAATTCACCCTACATTTGTCATTTTTGCTAATTTTCTAAAAAAAAACGAAAGCGGGGGAGGTTTTTTAAGAGAAAAAATAGACAGTCCGGTTTCAATTCAGTATTTACTGACTCTTTTCGAATCTATTTTAATGATCAAAATTGTTTCATGTTTTAAAAATATATCCAACAATATTCAATCAATTAGAGTTCTTGCTCATTATTTAAAAGAGCTCGAATCTCAAGCAGTATAAAAATGGCTGATCAATCAGTTTGGACCAATGCATGCATGGAGGTCCCTTTGCTCATGTGTGCACCCCCACAAACTCAGATATTTATTCAGTGGTCCCTGAGAATTGATTTTGACGTTTAAAGTCACACATTTCCATTAATTCTATACATTTTACGACAAATCTCAATTCGGGCTATGAATAAAAACGGTTTGCACGACGATCAAAATTGGGCCTCCAATTATTTGTCTACGCAACCCCTGTGTGATCAATAATAATAAAAAACGAGAATAAAACTTTCTCAGTATGAAGTGAGATAAAATGAATAATTAATCAGATTTAATGTGTCTAAATAATTCAATTAGCGGTTCACAAAGATTGTACTTTCGAATAGGCACCCTAGTTGAGCTCAAAAAATAAAACCGTTAAATTTATCAAAAAATCCAATTTTTAACATCAAATAGGTAAGTATTTACTATTTTAATGGGTGAAGAACACAAAGTTGTTACATTTGAATTCGTCGAATTTTGAATTAACACGTGAAAGATAATATTAACTATCTTCTTCGTTGGTAATTTATTGATTAATAAGCTTGATTACAATATTATAATAGTTTTGTAATTACTATGAGAAGCGTCTAATAACTTTTACTGCATTCGGTTTAATTATTTCAGTAACACGATCTAATTAAATATGTTAGATTCAATTCTATTTTGTTTATTTTATTTTAGAAAAATATTAAACCTTCAAATATAACTTAGATATCACGCATCTTTGTTGGATTTAAAGACTTTTTTAAATAAAAATCCTGGACCACAGAATAATTTTTTCCCACGAACTCTCCACTCTCATATACTTTACACAAACTTGACTAACCATATGAGATGCTTGTAGTAAAAAGTGTTTCATATTTGGTCTAGCCATAAATTTTCTAGAGCTAGATATATGGGGTGCCCATTGAGGTGGTGAAAAGGTGAATAGTTTTGTACTTTGAGATCTAGAGAGAGAGAGAGAGAGAGAGAGATCTAGAGAGAGAGCATCTTTGGGTGAGAAGAGAAAAGGGTTAGGACATGGGAATTTGTGATGCTAAAGTTTAATATAGGGGAATGAGCATGTCGATCATCAATTCTTTAAGCTTATTAGTTAATCTTGCTAAATGCTAAATTTAGTATCCAATGTTATTCGTCTCATGTCTTATTGGTCAGTTGTTACATCTTTTACTAGTCTTGTAAAGGTATCGGTCCATTCTTATTTCGTTTTGGCCTGTTTCGGATTGTTTCAGTCGATACCGTACTCACCCATAATTTTTTTTTTGAAATTTACAATTGATGAATTTTGGGGTAATTACAAGTAAATTGAGACTAAAATGATTTTCCATGTTTTGTGATTTATTTTTAAGTTGTGAAGTTTTATTTTATATGTCTAATTTTATTAAAAAATATTATTTAGAAAATATATATTAGTTTTAGTAATAAATCAGAAATGGTATACCGATATACACTAGTGTCAGTACATACTGTACTAATAACAAAAATAATATGTTCGCAGGTTGGAAAATTAATAACTTTAATCCTAAGTGCTATTGATTTCATTTTTTGTGATTTGTAGTTCGTTTTGGCCCACTTTATTGACAATTCAATAAATTATTAGATTATATATATGGTTAGAATAATTAATAGAAAGAATAGGGAGCTACAATATATTAGTTATATATAAAAAAATAAGTTGCGGAAATCGATGATATTCAACTCACACTTTAACCTCTTGCAGTTCCTATTGTCTTTAGCGCGCGAAAGCTTAAAAAACCAAACATTGTTTACAATATATTTTAAAGCAATGTTATTAATACATCAAGTTATACATCATATGACATTTATTAATTTGAACACATATTAAAGTTTATGAGACCCGTTTTTATACTTTATTCTATAATGATATGTTACATATTTAACTTACAAAACTATACATACATATATATATATATATATATATATATATATATATATATATATATATATATATATATGGAAGTATAGTTCTATCTTTAAATTCAAGGCGGGTAGAATTCTAAATGATTAGTTAGACAAACTTCTTGTAAATGAAGAGTGTGTTGTATGTTACTGTGGAGTCTGGAATTCCAGTGTTGACTTCTCGTAGAATTCATGAGCTTCTTTTGCCTTGTTGCAAGACACTGCAATCTATGTTAATGTTGATTGGAATTGAATTTTTGGTGGACATTATGGTACTTAAATTTAGTTTATCGCTTATAGGAGAATCCAACAAAGCACTAGGAGAGCCGACTGTAAATATTGCGTCGTGGACCGCAAGTGACAATGTTTCTGTCACGTGGCCCACCTCCGTGAGAATAGATCAATATCGTTTGCATGTTTGGTAATTGCCTCATTCCTATGTCTTTCCAAGCAATTGCATGCAATGTAGAAATCACGTCTTCCTCTGGCCGTGTCAGGCATAGAGCCCTCGGCTGTACGGTTGAACAATATCACTTCTGAAATCACTACACGATCAACCTTTTTGAGTACCAACCTTACGAGGAGGCTCGGCCCAGTCTCGGGCCGTGTGCTCGTCAGGGCTCAAGACATGTTTGATGGGCCTTTCGAGCTCATGGTTGGACCAATCTTGACCCTACACAACCTCAGTATTAATAGGCTTAGCATAAACTTGGGTCATAGATCCACTGTCTTGCATGTCTAGGCTGCGTATCCGGCCTACTACAGGCATTGATTTAAGATACTTGATGGGAGGTAATTGTAGTTATGAAGAGCATCAAGGTCAATCGGCACAATTATCTCATAAAAAGATGAAAGAGGCAAAAAAAAAAAAACCAAAGTGAGAGAGAAACACTCAAAAAGTTATGTGCAAAAATTGTTTGTCTATCAATAATTTGTACTTGGGTATGTTTTGAAAATGAAATTGACGATCTCGAATTGGCTCATACTTAGTCTTTTGATGCATGACTCAATACTTAGTCGCCAGCATGTGGCCACTTGAATTTAGCCACTCGGCATCACATTGCCAATTGCGCTAAGTCTCAGTCTTCTCTCTTTCTTCTTCTTCCGAATCAAGACGCTCTTGATCAGCTTTCGTTATTTCTTCTTCTTCTGAATCAAGACGCTCTTGATCAGCTTTCGCTCTTTCTTCTTCTAGCAATGGGCCGCTTGGCCAAAAGGAACCAATCACGAAATTCGCTTGACAATATCCCGTAAATAAAGTCTGAGAGTGCTCCGAATCTAAAAATGAAGTCCCCGGTAAATGACATGTTGTTCTCAACAAGGAAACAAGAAGCGGGATCGACGACCATCAAGCTTTCTAAAATTTTTCACCAGTCACCCTATAAAATGGACTATCAGGTTAAGGCAAAGGTAAGTTCACAATCAATCTTCTACATACATGCATATACACTCTCTCAGATTCGATATCTAACGTGATTCTCGAAGAGTTTTTGACTAGAGTGGCTCTGAGACAAACAAATGTAATACTTGTTCTTTATCTAATCTTTAATCGTCTTTTTCAGGTCGTCTAATTCGTTCTTTATCTCAACATGAGGGTGCATATGCATGAGAGCACTTTATTATCGAGCTATCAATTCTCCTATTTATTCAATAACCTTAATTAAGTTTTAACTTCTTTCATATGTAATTTTTTATCTGTCAACTATATTCGGTATAATTGTACCAAAACATATCCCGTGTTCCATAAAAACAAAAAGTATTTCGTGGGCCCATAAAATTTACACCATGCCCCCTATGTTACTACAATTTACAATAGCTGCCCATAGTTTTAGACTTTTACATTTTGAGCTTATATTGGCTAATTGAATATTCAAACATCCCAGGCCAAAATAATATCACAACTATGTAAAAGGTATAGTCTAATTCAAAGGTGTACACAACAATTTTAACCAGAAATTTAGTAACGTCAGCTAATAATCTACAAATTAAGAAACCTACTAAACCTATTTATAACCTATTATCAATCCAAAACTTTAATTGCGTACAACTAAGTAATAAACTTCTAAATTCTTTCCGATTAAGCTCTACACTTGACTTCACTCAAGCAATTAACCTCGTTTTTCTCTTCACTAATGTAGCTCCAAAGCCCTTGAGCTTGTAACGACCCGCTCTTGCCTTGTACATTATTGTCCACTTTGGTTGTCCAAACCCATGGACTTTCTAGTAGGGTCACCTATTCTTAGATTGCTTCAAGACGAGCACACTTAACTATGAATTTCCAATGGGTTTTAGCACCCTCACGACTTTTTAAAAGGCCTTATATAAGGTAGATTCATAATTTTATAAATATCACCGAATTTACTTCCACCAAGCGATGTAGGACCCTTGACCACCCATTCGAACGTCCAACTAAGATTCCATCTCTTGGACGCCGGCCTCACAGCTGGCACCACAGCCAAGTCGGAGTGTCATAATCTCCCCCACTTAGGAACACACTCCTCGTGTGGGGCCAAGATTTCTCACATTTCCAGTTGGTGCAGGATCTGATACCATTTGTAATGCCCCATGTAAACTACTGACTCAACAACTTGTTGGAGCCAAACTACATGGCCCAAAATACTTAAGCTTAAGTTGTTAGTAATAGTTCACATGATTCTTTATATACGCAGGATCATCCACGTAGACTTTCGATGTTGGACGGAATATCACAGAGCAATTCTTGACTAGATTTTAAAGTCTACCGTTGTAGCCTTTCGCCGCCAAACTTAACTATAATTCTAATAAAAGAATGAATAGTATTAAGTTGAATGCGTGTTAGTTTTTTAAAAATAGTTGAACTAGAGAACTCTTTGATATGGTAAAGAAAATGTAATACCAATTTCATGGCATTGATTTCAGGATTCGTCATAAGTATATAAAGGTGTTATCAATACTTTATCACCGTCTAAAATTAAACTCTCAATGAATTCTCTGTGCACTGGGCTTATCTCTTTCGTGCGTCTTTCTCCCAATGGGAACAGAAAAACAAGAAAAGATCCGGCCGACTTGTCCCGGGCTCGAGGACGATTTTTTTTTTTATAAAATTTTCAAAGAGAATGGGGAGTGAATCGAAAGACTTTCGTCTTTATTCTTGGTTTGAGGGCTCTCGAGCCCCTCTCGAGCTTATTCGTAGTTGGGAAGAGGGAAAAATCTAAATCAGTGGACATTAATGAATTATCGGTGTGCTCATGTTTAGCCGAATTTAAAATAAATCTCAAAGAATTGGTAAATAGTATATTTCTACCTCCTCTTCACATCATACTAGAGTTTAACGGTTTAAGTTTAGTAATTACTTGGTTTAACAAAATTTTTGAATTATTTTTTGTTTTTACTTTATTTTTTCGTATTTGTAAATTAAATTTTTAACTATTATTGGTTTGTCTTACAAGACTAGTCTAAAACATAAAAAAATATTTAAAAAAATTTAAAATACAAAAATAATTACAAAAAATTATCTATTTTTATTCTTTTATTATTAGTGGATTTCAAAAAAAATTAAATTAATTGATTTTTGTTTTTTAATCCGCTCATCAATATCAACAAATAATCTATAAAAATTTGAGGTAATTAACTAAAAAAACGTTTAATTTTTTTAACAAATACAAAACATAATAGAAAAAATCAATTAAAAACGAGTATAAATGCCCTATGCTTTTTTTATTGTTTATGTTTTTGTGTGTGCATCACCCACCGCATTCTCTCTCGTTTGTTCATTTCCTACATAGGTTCTCTCTCTGCAACACACTCACATCCTCCATCTTGCTATCTCCGGACAGACTCTCTCTCTCTTTCTGTCTAGACACCCATCGCTAGTCTGTCTCTCTTGTTGTATGGCAAGACCCAAATGCTATTCAAAAGACGCAAAAATCTGCGTCAAGGTTTTGATTAATCAATCTCATTTCGATGAGATTTAGATAGGATTTACAGTTAAAACTGAGTTCTTATACAATGTCAAACCTTCTCTGTACAGAAGCACACAGCGTATGCTTTGATGATCTAGATTCCGACCAAACCCATGAAACCACTAATCAAAATTTGGGTTTTGAAAATAATAGATCAGAACGGTTGATTGGTTTGCCATTACAGAGTGAAGAGTGTTTCTATTTGCTGCTAGAGAAGGAGAGAGGGCATTTGCCCAAAGATGATTATCTCAACAGGGTGAGAAGTGGAGACATGGATTTAGGTGTCGTGAGAAGAGAGGCCATGGATTGGATTTTGAAGGTCTGTTTGCTTTGTTTTCTCAAATGGTTTTAGTGATTTTTGTTGTTTTCTCAATTGGGTATTCCTCCATTGGTTGATTTTTACATTGCTTCTGTATATAGGATTATCCGTCCCCTAACGGATACTGCATTACGCCCCATTTTTTGTAAACAAAAAACAGGTTAATTACTTATTTCTATTTGGAGTGTGTTGATTAGTTTTCCCAAATGGGTTTATTGAATTTTCCTATTTTCTGACTTGGGTGTGAGTCCTCATTGGATTCCACTGTTTTTTCCATAATAATTGTAAGATTTGATGATGTTTTAGCAATGGGTACTAGATTTCAACACATTTTGATTAAAAGTGGTTTGCTTTAGTTTAGTCCATCTTATTCATACTTCCCCTTGGTAACTTTGATTTGCCTAACGTTGCCTTTTAAAGATTTTTATTTGAATCAATTTGTATGATTTTCTATACAGTTAACAGTTGAATGGATGATGCAATGCTATTAATTTCCCTATCACCACTAGTTCCTTTGGCACCACATTGGCTTTCAGGGATTAGATTTGTTTTCATTTTCCTATGATTTTCAACCATTTCCTGAAATGGGTTTTGTGTTTTGTGCTCAACAGGCTCATGCTCATTACAGTCTTGGACCATTGAGTATCTGCCTGTCCATTAATTACTTGGATAGATTCCTCTCAGTTTATGTACTGCCTGTAAGTTCCAAATAAAGACTCCTAGTTATTCTCTTCTCATAACAATTTGGTATGTGGTGTTGGGATACTGATAGCCTCTTTGTTTTCCCCTTTCCCCTTTTCCTTTTGCTTTTGTTTGTGTGTACAGAGAGGTAAAACTTGGACAGTGCAATTGTTAGCTGTAGCCTGTTTGTCAATAGCAATAAAAATGGAGGAGACTTCAGTGCCTCCAACTGTAGATTTACAGGTGAAGAGAACAAGAAAATCTGACACTAATATATTTCTATTCATTTTGATTATACAATGCTGTTCGATATTTTTGCATAAAAAATTTTAGAGAATATTTTCTCAATCTGATTATGCGAGGGTTGTGGGAGTGTGGACAGGTGGGTGAACCCAAGTTTGTGTTTGAAGGTAAAACCATAAGAAGAATGGAGATTTTGGTGATGAGCACTTTGAATTGGAAGATGAAAGCTTGCACTCCTTGTTCCTTCTTGGACTATTTTCTTGGAAAGATCAATGCTGATCATCAAATCCAATCAGGGTCTCTGATTTCTAGGTCAATTCAACTCATATCAAGCACAATTAAAGGTTCTCTTTGTTTATATGTTTGCTATTGAAAGCTAGGGTGATTTTAGCCTAAATTAAATTTTCCTATTTGACATGGGTATTATCTTTTTGTCATGATTTTTTTCTTTTATCAAGATAAACAATTAATACTTCTACCAAAATTTAGGCCAAACTCAGGTTGAATTTGGTGTTGACTCTTTCTGAGTGTTCAATCTAGTGATTGGTGGGAAATTGAATGCAGGTATTGATTTCTTGGAATTCAGACCTTCTGAGGGTGTGTTCGGTTATGAGTTTGAGAGACTTTCTCTCAAACAAGTTTCTGGAACAGTTTCTGAAACAGTTTCAGAAACAGTTTCTGGAACATTCTCCCAGACAACTTTTTCTCTCTATAAAAGAAAAAGTTTCAGAAACAGTTTCTGAAACAGTTTCTGAGACACTTATAACCAAACAACGTCTCAGAGACATGTTTCTAAAACTATTTCAGAAACACTCTAAAACGAACACACCCTGAGATTGCTGCAGCAGTGGCAATATATGTTTCAGGAGAAGTACAAGCAGTAGACATTGATAAGGCAATGCCTTGCTTCATCTTTCTGGAAAAGGTAAAAATATGTGGTACCCACAAAAGTAAACCCTAGGTACCTGCAGAATTAAAACCCTAGACAGGACAAATTTGCTTTTGCTCTCTAGCTATATGGCTTTTACCATTGATAAGGCAATGTCTTGCTTTATACATGTATAAATGGTTAAAATATGTTGCAACCACAAGATGGTGGCCTAGGAAATTAGGACATCTTTCTGGTCCTATTCACTTATATTCAGTCAAATAAAGTGAGACCTTAAACTTTTATATTTTCACACTTTTACCCTTGTCTCAATTCATCTTTCATCTTTAGTTGCACATTATAAGTTATTGGTACCGTGACCAAAGATGACATTATGGTTTGAAAAATGTTGTTATAAGTGGGATCAATTGACCGACCGAGTCGTTAAAATCTCTTTTCTATATGTGGTTTTAAGGTTTTTTTTAAACATAATTGCTCCTATAAATTTAGTAAATATTTAATGGAACCCCTGAACTTTGGGAAAATATAGTACCTACCCATGTCCACAGTTTTTCTTCCATTTTCCTTCTATTGATTTGGAAATAACCTCTCCTCATATGATAAAATTGTGCTTCTGTTGAACGAAAATTCTAGCTATTCTAGCTCTGCCCCATTGTCGATGATTGATTAGTTAATTGAAATGAGAGTTTTTGATTTGTGGAATTTGCAGGGAAGAGTGTTGAAATGTCATCAAATGATCCATGATTTGGCACAAACTAGAAGAGGGTCTACAAATGTGGGTAGTGCCTCAATTCCATCATCACCAGTTCCTCAAAGCCCAATAGGGGTGTTGGATGCTGCATGCTTGAGCTGTAAAAGTGATGATATAACAGTTGGGTCATGTGCAAATTCCTCACATAATACCCCCGACACAAAGAGGAGAAAACTAGACAGACCATCTCAAGAGTGTTTCAAGTCATGAGAAATGGGGATTTTGTTTTCTCCTTCACACCCAAATCAGTTTGGTTGGATGAGAATTTTTGTGTGGTTCTGAAGGTGCATTTTGAGAGAGAGAGAGAGCTTTTGGGGTGAAAAAGCAAGGCACCAGCTGTTTATTATAATCAGAGTTCTCAACAGCCACAGTGGGAGGAATAAAGCTAAAATTTGTTTTGATTAGGGGAAATAACAGATTTGAAAAAAGGACAAAAGGGAAAGAGAAGTAGAGATAACAAGTGGAGGAGAGAGGAGAGAGGAGAGAGGAGAGAGGAGAGAGGAGTCTTATTTCATTTGTTGTTTCTTTTTTGACTTCCTCCTGTGAAACTCATTAGGGTATCTATCTATCTATAAATCCCTTGTCCGAAACAATTTTCGATATAAATAATAAATAAGTTAATGCTTTTGAATCCCAGAGGTTTCTAAAAAAGCTCTGAAACAATGTGCTTTATATTATATTTTAACTGTTAAAGGATGAAAATAAAAATAAAAAAGCTGTTCCTGACATTGGGCTTTTGCTATTACAAAAGGCTGCAGTAGGCCCAAGCGACCAGGCCCACCACCGTTTGTTTTTTTGGACTCTCTGTGTGATATCAGCTGGTCCACATTCAAAGGGCTCCTCCTCTTTTCCCATTGTATGTTTTTTTGGGAATTGGGGAGGCGTGAACTGCGCACCAAAACAAAATTATTTTAGTGTGCAAAATACAAACTGAAATTTATTCGTCAACGTTCAACTGTTCGGACAGTGTTTTGCGTTACAAAATGACGTCATTTTGTCGCGCAGTAGGGGTTATTGTGCGCAATGCACAACAAAATTTCCTGGTTGGTTTTTCTTGATAGCCAATGTATTTCGTTGGTTTTAGAATTATTTTAACTTAATACGGACTAATCTTCAAGAGATTAATCTCACCGTTCACTTGCAAGAGTCTCATTTAAAGTGAGAGCACTTGTCACGTATGTTAAAAAAAATTTAAGCAGCATATAGTCATGAGTCCTTCTGTAGGACTAATAGTGGGATTCATAATTTGTTAAAAAGAAAAGAGTCGAGGGTCTCAAAAAAAAATCAAGAAACTCTTCTCAAAAAAGAAATAAAAAACCTCTTTCCGAATTTAAAATCAATAACTATGATTTATTTGTATTCACGGTCCAAAAAATCTAAGTGAATCACGACTTGGTTCGATCTCAATTTAAAAAATTACAAATACAAATTCCCGATTTGGTTCGAATTTTTCTTTCGAACCAAACTTATTACATATCTCGTACAATTGAATGATAGATATGTAATCTATCAGCAAATTATTGCAGTAAAAACGGTCTGACAAGAATTCTGATCAACTCACATGTCTAACACAGTCCACCAACACCCCTTTCTATAAGACATAACAATTGCTCAATTCCAATACTTTTTTCTAAGTTCATATACACAATATTACAATGAAAGCATAAAAGAAGGCTATTTATGCAACTTGTTACTTGCTCTTGGGTGTGCAATATTTAAGCTTCTTGAAAATTAGTGTTAGTCTATGATCGTATAAAAATGTGTTCAAAATTATTTAATGCACGTGAATCTCACACACGAGAATGCACGTGACGTAAGGAACACATGACCCGAAAAACAGAACTCTCTGAGTGCTATTGGTGGAGGGAAGAGAGAGAAGATGGAGAGAGATGGTAGGAAAGTAGTAGGTGAGGGTGTAATGGTAGGAACATGACAGTAAATGTTTAAGAATAGGGATAGAGTTAACTTCAACACTGAATTTACTACTCTCAAAGAATGTAACAAATAAATACCAATAGTTGTCAGAAATTCAGATGATATATGTGCAGTGTTGACCAGTCATATTACACATATAGAGAGAGAGAAAGAGAGAGGCAGGTATTGTACTATCTTATTCATTCCCATTTGTAGAGGAAAATTCAGCATCATATATTGTTTAACATTAATCAGATCACTCGAGCTTTAAATGTTCGTTATTATCTCTGTCACATGTATTCTTTAACATCAATAATAATAATAATTATTATTATAATACGAAAATATGATAACCAAATACAACAATCAGTCCATCAGGTTTAAACAAATCACAATTTCTTAGACCAAAGCAATTTTCACTTAATTATGGTAGTTTTTAACGCTACTTTTATTTTGTTTAGTGAAGAACAAATCATAGTTTATGCATCAAGCCTTTTTTATGAATTTAATGGTAAAGTATTGTGGACAACAGCTTTAACAATCATCTCGGAAGCATTATAAACAGTATGTGTAAAATGTGACCATACATTCATATATTATTACCACAATCCACAAATTTTTGTTAGGTACAAAATACATAAAATAAACGTTATTTACTTATATTGCAGATGCTTGACGCTATATATATGAAAGAGAGGAGAAAAAATAATTAACCAAGTTCTTTAAGAACCCAAGGATCGGCATTATGAGCAAGCTGGTCAAGAATGAATTTTGAATATACTAATGAATTTGGAATACAAGAGTGGTGGTTTGTTTGGCTTGGTCTGGTCGCAACTTATAGGCACCACCAAGACCTAAGAATTTTGTGGATTAAATTTTTTTTCCAAAATTAGAAAGGATCACTGAACTTTTCGTTGCCTATGAAGTCTCCAAGTCATCCCTTCTTTCTCCTTGCCAATGATACAAAGACTCTCTTCTTTTCCCTCATCAATGGTACAAAAACTAACCCCAAAAGGTTGTCCGAGCGGTAGAACAGGCAAGCTGTAAACCCCAGATGCCTAGTTCGAAACTCGGCAACTACAAACCTTGGGGCCACTGGGGGTGTTCAACGGTCGACCCACCAGGGCCTCGAGGAATAGTCGGTTGGCTCTTTGCCGTCGGATACCTCGATTATCAAAAAAAAAAAGGTACAAAAACTGCCTTATTTCTCGTTACCAATTAACTGGTGGTGTGGACAATATTTTGTTCTAAAGATAACAGATTACTTGTGTGGCCAACAAATTGTTGGCCACACAAGTAATCTGTTATCTTCGGAACAAATTGTTGCCCATACTACCATTTAATTTATAGGCAACAAAAAGTCCGGTAACTCTTTCTAATTTTGAAAAACAATTCTAATCCACAAAATTCTAAGGTTCTGACGGTGACTATAAGTTGCGATCAGACCAAGCAAAACAAACCACATCTCTTGTATTCCAAATTAATTATTGTTCCTTGGGTTCTTAAACGACTTGGGTCATTTTTCTTTATGTTCTCTCTTTCATACATATAGCAGCCGGGACACACATAATGCTTATGCACGTCGATCATCAGCAATATATGAAAATAATGTTTAGTTTATTTTATGTATTTTCTTTGAAATGCATTCAGAATGCTTTCCTGAATGCTTTCAAGATGATTTTTAAAGCTGTTGTCCACAATACTCCACCATCAAATTCATAAAAAGGCTTGGTACATTTAAACTTTAATTTGTGGTTCCCTAAAAATAATAAAACAAAAATAAAAATAGCGTTAAAACTCCCATAATTAGGTAGAAATTGCTACAGACTATATTATATATATTACCAATTAACTTCGGTATTTTTATTCATTTCTAAAGGAAAAACTTAATGAGAATGAAACTAAAAAACTGTGATTTGTTTTACCATGATGGACTGATTGATGTATTTGGTTATCATATTTTCGTATTATAATAGTTGTTATTAATGATGTTAAAAAGCACACGTGGAAGAGATAGTGAAGAATATATGGGCTTAAGCAACAATCAGGTCACTCGAGCCTTATATGTTCCTTTACGTAAGACAAGGAAACAATTACAAAATGTTTTGGCAGTTCCTACGTTATTTTTATTGTCAAATGTGTCATATGAGAATTAGCATTGTAACAACACCGTAGGCTACAAAAAATGTTGATTTCTGGATGAATGTCATCCGCTGAATTATTTATACAACAAGAATCTGTGAAAAGAAGACTTACCCAGAGAGACCTTTGAAGTGGCTTTCTGTACTTTAAATCTTCCCAATTATATAAATTAGGTTCCGCAAACCCGCGGAGCGGTATATAAGATAGAATGCTGGAAATCAGATAAAGTCCGGTTGGCCAGTTGATGTCAAGCAACGATGCCACATGCGGCTATTCGGATCAACGACCCTGGGGTAAGAAATGACTTCTGGAATTGGAAGATAGACATAGTGTGTGTTGCATATACCCACTGTGATGCCACTGTATCCGGCAAATGCACCATGAACCTACCAAGACCAGACATTACATTGAATCACTACCACGGACACAAATACACCGAACTGATTCTAATTGACCGGTCTATCAATTGTTTAACATTTTTACTAATTACAGTTAATGCTAAAAAGTAAATTACTATAGATCATTAGCCTGGCTAGAAACTCAAAAACTCGTTGATACAAGAGAACTATATGTCTCGATTTTATTTATTTATTTATAAAAATGGACCCTATTTTTCTTCTCGGCTTTGGCAAGTATTGAAACCAATCTACCAAGTAGACAACAGGTTAAGTTAGGGTCTCAAGATGGACAAGGTGCACTTCTTCCGAAAATAAATGAGACATTGTCAAGGGAAAAGGAGATTAAATGGTTTTGTATTTCTATCTGCTACAAGCAGGGACATTCGTATCCCAAGTGATTTCTGGAAGATAGAGTGTCATTGACCTCTACTCTGTAGCCTGCTTCTCAGAACCAAAGTATCATACATACATATGAAATACTTTTATCTGTGGAAATAAGAAAGGTAGTCAGATCGTCGGGAACACAATACCGCTCCTGTGTCCACTTTAAAAACAAACGGACTTGTGGGAGCGAGCTATACAAGACTTAAGTGAAGCCCTTCTAGGAGAGAGAGTGGAACTCGGTCCAACAACATCATCAATATCAGTAAGGAAACATACATCATAATCTAATATTGGCTTAAGACTAACAATGCCTAGGCAAACTACAACCATTGTCCACTAGATTTGTCTGACAGCACATTAGCAAACTCAATGCCCATTCGTTCTATGTTGCTTGAACTGCAGTTTTCCCAGCCAATTATGTTAACATTTTAGACCAAGGTTTCTCCAACAATCCAAATGTCACCTGTGTACTAATGAGATGTTTCACTAAACATGGCGTGAACAAGGGAGGATGAGAGACTCACAGCATTTTGACCCAGTACAGTACAGAGAATTCCATCTGAGGCATTTGCACGGCATGCCCGGATCATGTATGTGGGATCAATGTACTTCACATCAGCTGTAGAACCCATATCCTTAAAGTATTTCTTTATCTGGCAAAAGATAAATAAAAACTGTAGGTGGAAGGAAAGCAACATGATGCAAACAAATCATCTACTACATGTGAAGCACAGTAAGTGCTGTTACAACGTCCATGAGATGCTTTCTCAGAATATCAGATATCGGATTGTAGTTCATAAAAAAGTTCGCAATAAAAAATTCCTAAATAAAATAAAAGAAATACAAACTGAGAACTGAAGTTATTAGGCTTTGTTTAACATTATTTAAGTAGAAGTATGCTATCAAAGCACAACGCCTGTATAAGTATTCACTGATCAAAGAAAAAACAAGTAGTAGTCATAGAGGCAGCACAAAAATTGGGGCTCGAATCCAGAAATAATCTAGATATTCCTGTTAGAAACTGCGGACTTAATCACAAGTGATCCTCAACATTATAGCATTCGGACTAACATAAAACGGACCATGAAATAAAATCATCTATTCTAATATAGAAAGGGAGAAGGCTAATTGGTGTGAAAGAAATTTTGAAGCTCCCTCACAAAAAACCCATTTCCAAAATTGTCACCACAAAACATAAATCTTCACAACTATAACTATTTTAGAAATAACTAAGATGACAAATTAGTAAAATTACTCAAGCCAAATACCCACTTCCGAAACAAAAAAGACCAAAAAAGAAACTGCAGATGACGTTTGCGATCTACTACAGTGCATGGCTTTAGATAGTGGAATATTAGGGACAAGTCTGTGCACCACCTCAAAACAGTGGGATAACTCTCGCATGGTTACGCAATTACTATAAAAAAATCCAAACATCACAAACTCATTGTTTAGAAAATCATTGGCCAGACGTTAAGCTTTCTTCAAATAACGGAGAAGTTCCATGCATTCACAACTGATAGAGAGAGTTCACCCGACCTCTTTTGCCAACAGGAGAACGATTTTGCTTAATGGGACAACATAGTAAGGTCTGAGCATCTTTCGATGCTGGTCTCCTATTGATATTATCTTGGAATGATTATAATTGTCGAGCACAAAAATGAATGAACTAGTACAGATTATCTGATAAATACAATGACGGATGAGGTTGTTAGAGAAACTATGCACAAGTGACACTTAACCTGCTAGTTGTTTAAAGTAAATCTAGCCATGTGTTGCATTCAGTAAGTATTAAAGAAGATCAATCAAAAACGATTTTTTCTCAAGTAGACTGGATCAGAAATGGAGACTGTTTGGTTAAATCCTAACTGCAAATGCCTGACTCCTGGCCACAGCAAATTATCAAGCTATGTGAGACTGCAATTCAAATGCAGTTAACTCATTTTGTTTCTGTGGGCAACATCAATATCTCTCCAGATTCAAGTACTGAAGGACCAAGAATGAAGAAGAATGACGATAAAACACAGGCTCAAACCAATATAAGCCCCTATATTTTTTCAAATCTACGCACGGATGCACCCAAATATTACAGAACAAGAAAGTAAAGCAATAGATGATATTAATTTTTCCTCAGGTAAATGAAATCAAAAAAATTCAACAGCGACATAGTTTCATCCACAAAGACCAAAAACTGCTTGAAGGTTCAACCACTAACCTGTTGCTGCAAATGTACACCTATATCTCCGAGTACAACATTTCCAGATGCATCTGTGGCATTGGTTTTCTGAAGAAAATCCTGCATCAAAGAGGAATAACAATAAGCATAAAATCATAGCTAGTTTTCTCAGTTGTACACAATATTCTTGATATAATATAACATCATGTTTATAATTCACAATATTGAAACTTGACATAAATCTTAGACCTGCGTAGCTGCAGTTCCCAAAGCAAAAATGAAGCTTAATTAAAGATTGAGCAAAATATATGCCCCAGCACTGTCCTATTGAAAATTTTAGCAGGGCAAAAGAAAAAAAAAAAAAAGAAACAAAGACGGGTACAGCACTTTAGTCGACCCTATTAATAACATAATGAGCACAGAGACTGATTTCAGTAATTTTCGTGTAGGCCATATATTCCACTATTATCAAACTGGATAAAGTAAATTTTAAAAACATTAAATAGTTTATTCTTGGAAAGATTAAGTTCAGTGGGGGCAAGTGAAAAGATGTGTCATTAATTTAAAAATGACTAAATTACAAAAGTTCTCACTAGGAAAAGAGGCAATAATATCTTAGGTGAACAGAATTTCTTAGATGAATATTACATGCAACAATATGTCAAGTGTTCTTCGCGTTTTCTTCAATAAGTGGTGAAAGACAAAACTAGAAGTAGTACAGATTACACGAGGGGAAAACAAAAAGTATTTACTCGTGGATGTGACAGTAATTCATGTACATGGATAAGCACTAGAATACCGTTGACCTAGAAGCCTATGAATGATAACACAGGTGTAACTGACCTGCCCAGCTCCTTCTGCCACACAGATTACTGCTGATCCTTTTGTCTCAAGTAGGTACTTTAGATGCCTCAGGACACCTTGGGGTCCATGTAAACTAAAAGGTACCTTGAAATTAGAAATATGGACTCAGTCAATGACTCAACAACTAGACTAAACATAAAGGATATTGAATTAAGTCATGAACATACTGGTAACTACCTCTGGGATCAAACATATATCAATTTGTCCACTAGCAAGGGATGCATGCATGGCTATAAATCCACTACTGCGACCCATCAGTTTAACAATTCCAACACCACGATAAGCACTGTGTGCCTGTCAAAAGATTACCCGGAAAAAAAAAAACAGAAATCAAGAAATCAATAATAGGGAAGGGTTCTAGACATCGGCTACACAGCTCATGTAAATATAGAAAAGTAGATGAATATAGATCCACAACATGCCCAATGAACAAGGTCAAGGAGAGGGAGGAGTTAAAAGAAACTTGTACCTCAATGTATGCAGAATTTATTGCACGCTGTGCTTCTTCAACAGCGGTATCAAAACCAAAAGTTTTGTCCATCAGCAGAATATCATTGTCTATGGTTTTTGGCACACCAACTACAGCCACCTTCAGCCTTCTTTTGCGGCACTAAAAAACAAAGACTGAAAACTTAGACTTTGAAAATGGGCGGACAATGACACATAGAAGAAAAGAAATGAAGCATTCATAGCTAAAGGTTAGTGCAAGGAATAAGTTAAAACCTAGAACAAAGATATTTAAGAAGATGTAAACCTCTTAGCAACACATGGTGAAGAATGCAATATGATAAGGCCACATATTACATATTACTTTAGTTTTGTTCATATGCATGTCATCCCAAAGGTTTCAGAAAGGGCAAATGACATGCAAAGTTTAAAATGAGTAAGGAATAAATAGAAATTGAATAAACATGTTCTACAAGCCACGTTTACACAAACAAATTTTATCCATAATGACATTTACAGCAGATTTAAGAATATAATCCAATGAGTACAAGGCTTACCAACCTCATTGTGGATTGCATTAGCACCAGCATGGGTTCCATTTCCACCCAACACAAAGAGCATGTTGATTCCTCTTTCCTGACATTGATTGGCTCACACATATAAGAACACATTATGCATCAAACTCATCTGTAATTTATTCAGAAGAACTAGAGAAAACAAGCAAAAGATCTGTCAGTGAAAGATATATAGCACCTGCATCCTGTCCACGATGTCGCTAACACTGGGTCCTCCACGAGAGACTCCTAACAAACTTCCACCAGAAAGATGGACATTTTGAACCACTTTCCTGGATAGCTAACAATCAAGGACATTCAAGCAAATGATTAGTTCTGCAATACATACTCACAAAAAGGAGAGACATTCATATCTTAAATTTTAAAACATGAGAGCAATGAGAATTGTCGAGCCTTGTCCAAAGTCTATTTGGTTGACTTCATGGACTGAGATATGACCCATTAAAACTTAGGGATTATTTCACATACTGCCACTAATTTACATTCTAGATTATTTCACAAGAAGCTCCAACCAATTGAAAGTTCGAGATTATTGTGTAGTTCATTGAGGTTATTTCAACTCCCAAAGCCCAAATTTTGAAGGAGCTATTGGGTGGCAAGAGGCTTGCCATGAACCATAGCCACAAGCAAATGGAAACATTAGTAAGTAAACAAAGGCTGTCGTCACTAAGAAACAGAATAAATAATTAAGTGAAACAAGGTTATTTATCACTTATTGTCCAGAAACCACAAAATAGTGTAGCTACTTATTGGCTACTTTTAACTATTTTTTTGGATAAGCTAGCTACTAATTGGCTATCTAGGCAATATTCAAGTTAATGATCCTTTCAAACAATTTGCTAAGGCAGTTTAAGCAACACAAAACCAGATGTCAAGCCAGGTAGAAATTAGGACAACATGGCAGCAACTGGTGATTAATAAATGTTGTAATTTATATTGAAGCAAAGCTTGATAATCAATAATTTGGTCAGAATGAAGGTCAGAACAGAATATCTCAAATACGTGAAAATAGTTATTTCAACTTGATGATGCTATTTGGGCAGGCAGCTTCAAAGAAGAAATAAGAACTCACAGGCATTTCACTTAGGTCTTCGTCTGAAAATCCACGGTAACCGAAGGGAATCCCCACAATCTTTTTCACACCATATATCTCAAGGGTGATAACAATCTGCAGTGAGTACCAAAACAAAAATGAAAGATGACAATCTGCACGAAAATAGACAGTTCCTCCAATGACAACAAAGTTAAGAAAGTAGTCATGTAGATCTGAAAGTTATCTATTCATGAAATTAAAATCTAGCCCTATTTTTTTTTCTTTCTTCTACACACTGTAAGTGGAAGTTTGAAATCCACAGAATAGCCATACAAATCAGTACATCTGTGAAAGCAAAAAAATGCTTGCGTTAAGAGAAAAAAAAAATTCAATTGTAATGCTGCAATTGTTCCAGAGTCTGTATTATTGAAGTACAAATCATATGACGATAGCAATAAAAGAAAACTCCTGTTTTGAAGTACTAGAACTTTTAAGCAGAAGGGAAACATTTGCAAAGAATAACTACCTGTCTGATGACATCATTAAGACCAGGGCAGAGTCCCCCGCAAGTCACAATTGCTGCTTTCACTTCTTCTGGTTTGAAGTATATTTTCTCCCGAGGACCAGCACGATGAACCCTGGAAAGTTATAATGGAAATCCATTATCTAGTAACTAGAAACTCATCCCAAAGAAACTAATACTGACAGTGAAATAAAAGTATATACATGAATAACAACGATTTGTGACATGAGACAACATGTCTATATGATTAGGCATTAAACTGCTCAAGTAATTCTCCTTTTCATAAGACTGATGTTTACTTCTCAGAAGTAAAAATGAGTTGTACCAAATTGAGAGATAGAGACAGAGATATTATAATCCGGGGAGCTACCACATAAATTACAATCCTTGACACACTGCTATCAGCTCCCCAGCGATGATTGGTCGGTTCGCAAAATATTGAGACCATCCCTATAGTCTATTGGACAGTACTATAAGCATCAATTCTGAAAGATCTCTTCTGTTGGAAGCATAGGAAGATTTCGCCTATTGGGTATGAGATTACCATTGTTCCACCCAAGTACAATCAGGATCAATGCATTCAGCACCAGCGGATGTAGGAGATGAATAGCGTATGGTCTGAAATACCAGAAAAGAAAAATGGAAAAAGGAGAAGGAAAACAAAACATCAGTCAGAAGGAAATGTCTTTCGTAATAAAATTAACCCTTGCATACTGTATGAATCTCGAATTCAATTGATGTTTCTAAACAAATCTATGAGAAAATAATATGGCCACAAAGGTATTATGAGCAGAACATCATCTGGGTATCACAAGACTTGACTTTGAGGCATATCTATCTTGTCTCCCACTACTTTCACCATTTCAATACATGAATTAAGGAAATCATGCCAAAAAATACCATATTACCATTTCAGGAAATGGCTTTACAAACTTATATTACCTTTCGAATTCCTTCAATTCCAAAACAAACTATGGTTAGATGTAGTTGTTTCGAGGAGAAAAACCAACAAATTCATTTATGAATTCCTTAAGAGCTGAATGAATCCATACTTGCCCCAGTGACCACATTGGATCATTAAAGCTTACACATGATTCTCTCACTCAAAACATCTACCATAAAGTTCATTTTCTATTAAGATTTACTTTTTTGGCAAATGAATTTAAAAATTAAATGACATCCTAAATTGCTTTAATTCACAAACAATTTATGGTTAAATGTAGTTGTTTCCAGAAAAAAAAAAAACCAAACACATTAAACATATGGCTTCTTTAAGAGCTGAATAAATCGAAATGTGCCCAAGTGACCGCATCAGAAATCACGGAAAACTTCCAAAAGATTCTATCTCTCCACCAACACCTGTGATTGTCTTTCTTTTGTATTTAGATGTACACTATTTTGACAAAATAAATCAACTCCTTTCAAATATAATTTCTTGATATACATAAAATCCATTTTTTTTATAAACTAGAGAATATATACTTTAGCTTGAGGGGAGTTTACGACATAATAGTATGATGTATTGATAGAAGGCTGTGGGCATAACTGAGTGCAAGCACATAATACGTGGCATGATGATGGAAGTGTCTTTGACGGTCATTCAACTCGCATCTTGCAAAGCTCAATATTCTCACTTACTAAGATAGCAAAAATGAAATAGCTCACAGTTGTTATAGAGCACCAAGAAGAAAAAAGAAAAAAAAGTTAGTGGTTGGTGGAGAAGTACACTTAACAAAGGATCCACATAAATAGTGAGGACTCAAAGGAATCTCATGCGGTGTCATGCCAGTACATAAACCAAACCAAACCAAACTGAGCCTTGTGTCCCAAATCAATTGGGGTCGGCTACATGAATCCTTTTCCTCCAAAGATTTCTGTCAAGTGCTGTTTCCTCACTTAGCCCTAGTAGACTTAAATCCTTGCGCACTACCGCATCTAATGTCAATTTGGGTCTTCCCCTCCCCGGAGCATTGCTATGCAAAGCTATCCTATCCGCTCTCTTAACTATTGCCTCCGTAGGTCTACGATAGACATGTCCAAACCACCTAAGCCTATTTTCCCTCAACTTCTCATCTATAGGTGCTACGCCTACCATCTCGCGGACTGTTTCGTTTCCAATCCTATCTCGTCTAGTCTTACCACACATCCACCTCAACATTCTCATTTCCGCTACACTCATCTTGGTCACCTGTTGTTTCTTCATAGGCCAGCATTCTGTCCCGTAAAGCATCGCTGGTCTTATAGCATTCTGTCATGCCAGTACATAATAGACAGAAATTTAATCTGCATCAAACTATGTAGAAAAGTATGAATGCTGCTCAGCAAGGCAATTAGTTTTTCCGAGACATTAGGTATTTACATTCTAAAGGACAACTTAAATGTGATACAAGACATTTAATCTTTGCTGATACTACTCATCTGACATATTATCCTGATAATGGACTAATCCATACTATTTATAGTGTTATGGCGACATTCCGTGAGGAGAGTCATCAGAATATTGAGTGGTAGTAATTGGTTGGCCAAAACAGATATTTGGTTATTATTAACTTTAAAAATGTTTCAAAGAACTCTTCTAGTTAACAAATCTTTGATTTGTGACATAATTGTTTTTAACGTAGAGAACATTTAAAATGATCCTATTAACTGAAGCATGATATGTGGGGGTGAAGAACACGGAATTGAGTATTTGTGGTATATCGTATCTATCCTATATGACATTACCTAATAAGTTCAAATCTTAAATTTCATTTGGACTCACAAGAAGTAACAAATTGATAGAAGTTCTAGATTGATTCAATCCACCATCCCAATATTTTGGTGCCACTAGTTTCATTTGTACAATCATAGTTGAGCAGTTCTTATCTCCTGTGTTCATCTCCTTTCATGTTTCTATCATACTGAAATTAAAAATCTTAAGGTATGTACGTCCTCTACTCAAACGAAACTCCTCCTAATTTTATCTTGTTGCCACCATTCTTCTTCAAATTTTATTACGTTCCATCTCCAAAATTTCTTAGAGTGCAAAAACCGACGGTTATGTAGGAAATTGAGTGGTGAATGAAGAGTACAGAGGAAGCAGGGGAATGCATAGAATGAAAGGATGTTATGTGCCTTTAATATAAAAATTTGCTGATGCAAACTATAAATGGAAAAGCTAGAAGAGTGTCGCCGCAGGACCCACCATCATCTCTAACAACATTGATTCAACATGTATTTTTTCGTTCCTCCCTCCTGTTAGTAGACCAATATAATAAAAAACATACAATTTTTTAGCTTTTTCTTACATCGAAATGTGCTTTGGCGCTCACTATTGCTGAGTCCTTACTTAACAGGGCTGTGGAGGTGACCAAAATATTGTTGACCGGTTCAAAACAAATTCAAACCCAAATAGGGTGGAGGCAAATCTCCGTATACTTTGTTCCTTTAATGCATGGCCATTTTCAACTTAGGATAGACGACATTTGAGAACAGTGCTTATATCATATTTGAGCAAATTCTTACTTAGAAAATCAAAAGGCGCACCGTTCTGGTTGTTATTTTTCACAGACAACCTTCATAGACAATGTTAATGGATGGCATAGTTATTTTTGGTTGACCAAGACTCAGACGATTTATTTTGGTGAATTACAATAACATTCAGAAAGTATAATGTCATAAGGCATGCTATAAAAGCAGTAAAAACACCAACGAGGTTATTGATTTTAACTGATTGGAACTCTTCAATTCTGTTTCCATTTATGGACGTCATGTTGAAGACTTAAAAAAAATGCAGGTGAAAAAGAAATATAAAATGATATACAGATAGAAAATAAGTTGTAATACAGGTGAAACTGAAGATATTCAAATTCTTCTCACCAATCGTAAAAAAGTTCACGATTCTTTGTTTGAAAACTGAAGCTAAAATTAAGAAATAGATAGAGAGAATGGATATGAGAATTGAAAAACTGAGGAATAGAGTTTCAGTGTTTCTCCAACTTTGCCTGTAAGATCGAGTGACTCCAGAACTAAGAGGTTCCTTGCATTAGTTTGTTCTCTCGTCCAATGCCCTTTTCAATGTTCTAAAGGTAAGTACTTATGGTTATATGAAAAAAGATATGAGAGAACTATTTTGGAGTGCATAACTTCATTTGGCTTTATTATCACTACAATCGAAAATGCTGTACACATATCTGGACCCAAATATGCTTTTGATGCAAAATGATTTTCTTTGCAATATTTGGTGTTGTGGTTTGCTAATTTGTTTCCTATAAATTGATTGATTTACTGTATCTGCAGATATTTTTGGGGGGTAAACTTGCTTCTGCAGATATAGCATGAACACTCAAATTTATGTTATCATTAGATCAATTGCAACAAAATGAGCTTATATAGATGACAATAACACTTTCAAAATTTTTATTTAAAACCTTTCATGCATTGTGAGGGTTTAGCACTACTGCAATAAAAAAACACCTGGAGTTGATACACAGAACTATAAAGAAGAGAAGCAACTAATTCCATGTCTGTTATCCATTAAAAATAAGAGGATGTGACCAAAATCTCTGATTTACTAGATGTCACAAATTTGGCCCAATAAAGCGGAGACTCATAGGGTGCTAGAACAATAAGTTGAATAGCAGCTGGGAACTCACATTTTATCTATATCTATAAAACTAAAAACTTGTAGGCCCAGATTGATTGGTCGGAGTCGTGGGACTACTGATGAGGGGGTATTTCATCCTATAGCATGACTACTCCCACTGAACTAACAGGATGAAATTAATGATTCTATATCACCCAAAATATTTACTTTCCACATTTGGGGGGACCGATAACCGTTCACGCTCAATGGATTTGTAACCCTTCATCAATAGTAGCATTCAAACACCCGAAATGAGATCCCCTTGGAATCTGTATCCAATCGCATGTCTAATCTGGCAAATCAACCATGTGCTTGATAGAACTACTTTGGCGTGGAAGCTGGTCATAAACTTGTATATTATCTACAGAAAAAAGGCTAAGCATATGAAGATTGTGAAAAAAAATGGTCGAAGTAATATACCTTCAGGAGTACTCTGTCGTTGTTATTAATGTATCCATTCCATGTCTCATCAGATGGATAACCATCAGCAAAATCTTCAGTGGGAGTCCTACGGTAGAACATATATTGAGAGAGAGAGAGAGAGAGAGAGAGAGAGAGAGAGAGTACTTTGTTGCCAAACAAGTTGACTAGAAAAACGCATACAATTAGACAAGTATTGGGGGGAAGATGAAATTAAAAAGGTACTTTATGAATGAAGATCTTCCATTCCGCCAATGCATTGGAGAATTCCATTTTATTGCTGACCGTGTGTTACAAAATAAGTACTTTATGGGTTCAAATCCTCTCCATTTCACCAATGTAATAGAGAGGCCCATTATATTGCCGATTGTTGCTTGATAAGTCATCTGGAACCACATGGATGCGATTTATATGAAATATCATTGCATATCATCATATATTTCAATTCAACATTTCCCTAACATTTTTAAATCCAATTAAACTGGTTTGTTTGGCTTCATCTAGAAAATCGTGTTTCCCGCCATTTGATGTGCCTATGTCTTACGTGTAATGGACCTCCATATTCGGTGGCAAAGTAGCTTAAATGAGCAAAGTTCTTCTCGATGAGAAAGCATACAAGCAAGGTAGATAAGCATTTGTGGGAGAAGAGTATAACTCCGACCGAAACAACTCGAAGTCAGTGGAATTAAAAACGTAGAAGACGATCAAGGACGAGGCAGATTGTTCAAATTCACTACAAATCAGTAGGAATTGGAGCTCATGAGTAACTGAATTCCAGTATCACAAAATCGTGAACAGAGAGACTCAAGAGATCTTCCAATACTTCATTTGTTGTAAACAAACTAAGATTTCAAAACAAACACTTCGATCACATTAAGAAATTAACAATAAAGTAAAAAAATTCAACATACAAGCGATCTGAATGTAGCAGAAACTTGAAATTCACTACAAATCAGTAGGAAAGTGTTGGAATTTAATCTAAACTCAAATTTCTATTGTTTCTTTTTATTTCATGCCAAGTCATGTTGGTTTCAATAGGTCTGTAACTATTTGCAGATTTCTAGGTAGTCTGTTTTCAGTTGGTTTAGTGGGTCAAGTTGTGCCTTAAAAATACGTCTGATGAAGTGTTACGAGTACGTTGAGTGTTGGATTCTGTTGGAGTCTTATTCACCTGTAAATAGATGTAGTACATGCTGTTTCAAGAGCAGCAGTTCCTAAGATCAATAATATTCTTTTTCTCTATTGTTTTCTTGCTGCTCTCTGATCCTGTTTTTGGGAAATTAAAGACTTCACCTTTAATTTCCCGCAGAAATGAAGCACAGAAGTACAAACCGGAAAAAAACTCAATATCAAAATGAAGTGAATGAGGCTCAAGTGATCTTCCAATACGTAATTGCCAAAATTTCAAAACAGATACTTGGATCACATGAAACGAAATCTAAACGTAACGAATTAAATTTCAGATACCTCATCTTGAGGCAAAAAGTGGAGCGAATGGGAACATCGTCTTGGAATATGTCGGTGAGGTGAGGAATGCTGAATCGAGCCTCGAATTCCTTCTGGAATTTGGAAGTCCACTCAGGATCACTGAAGTCGATCGCGGCGGCAACGGAGAGGGCCGGCGGACGTGGCGTGTTCTCCGCATGCACGCGAACTTTCTTGTAAATTCTGTTCCAGTTCAGTCCCGAACACGGAAGAAACGGGCCGAGGACTCGTTGGCCGAAGAAGTAAGAGTTTTCCGCCGGAAAAACGAGCTTCAGGGCCGTCGCCGCCGTGAGCGAGTCCATTCAAATGACTGTTTGGACTTCGCCCAACTGTGTGATCGCAATGTGAGACAGAGAGAAAGAGAGAGATTGTAATGGGGAGGGGAGGGGAGGGACAGGGAGAGACAAATAGTCGCGGCAGAGGCAGAGAGAGACGAGGAATGAGGAGCCTTGTACGGTATGGGGGCATTTTTTCACTTTCAACAACGTTCTAAAGCAGCCTTTTCAGGACTGAAGTCTAAGGGTGTATTTGGAATTTACAAGAGGAAAAAATACTACTTCTCCGTCCCAATTTGTTTGTCCATTTTTGAAATTCCAACTTATTTAGGAAACACAATCATTACTCTTAAAAAAATTTACTTTCCAAGAATACCCTTAACTTTTTTAACATTAAATGAGAATTTACGTTTTCCAAAGCATGATTTTTTAAAAAAGGAAGGGCATTAGGGAAATTTTGACAAGTCAACTTCAAAATTAGACAAATAATTTGGGACATGTAAAAGTCAAAAAGTGGACAAACAAACCGGGACGGAAGGAGTAACTAAATTTTATTTTTAGTAAGGATTTTGCTATGGGTACAAATTATTTATACAAATATGAGAAGAAAGCATCGGTATCTATACATAAAATATACATATATCCATAACATTATTAGTAAAACTTTCTTCCTTAATTCTTATTTCTTTTTATTTTTCTTATTAGTTATGGAAAAATTGATTGTGGTGGTCAGATATGATGGTTCATGATTTTGGTTGGTCTTCAATGACATTCTGCAGGTGTTTCATAAAAAATAACTAGTTGTGAATATACTCAACTTCTACAACAGCAACAACAATGGGGAACGACCCAATAATTCTATCTAATCCAGTTGCAGTAAGTAGAATACCACCATAGAGACTTTTGAAGAAGGTGCCACCCACTCCCATAAAAGGCCTACATTCATTGGTGAAGCCATCTACATGGCTTCATATTAGCTGAACAATAATCTCATCAATGAGTTTGACATGCGGAGTGAACTTGTCATATTGCATTTTTTATTAGGCTTACTAGGTTAGTCTTCCTTGTAATGCCTCAATTTAGAAAACGTTAATAAAACAAAAATAAAGCAGTTAAAAGTCAATATTGTTTTAATTAAAAAAATTAGTACAAGTTCTTACTCTTACAAAAATATAAAATACCGCATAAAATCTCTCAAAAGAGAATACCACGAAAAGACTTTAATTTAAGATTTCAGAACTTGTCTAAACCTACACTAGGTGATTTCACGCGTCGACCGAGTCTTCTTATGGGAATGAATCTTCGTCGACTGGGTACTATGGTTCGGCTTCGTATTTGTCAATATCTGGCATGAAATGACAGGGTATATATGCACAATGAGTTATGAGACTCAATAAGTTACGCCTCAATTTTTAAAAACGTTAATAAAAAAATAAAGTAGTCAAAAGTCAATATTGTTTTAATAAAAAAAGTTAGTACAAGTTCTTACTCTTACAATAATATAAAATACCGCATAAAATTTCTCAAAAGAGAATATCATGAGAAGACTTTAATTTGAGATTTTAGAGCATGTCTAAACCTACACTGGGTGATCCCACGCGTCGACCGAGTCTTCTTATGGGAATGAATCTTCGTCGACTGGGTACTATGGTTCAGCTTCGTTTTTGTTAGTATCTAGCATGAAATGACAGGGTATGCACCATGAATTATGAGACTCAATAAATTACCTAACCTTTAAATTTCCTTTTGAATGTACGAAAATAAATAATACAATAATATGATATGGATGTGCAGTATATACAGAAGCAATAACACATAAGTACAATAATTAAAATAATTATGTGATGTTATATCGTATCTAAGTCTTCTAGTAAAATCTCAAATGTTCACCATTCATACACATGTATAATCAAAGTCCCAGATATTACACAAGTCCACGACTTAATCCATATTTCTAAGAATGACCACTTCATATAATTCCATCTATAAATCTCGTTATGCTGCTCCTATTTGATGACGATCCCGATTGCCAGCCAACTGTGCTCTTTAATCCTCAAGCTCCCAATTATCATGGTCTCGTACGTCATGTTCTCAAATACTATGTTTTCAAATATTTATATTTTCTGACAACGTGCCAACACCAAAGTATTTTCTACACTTGATGACAACTAGACTTCATCAAGAATGGCGTCTTACATACAAATATAACACAACTAAATACATAGGTTGGCTAAAGGCATAGACTTGACTAAATGACATCGCTTGGGAATTACACCTCAGGTTTAAGTCATAGCTCAGCTTAAGTCGCATTACGGCTAATGACAATCATAAATATTCTTACGAAGAATATAAAATCCACAATAATCCAATTTCACAAATTCTAACAAAGTTTTCATATTCGGACATCCACATGATACCCTAAATATCAAAGTCAAACTAACCTTCTCAATTTTAAAATTCGCATTTGTGTCAAATATAAATCATACTTCCAAGGTGATCATGTAATTGATTTTCATAATATTGAACATGTACTAACATGGTATAACGTAATGAAATTAGTACAAGTCATAGATCAAGAATAAAATTTTAGATAAGGTCAGAATGTTAATACAATAATTGAAAGTAACAGTATGCAATAGTGTGAAGATGTTCTGAATCGTATATGTGTTCTAACCGGTTGGAGTATAAGTTTCTAAGGCAAAAGTAGGATGCAGTGGGAAAGTTCATCCGGTTGGATAAGTTCAAGTCATCTGGTTGGAGTAGACTTTATACACTACAACAAAATTGGTTTATAACAACGAAATAATTTCGTCTCAAGAACTACATTTTTCGTCACTAACTCATTAGGCAACAAATACTTTCGACATGAACTTTTATCACCTACAGTTTCACCCGAAAAGTTCTTTGCGATTGAGATACGAAGGACGTAAAAAACATCAACTCTAAAAGAGAGGGTCGGCCATTATCTCATTCAAGAGTCCTTCCTTGAAGCCTCTTTCAAGAACTAACAGTGGATGATAATTGGGCAATTTCTCCTATAATTCGGTCACAACATATTATAGTACTAATGTCGATAGATCCATATTTTATCGTCAATATAACATATTGGGCGATAAATTTTTTCGGCGTCAATATTGAATTTTAGAGACGAAATATTTTGTCGCTAAAAAGTACATATTCGGAGAGAAATATTTTTTGTCGCCAATATCTAATTTTATAGATGAAAGATTTTATCTCTAACCGTAGTCATTTTGCGAGTTATTTGTTTTCGTTGTTAGTAGCTAGATTTGACGACGACTTTTTTCATTGCTAAATTGATTTCAAATGCCAAAAAAAGTGTCTAGAACACCATTTTCTTCAATTCTGATGTTTCGGACCTTACACCTTCCACCTACCTAACCAACACCTTATGCATATCCTCTTTAACCACTGCACCAATCATAATATTTATTTGGTATTTATAATATCTAATATATAACATATGTTTAACATTTTTTATCAAAAATATATGTTAAACATAATCTCTCTCTCCCCTTTCCCTCTCTCGTGTAAAAATAGTATTTACAAAAATTGAAGGAATAAAAATCATAAGACATACAATAAGAAGATTCATAGAGAGAGGGAGGAGGGGAGGGGGAATCGAGCAAAAGTTGAAGGGGCTCATATATATAATAAGGGCAAAAGGGAACTTGGCTTTAATTTTAACACCGTTAATAGTAAAGTAATGAGAGGGGGTAGCAAATGAATAGTTTTAAAATAAGAAATGACAGTGCATTTGTGTGTAACCTCGTGGGAGTTATATAGATGAAATTTATCCTATTATATTATATATTTACTTGGTTTTGTTTTCAAAGTCAGAATCTTAAATCTACCCGCAACAGGCCACTTGCAATAGTGTCACAACAAAGAGTTCTTCTGCTATAATCTCCAAAATAAAATAGAGGGTCAGCTGATTGGGGAGTTAGTCAGAATGGTATTAAAGAAGTCACTCAGCTTCTCTGCAGTTTATGCATGGATTGTAAAAATTAGTCCAATTTGGACCGTTTACCTTGACAATTAATGACTCAAATTTGTTAAAAAAAAATCGGTTAATTCTTATTAGTAAGGATTTTTGGAATCTATCTAAACCATTAAATTTTTTTTCCCACGGCCGATATTGTTAGCTCTACCATGCGTAAACTGCAAAAAAATCATTTCCTTAAAAGGAGAACGCATAACGAATTGGTGAGGATGATATAGCATTGGTTTTACTTGTCAGTTTGGTCATAGTAAATGGGACGGAGCTAGGATTTTCACTACGTAGGGACGAATATGTATTCGAGAAAAAAAAATGTGTATAGTGTATACCAAATTTTAACAAGGACGAAACCTATATACTTTGTAGGTTTTTTTAATATAATAATAGAGAGTTTTTTTTTTTTTTGACAGGGACGACTGTCCTTACAAGTCCCTCCCTTGCTCCATCGTTGATAGTAGTACTATGGCTTTCTTTTTCTTCTCCCTTTATTTGACACCATAAGCTTCCTCATTGATGGCTACCAATGTATTAGGGGAAGAGGGAAAGCTTTAGATAATTAATGGGGAATAAAGAGAGTATTTTAGTTGTATGGCTTGAAATGATTAGGAATACATACTGAGAAACACTGATTAATTTACGATCTTAGTCAGTGGATACGCAATATCAAGATGCTCTCATGATCATCATTTTTTTCGAATTATTATCATTCTTTTGTTCCTATTTTATGCCAGCATCTATCTGAAAGCTGCTAATTGATTTTAATAGGGAAACAATATTTTAAAACAAAAATCGTCTTTAAGTTAGGTGGAGGAGGGAATGGAATGAGAAATTTCAAAACTAATCATATTCTAATTTTGGACCTTGTTCGTTTGTCCATAATTAAAACATTAAATTTGACTATAAATTTGATACCATTATAGTTCACGTCTAATTCGACTGTTTATAGATTCGAATGTAGTATCTGGATCTAAGGGGTTTGGGATGGGGTGAAATATAAATCACCACAACATGAGGAGCATATTTTATTTCCGTGATAACGTAATGCACACATTAATAATATATGATGATCTTAGTAAACATGCGGTAACATCTTCACAAATGTCATTATTGTTACGCCGGCCATCAAACCGTGAGGCTTTCCCAGGAGATGTTTCTATTTACCTTTATGTCTCTTAAAAAGAGCTGCTAAACGATTAGACCAATAACTGCCCCCGTGCATGATTTTTTTCTTTTCTAGCAAGCACACTAACTCCCTTTCATATCTCTAAATAGGAACTATTGTAAATAATCACATAACCGTTGTTTTGCACTTGACAAGAATCAAATTCTAGACCTCCCGGATAAAAAAGCTTAGGAGATGCCATCCGAGGTAGAGCTCATTACCAGATAAACCACACATTGGAATATATGACATTTAACTTCTTTGTACGGATCCAATCGAAATAGTTAGATATTTAAGGGTGTTGCTAATCACCGCCTATTAAGTGGTAGATAATGTGCACATAATGCTAAATATTCACGAATATCGATACACATTTGATAGATATCAATGCATATTTATGAATATCAATTTACATTTTATGAATATCGATATATCTTTTATATATTATCTATTGTCTAATCGATGGTGTTTATTATTTTCTTACATTTTCGGGCCAAACACATAAGGTCTTCTAGGACTTAAAATGGGCCACAGGGTACTAGATATCACCACTCATTTTGGGTTGGACCCAGTCATTGGCATGCTGGCTATGACTAGGAGTCAGACTTTGGGCTTGGATATTTGGGCTAAATTAAATCAACATGGGCTGCACCAGTCTAAAATTAACTGTGAATTTTGAAATTCTAGAAATTCTAAGAAGCTAAAAAAATAATTTAAAATTTAATTCTGAATAATCTGGGTTTGGGGTATTTTGGACCAAATTTTAGACTCTATGTAATTGAAAAGTTGATTATTAACTATTTGCACTAAACATTACTAGCTTTTGATGTAGCTTAATCATAATTTCACAACTATGGTAATAAAATTTATCTGTTTTTATTAAAATTCAAAAACTATAATCTAAAATTTCTTTCCACATTGATCACAAACACCCATAATCGTTTTATTTTCAAAATTTTAGAGCAATTGAAATGAAATTATTAAAAATCAAATGAATAAAAAGAAGGGAAAAAAAAGAGTTGCACATATATACAAGAAAGTGCGACAATTAATGTCTTTTGCACTCCGCAAAAAAAAAGTTAAATTTACTATCCTCCGTTACTTCCTTCGTTTTATAATTTTAGTCCAAGATCAAAAGTCCTATTATTTGATACAAAAAAAGTATACTACATTTTTATGCATATGTTTCTTTTAATTTTTTATTGCAAAAATTTAAAAAACTTAATTTTTGAGATCTCTAAATTGGTGCTCAATAATTGAAACAAGAGTACACAATTTTGTGTAATGAATTAAATTTATGACACGGAGATACGAAAGAATCAAAAGACGAAAAACTTAAAGATACACTCGTAAAGTCGTGATGGGTTGGATGTAATATGCTGAAAAGCAACACTAGAAGGAAGTCAAAGTATTAAATAGGATCCAATTTCCCTATAGTCTAGACATGAACTATAAGAAGAAATCGCATCATGATATCTATCTCGATAAATAATGTTTTATGTTTGTTAAAGTTTCTTACCGGGAAGAATGAAATTTTACCATAAAAATGTTTTAACAAATGTAATGAGTAGAAAAACCGAGTCCTATTAGGAAAAGTGTAGCAACACAGATGTTTTGAATCACTCGGACAGATTTATATACAGATGTATTCGGAATTAATGGATACACGTGGAATTCATAAATTATTGAGGATTTCACGTTCATTTAACGATTTCGAACATATCTGTGTTCAAATATGTCCGCAAAATCCATATTCTTAGCACTTCTCATCCTATATTAAATACTTTTACTGCTCAAAAGTGAAAAAAAGGAACTGATAAAGACAAAACAAGCAAAAGAAGTTTCCCTAGTTGGACAAACACAATGTTCTCTTTGTAGAGTTACAGGCATAGGCATTTCAAGAGTGCATAATGTTTGAAAACAGGGTTAGGGTACGAAGGATAGCAGTCCTAAGTTTAGGTGTCAGTTTCCCAATGTATTGTAAATTGAAGGGTCATGATCCTTGAGAGAAAGGGAGAGTCCGCAGAAAAATAACGTCATTTTAAGGTAAAAAATACTAGACGAACACTGTCTCAATTGTTTGAACAGTATTTTGTGTGTTAAGATGATATTGTTTTGGCGCATAATATATTTTGCTGTGTACTATATAGCTCCTAAGTCCGCTGGTGAGCGTTGAGACCATTTTAAAAGGTAGCCCTTAAGATGTAAAAAAGCTAGTAATCTTCTTTGGAACTTTATCTTTTGATCATTAGTGATCACCCCATGCTTTTTTTGGATGATCCAAACGAATCCTAAAGACATCCACTTTATTCTCTTGGAAAGCATTTGTATTGAAAGATTTGACGAGGAGAGAAAATTTTCTCACTAAATCTTACAGTAATATTGTTGGTGAGAAATGGAGAGGAGACAAAATTAAATTTAAATCTATTTACTTATCTATCTATAATATTGGCGGTGAGTGTTTACGCACTACTTGTGCCGAAAAGATGAATCAATAAATTCATAATCCAAATGCAAGTTCTAAGTTTGAATTGAGGTTGAAACTTGAAACACATGGAAGAAAGAAAAATTCAAAAACTGAGGTAGACTTGATTTGAAAGAGGATAAATTATGTGCAGTAAATCACAAAAAACTAGAATACAGTAAGAGGGAGAGAGTATAAGGAGAAAAAGGGAGCAAAAATTTACATGAATCGCATCTACTGTTACGGCGAGTCGTGTATGGCGTAAGTAAGGATAAAAAAAGTAAATTGAGTTTTGCATCATGTTCTTTTGATCTTTTCCGAAATGATGGAAAAAAAATAGGGTGAATAGGATGTAACTGTTGTCCGCTGGAGCTGTGTAAACGGGTATTCATATCAAAAGCGGTGCTCCAAAAAACAATAGTATGGGTATTGTAAAATCTATGCCAATACTAATATTTTGCTTCCTTCTCTATTTCTTTATTCATTCACAATCACATTCACTTTTTCTATCTTAACATAACTTTCACACTGCTATGTAATTCTTCCGATGAGGAGTTTTCATACTTCCTACATAGTACGCGTACCACACTCTATATTCCGTGTAGGCATACATATATGTGTGTGTGTGAATCGGTCATCTCTCTTTTTTCTCATAATATTTACGCACAACATGTCCTGTGTTGTGCACAGGTTCATGGTGTGATCAGGATTTGATCGTACAAACTCCCATTTGTGACCTAATTTCTGTTGTGTTTCGACAAATTACAACTCCGTAGAGAGACGATTTGTAAATAATAGAAGAATTATGATCTCTCACCGTATATTTATCCTATCTCACAAATCACTATGAGATCATTTACTACATGCAAGTTGCCACACATCTTACTCCCTAGCAGCATACAATGTACAGGGAGACAATGGAAATGGAATCACGCGTGATTATCAAGTGGGTTTACAAAGTCAATATTTTTGGCTTAAACCAATCTCTTCCAATCTCCATAGATTTGCTTATTCATAATTCTTGCAAGTTGTCTTTGAAAACAAATCTTCATAATTTACATTTAAAAATTAATAAATTCTTTTTTTCGTCGATAAAAAAAAAATCTTCAAGATTTCGTGCAATTGCAATCCTCACGTTAAAATCCCAATTAACGCCTATTAAAAGTGGAAAGTTATGTGGGGACTTGATTCTATAGAAGTTTTATTCGATCAGGTATTTGAGTATTTTCTGGTCAAAAAATAATCCCAATTTTTTTTTTATTGTTTTGCATCATTTGAAACTTTTGTTCGACTTTGTTAAAGCTCAATAAATCCGTACAAGTTTACCTGGTGCTCAACTTACTAAATCAAATCGTTCATTTTGTTTGATTTGATAAACATATTATTTTCGCGGAAATAAAGTTCAAAGGACAAACAAAAACATAAACCCGTTCGCTAAATTTTTGAATATAGCTTACGTAAAGATAAAATTGGGTCAAAATATTTATTATTCGAATTGTCGTATTTCAAAATGAAATCTTTACTTTTTTGTTTTCTTTGCTTTAGAATCTTCATTCACTTCCGTAGAAATGAAGCATTTTATTCACCTCTGGCTTTTCGATCTTTGTTTTTTTCTCCCTTCTCATTTTGTTTCTATTAATTGATAGTGACAAGAATCAAATTACATATATCACTTTTGTGAAGGCAAATGGAATCCAATAATTTAAATTATTTTTTTTAGACTCAATTATTATTATTTTTAATCTCAAAACTTATAACGCAAAATAGGATTTTCGGCCAAACACGCACTTCCTCGTGTGATGAAAGGACAATATTTGCTTAAGAATAATAAAAAATCGGAATTTGACCATTCATTATTTTAAAAATAAATATAGTCTGACCAAGTTTTTACCGCTATCTGATTGTGAAATGAGACTATTATAGGTCTCATTCTACATCATATCGCATTATCGCTCTATTTGGGCTAAAGTGTTTAAATTTATGTTTTCGTCTTTATTTAATTTTTTTTTTGTATTTATTATATTTGTATCAATTTTTTTATGTTTGTTGGTTCATCTCGACGAAATACAAAATTATGTCAAAAATCTAAAAAAAAATAGTAAAAAAAAATAATAAGTTAAAACAGATCATATTTTGACTTATTTTCGGTTTTTTTTATTTTTTTGACATAATTTTTTACTTTTTACACTCTTTTCGTAAACCAACAAATAATCAAAAATTGACACAAAATAAAAAGTTACAATTTTTTAAATAAGAACAAAAAAAATTAATAAATAATACAATTAAATTATATGAAAAGTCTTCCATCACCCATTTTACACCTCTTCCCAAGGGGGGTGGGGGTAAAAAAATTAAATGCAATGGTTACCAAACAAAGAAAACCTATGTGACATCACCAAAATAAAAAAGCTGCAAATGTCAGTAAGTGGTACAATCAAATAATTCACCAACTCCGAAATTGAGGTCCCTATTGCTGCATAAATTTTCTACTGAATAGTAATACCGTCACCATACATTCAATAATTACTCATGTGAAAGAAGAACTTCATAATTAACTTTTAGAAACATATATGTTTCATATATATTCAAATACAAATTTATTAAGAACTGTTTGAATGCACGTGAGTTGATTTGTAAGAATCATTAAATGCATGTGAAATTTATTTGATAATTTCAAACATATTTGTTTTCTTAGACTTGTTCTTAACTTCTCGTAATCAAAGAGTATCACTTGGGGATTTCAACCATATGGTGTGCATTGACCCAAAATAGATTTAGATTTTAGTATCATTTAACGTTGTTTACGCGGCATTTCTAATTAACAAGTTATCACAACATAGGTCACGTGGGTCATTTCTTATTTTTCAACAAACCAACAATTATGTGTTTTTTTCTTATCGACACAGAAAACTTCATATATCATAAAGATTAAAATATAAAATTATTACAGTATGTAGAGCATCACATAGAGAGCATTTTGAAGAGTATTCACAATATTAATCCCAACCTAACTCTCAGACTCTTATTTTTATAGATAAATAAAAATACTATATATAAAAGCTAAAATGTATCAATTAATCCAAATAGCCCAATAAAACACCTAAAAACATATAAACTTAAAAACTCTCAAAATTTAAAAATGCAAACAATCGAGTCGATACTTCCAGGGGCGGACCTACTAAGGGGGGGGAGGGGTCACGTGCCACCCCCCCATGCTCCACTTCAACCAAATTTTTTTTTTTTTTTTAAAGATTTTAAGAGTAAATTAAGTTTATCGTGTAACACTGTGACACCTCCATACTCTTTTGTTCAGTCAAACTCTCCCCAATTTAGTTCATTAAGTTTTGAATACCTATATTTTTTTGTTATTGAATACAAATTTAATTTTTAGTTGTTCATTTATTTTGATGGTGACACCCCCAGGCTCAAATCCTGGGTCCGCCCCTGGATACTTCCGGACTCAAAGATCTCCCAACTTATTTAGTTAGACCTGTTGAGAAACCTTGAAATCAAAATAGTCCTTATTCTCCCAAACTTTCCACCCAACTGGCTTTTCGAAATCGGACCCTTACCAACGTTACTGCCACCATAAATATTACGTGATACTCCGAAAACATTAAATAAATTATGCATAAAATAGTTTGTTGAAAATGCGACAATAATCGAAGTCGTAGCCAGACCTTGATAAAGTGACCGACAAAGGAAGAAGTTTGTAACCGAATTCGGAGGGAGATTTGACTAAATAAATATAATCATCGGTTTTTGCTAATAATGGGTTATGAACGACGAGATTGATGAGATCAGCCAAATAAATTTTTTTTGATAGAAATAAATTAATTAATAGAGTTATCTGTTTTGGTTGTTGAAAGCGGTGTGGGATTTCTTGAAGAGTACAAAATAAATTCAACTTTCTCTTTAGACCTAATAACAACAAAAGACTTGTTTAATTTTAGTTTCCATGCACTCTTACACGTACGTCTAATAAGATCCTAATTTCCGGAGTGCTTCGCTAAATATTATCGTCACGTGATCCATGGATAGACTTGTAGGAAAAAATAAAGTAAAATAAAATACAATATCGAACCGAGTTTTGTATATCACATTTCCTTTAAAATAGATGCTTCGTCTCCCAGAGTGTTGGATCGCACCGGTGTCTATTTCTCAGGGTAAAACGGCTTACTTGGCCGATGAAACATCATCCGATCGACCGCTTATTTAATTAACTATGTCTGTCTCTCTCTCCAAAAAGAACATGGAAAAAACCAAGAGAATGAACATCAAGTCGACGAAATTCCCAAGTAAAACCGGGATTCACTATTTACAGAATCTTTTAAACTTATGAAATTACTGAAAACATAAATAGAGGGATTAATAGGAATATTAATGGACATTAATACACATGCAATTGATGGATATCAATCTAACCATATATGAGGTATAACTGCGCGTTGAGACTTTCCGGTTGTCTCGTAAGAGCTCCAGTATCCCAATTACGTTCACAACCCTTTTGAATTTCCAAGAAAACCCAAGTCGTGAAATTCTCTCTACTAACTTTTACGTATCGATATTTCGGTGTATTTTCTAATGTCATTAAATCAAGTGAGAATCTTGAGAAGTACCAAAGATTCTCAGGTAATTTAATATTTGGAAATACAACGGAACTAGGGATGAAATTGGTTCGATTCGATTTGATTTTATGTAATTTTACGAACCAAATCAAAGTTTTTGATTTTAAGAAATGATAAACTGAAACCACGCACGCTGGTTGTGTTAGGTTTTAACCAGTTTCTATCGATTTCATTGAGTTTTTTTTCCGGTTTGAGCCGATATCAACTCGGTATGAAGAACTAATTTTCAAAAAAAAAAAAAGAAGAAACATAGCATAGCAGATGTATCCAAACAAGGCCTTATTAAAATTTGGTGAATCTGTGAAGGAATGAATGAAATTATTAAACCTGGCCACATCATATGATGCTTTCCTGTCACTAACATACCTGTGTGGACCACAATTCCAGTACTATATTTACAGCTTTAACTGATACCCAGTGTCTCTCTCTCCACAACAAAAATATATGCTATAAATCATCTTCAATGCTAGATCTTGCAGGTAGAAATTGGACCCCAAAAGAAGCAATTTTATCACAATTACACCATACCAGGGTTTTTGGAAGTAATTATTTTAACAGATTCTAGATTAATTTTTTTTAATATCTCAACTAATTATGCGTTCTTCAACTAATCTATGAAGAACTAATTCCAGCATCCACTAGCGGGGGTTTCGTTTAAAGCGAACTGCCCTAATAGATTCTAGATTTTAGATGGTAGATTTTGAATTATGAAAAATTTATAATCAAAATCTATAAATGTGTTTGGTACAAATGTAAAAAAAAAAAAAAGGATTATTTAACATGTTACCCTTATATATTATTGTGGATCCTTATGAATATTTGTATACATGTATATCATATTTCTTTCTTACTAAAAATATTTAGATATTAAATTTTACATCTTACATTTTACATATGCAAAATGCATTTTAAAAAAAATTAAATATTCTAATTAAATATCAAATTGACCTAATCTTATAATATAATAAGTATAGATAAATTTAATGCTACGGTAATAAGCAAATAACACCACAAAAGATGTAATTCTATTTTATATTGTCATAAATATACATATAAATTTCAATATGATTAAATATATATGTGTTTAATATATATAAATATATATGTATATTTGTATATAAATGTTGTGACTATTTATTTAGTCATATGCATATTAAACATACACGTAATAAAAGTGATATAATAATAGAAACAATTAGCGGAAATTTTAAAATGAATATAAATAAATATATAAAAAATATTTAATAAATTGTATCTATATAAGCAAGTAATATACATATAGGAATACATTTTATACATAATCAAAACTTTGAAAATTCAAAATGAGAATTCAAAAACATCTCCAAACTTACTTGCTTTTCAGATTATGGCTCTTCATGTATGATTTGAAAATCTATATTGTCAAAATACATTCTCAAAATCCCGTCCAAACACTCCGTATAATCTAAAATCAGAATCTAAAATCCAAAATTCACTCCTAAAATCCCACCCATTACATCTCCATTTATAAATTGCACTTTTTTGAGATATTTCAAAGCACCCACAAGACTAGTAGTGGGTTCCAAATTAACCATGCTTAGATCATAACTAATGCATATACAAATTAATAATCCAAACACAGTAGATCTATCTCAGTGTCACCTTAATTATCCTTAATTAGTTATTCAAGGTCGTGTTTGGGTAAAAAATTTATAGAACAAATAACTTCAAATTACTATTCATTTTATTATTTCTTCTACCCCTTTTATATCTCTCAGCACGAAACACAACCCTACCGTCTCATGAAAATATTGTCCACTATGAGCGGCCTTTTGACTTTGTTCCTCTAGATGCTAAGTGCACAAGCTACTTTCAAGACACAAATGTAATGCGCCGTGTTTTATGTTTATTTTGCACATTGTTGCAGCCTAATGTTGGATGCCAACATCTCACCATGCCATCTTATTTCGTTATATCAGGCTGGCTGATAATGCCATATAGCACAAACAATCCAACCACCTATTTCAAACGAGTATTATCCGCTTTGACCACCCTACTAAGTGGCTTCACAGTTTTTCCTCAGGACTAAAAAGCACCCCAGCGATAGATTTATTATTTGTCCATTCTCAACATCGTACGGATCCAACGTGGGATGCCTAACACCTTCTGTAACCCTTCTCAAATCCTTAACCCAGATACAATCATACCGTTATTAATATTCATAATATAATCCAGATAGAGGTTCAAGATGTCTACTCAACCATTAATGCTTAAATATAGAAAGAGTATGAAGAAGACATATGGGGTTCTCTGTTAGGATTCTGTCCATTGCTAAAATAAAGTGATCGAGAGCTGTAGCTGAAAACATCAAACATGAAAGTGTAGTTCCAAAGAGAAGCTGTCTCCTGTAAACCCATCTTCTCCAAAAAAACATGAATACATATATCTATATATGTTTGTATGTATAATGTCTATGTAGATTGATAATGAACTCAGCTAGAGACATGTTGCTGGAGTGCCCACATGTTCCCTTAGGACTATCAAAATCAAACAAAAAAGGGGGAAATTGAAAATTCGAGAGACCAAACTTTGGATCTAACGACTTTCTCGAACGTGGAGGACTTACCCATGTTTTGGATTTCAGTTTCCATTTGAGCAGCACACCCACTGTTCCAGACCCAGATATATTTTTTTTTCCTTTCTCTTTCCCAAGAAAAATAAGCAAACAAAAAACATAGAAGGAAAATAGTAATTAATGTAGATTTTAAGGAAATGCAGTTAAGGTCTTCCCTTCCCAAGGTACATTGCCATCAATGATCAAACACCTGGGCTCTACCTTCTACCCACAGAAGTTCAGTCATAAAATATTATACTCTCGAAAAAATTATTCAATATATAAATATACGTATAGAAAAACCTTTAGTTTTATTACTATATTGAAAGTAATTAAGGTTTTAGAGAGAGGAAGATTCTACTTGAAAGTTATGTGACTTAGTTTTCGGATTAATTTTCAGAAGAAATCTTTCATAATTTGTATCAGTTTAGGATCACTTAAAAAGAAAATTAGTTGAGATTAGTGTCTTTTCGGTCATCATAAATGTGGAAGTAAAACAATCCACGAGACAGCGGTGAAAGTTGAAACAAGAACAGACCAGATAAGAAGTTCATATCATCATTAGGATGAGGAGAAAAACATGAAATAACTGCAAGCATGCTGCCTCTGTGAGCTCATGAATGAAAGAAAATGAGCACCTACATTCTCTCATTCTCTCTCTCTCTCACACACACACACACACAGAGAGACACAGAGTGGAAGTGTCTCTAGTATGCAATGACACTCGTCCCCACATACAGTGGATGTGTCTTTAGTATGCAATGACATTCGTCCCTTCGATCGAGAGAGAGAGAGAGAGAGAGAGGAGCAAATGCAGGAGCATAAGCCGACGTCAAGGGTCAAACTTGGAGATAAACATGACTAGTTTGCATCTTCAATTTTAATCAGGTCCTCAATCTGTGAACTGCTTCAAATATCAAACTACAGATTCACCCACTGAACACCCTTTAAGCCCATTTCAGAATCTATATCAAATGCAAAGTTAAACCGAAAAGAAATTAGATAATTTGCGATAGAGATAGAGAGAGAGAGAGAGAAAGAACATCCCACCACAACACAAAGGGAAATTAACCAAGAGAGAGTACAAAAGAAGAGGGAGAGAGAGTAAGAAAACAAAGACCTAAAACTAACACCAGAATACTGGAGCAAGTCTCAACCAATTCTGATTCTAATGACTCTAAAATCTTACCCCAATATATAGAAGAAAAATAAGTGATAATTATTTGTTTTAAATTCCTTTGGGTGGTGCACTTGGGGGGGTTTGTCTAGGGTTTCTTACCGAGGGTGTGCTTGTTGTTGTGCATCCACACCTTGAGCACATGCCGCTTCACGCCGGTCTCGTTACAGAACTGCTGAATCACTTCGTCGTCGTGCTTCTGAATCCTCCACCCTAATTTCTCTGCCAATTCCAACATCTTCTCTTTCTGCTCCGCCGTGAACTTCGTTCGGTGCCTCTTCCCCGCCGACCCTCCGCCGCTGCTGGTGTTATTATTGTTGTTGTTGTCGTTGTTGTTGGGATTCGACATATCCTCCTGATCATCACGGCTGTGCGAGCCCCCACCGCCGCCGCCGGAAGTCGACGGTAGTGCCAACGGCCTCTGGTGCTGCGCCACGTGGAGGTAACCGGAAGGGGTACGGTAGTACGGAGAGAACTGCTGCGCGTGGTGGGGGAGGAGGAAGGGGTGGTGAGGGTGATGGGGATGAGGAGAAAAGTTGAAGGTGTCGGCGGTTGCGGGAGCGGTGGTTGGGGAGGCTTCGGTCTCTTTGCGGTGGAAGTTGCGGTGGCAGTTGCAGGCGGCGCATTTTAGAGCGTCGATTGTGCCTTCAGCTCCGGCGGGGAGAAACTCGCCGCAGCCGTCGACAGCGTGACCGCCGAGGCCGACGGCGTGGTTCTTCAGGCACTCGCGGTACCTGGGCTTCCTCGATGGCGGTGCGTCGACCCCCGTTGGGTTGGGCATTTCTAGTAGCTCAACCTCTTCCTCGTGCTCGTCTTGATCTTCAAACTCCATTAATAATTCTTCTTTCTTTGGCTAATACAAGAACCCTAATTTTCAACAAATCTGTATGTCTTTATATATAAAGATGATCACCGGCGTTGAGGGCTTAGCCGGTTTTTCACTAATTATAATTCTTTCAACGCTAATAAATTTTCTGAAGAAGATAAGAGTAGTGAGAGAGTGTGGCCAACAAAAATCTTCTCGCTCATTCTCTCTCTATCCTCTCATCAAAAGTGCTCTGTATACTTTCCCATTTTCTGATAAACGGTTTTCTCTCTCTAAATCCGTAATAATACCCTGTTTTGTCGATTAGTTAATATGACTGGCCACACCCGGTAAAGCGCACTATTACAGATTCAACTCTACAATTTTTTCGTATTTTACTGCTCGGTAAAAGCTGCTTCTGGTTACAGTACAAAGTGAGAGAGAGAGAGAGAGAGAGAGAGTGTGTGTGTGTGTGTGTGTGTGTGTGTGTGTGAGAGAGAGACTGAGGTCAGATTCGTCCGGAGGGTGAGAGAGTGAAAATATTTGTTGGTACACCGAGGGAATTATTTTCCCATTGTCCTTTAGATTATAAATACTTAAAACATAATAAAATTTATAACAGTATTTGCATGATAATGTATATAATAAATTTGGCAACATAATAGTATTTAAATTTGTATAAAAAATTTAAATAATTCTTCCAAAATTAATTATGAGATTCTGTATTTTATAATTATTTCCGAGAATAGCATTATTACATAATTGATTCTATAATTCCCTCTTAAACATTCAAAATATTAAAATTGAATAAAAATAGGAAAATAGATCTCTAAATACCCATATTGGTCTGTTTGTGACAGATTATAAAATAGTTAATTGCTATTATCTCGAATATGACTATAGTTTGTCATATTCAAAATTTACTTAATTTTTTAGGCTCCAAATATGATATCTGAAAGATTAGTTTATCCAACTAAAAAGACGTAAAATTATAACACATCTCTTTCTCTATGTATATCTATATTCTTCGTCCACATCTATATTTACGTAAAAACATTATTAATTACGTAAATGTTATTATCAATTACAAAATTTTCTTTTTCTACCCATATCTATCATATCCTCATTTTTAAAGAAATACTGAAAAAAAACTATTTATAGCTATTTACTCCTTTATAATAACTCTCTCCTTTCACTATGGCTCCATTTGCCCTCTAGTAGTTATTAACTATTTGTATTATTTGAGCTGAATAAGTCTTGCCATTTTATTTAAATTCTTTCAAAATAAGAAAGGATTTTTTATTTTTTATAGGGCACGTGGCAGCATTATAGATGGCAGTCATAAGATCAAATTGTTCTCATTAAGACGAAGGGATGACTTAGAATTGAGTTATCTTCAAGGATATTTTTTGTCATTATACCTCATGAATAAAGCAAAATTCTATATTAAATATGATCAAAAGACAACAAACATAATTTAGTTTTAACGAATTTGACTAGATTAAGTTGCACTTGAAATAACTTAATTTAATATTTTTTTCTTACTATATCTATCATATTCCTTTTAAAATTTTGATAGAGCTGGCCTAAAATGTTTAAAGAAGAACAAAGTTGGTAAAATTATTGTTTTCTTCAAACCTCACATTTTTTTTTTTTTTGCAAATTTCACAATATAAGTTATGTGAATTTTACATTGAGTAATGTTATGTACATAATTTTCGAACACAACTGTATCTGAAATTATTGAATGCGCAAATTTTAATTATTTTATATACTCTATATATATTTAATGATTTTAGACACACTTATATTTGAATCAATATAATGCATAAAAATTGTGTGCATAGAATCTCTTTTTGTGAGGTTAAATGAACCCGAGACATTATATTTAGCGGTGCTCAAAACTGGGAATAATTACTCGAGCGGGTGGCGTGTGAGGGAGAGAGGAAGAACAGGGGAGAGAGAGAGAGATAGAGAGAGGGTGCCTGTTTTATTATTGTTGCAGAGAGCAGAAGTAGAAGAAGAAGACAAAGAACACTGCGACGCGCTACCCCCAACTCTCTCCAATCACACACACTGAAACTGAGTGCATATCCCTTTTCTTTTTTTTCATGTACTATTTTTTCTTCTCTCTCAACTTTCGCACGCATTTCCGTACCTGGTTTTTGAGCAGAAATTTCGTGGGTCCTACGTGAACAAAAAAGGAGGCGCGTCACAGCGGCGCGTTCAAAAACCAGTCCCGTATTGCTAATTATCTGTATGCATGGCACGTAGTATTTATGAAGGGACTAGTCTTAAACCACATTTCTTACACGTCCTCGCTTGCCTAACATCTGTTGTTCGGTTTTGTACAACTCTAGTTAAACAGTAATCCTATAACAGATGTGAACACAATTACGGTCCGTTTATTTACGATTAAAATTATAAAAAATAAATATGATGAATATAATAAAATTTAGTATAATAGAAGAAAAGATTGATGGTCTATTTGGACTATAATAATTATTAATCTGTTAATTTATTGTTATTATGTTAGTCTTAATAGAATATAATCAAATCTATTCTGTTTGCACTAATTTATTTATGAATTATGTTAACTATAATTAATTAATAGTGTATTTTGTTTGATGAGAATCTAAAGTATCCTTAAACATTTGATTGAATATGTTTATCAAATGCGTAGTGTTTAAATATTGGAGTGACATACGATGCTCTTTTTTTCGTATTTTGGAAAAAGAAAATTGTCGTCATTATTTTTTTATTTTTGTAAACATTTTTTTTTGGTATTTTTTGTCATCAAATTTATTTTAGTTAACAAATTTTGCATTTTCTTTTCATCGTAAATTTGTTATCATTTTTTTTTTGTCATGTAGAATCAAAAAAACTATGTTCGGAAGGGGAATATCTCCAAGTGTTATTTTTTGTCATATAAATTTAATTTTTGTGTGCTTTATGCACATACCCGCTTAACAAAATTTTTAAAATTTTGAGTTCACGGTTGATCTCGAAAATATTCTTTTAAGTCAATCGTGAATTTTTAAAAAATTTTCAAACATAAAATTCAGAGAACACGATTGAAAAGGGTTTAAATAAGTGGTGTCAACCATTTTTTTAATGCAGCGATGGAAAAATAAAAAGAAAGCAAAAAATGCGTATTTTGCCACCGCCGCATTAAAAAAGCGTCTGAAACTGCTAATTTGAACCCTTTTCGATCGTGTTATTTGGATTTTATTTTTAAAAAAATCTAAAAATTCACCATTAATTTAGAAAAATATTTTGAAAGTAACCCCGAATTTAAAATTTTAAAAGAAATTTTTGTTAAGAAAATGTCAGGGACATGTCAGCACCAAATGAGCGGGAAGGAAGAAGGACGTCCATTAAATTAGCAACAATGCTACGAGCACAATAAATTTGCACAACAATCGGTATAACATGACAAAATTACGTCGTTTCATTTAAGGAAAAACAAACAAACAAAACCACACTATTTTTTTCCTTAATGAAACTACGTAGTTTTGCAATATTGTGCCAATTGTTGTGCAAATTTATTGTGCTTGTAGCATTTTTTATTAAACTAGCCCAAACACCCACTACTCATTTTTTTTTTTAAAGTAGACAATAAGTCTATAAATTAGCTTGCCAAATGGACCCTCGTTATAGATGAGTAAATAGTTACAAAAAAATTGTTAAAGTATTTTTTTAGAAAGGAAATACAATTACATAAATATGAGTAAGTAGATGATATTATCGTAATTAATAATAGTATTATTGTAATTTTAATAATGATACTTAGAATAAATAGAAGAGGGATATGGAAATGAGATCGAAGAGGCGAAATAATTTGAGCTCAAAAACGTAAATAAATTCTGAATATAACATAAATTGTCTTAAAAGGGTGGTAATTTTATCTACTCCTATAAACTCTAACAAATAGTCCCCTATGTTTAAATAATTGGATGCATATAGGCTTTCATTATCTATTGAGCTTTTCAAAAATAATTATGTCAGAATTTATGCACGAAAATTATTTGGGGACTTTATCTTTGTTAAAGGAAGCATATCAAATCATAGATAATTGCAATATGCCTTTACACGACATTGGAATGTGAGTATGTTAAAAAGGTTAGATTTTGTGTATAAACTTTTTGATAAAACTTGATAGATACACAAAAGGAAAATTACTACAATTATGAAAATTCACAATTTATTAAGTGAAATAACAAATATGTTACTATAAAAATCATGTTCGAAAATGGGATATAATAAGGAAATCGATGAATTTCGATGAAATTCACAATTCATGGAATCGAAGGGATTAAAAAAAGAAATAAGGTTAGTTTTAATAATTTCAACTAATAACCTTTGATTGATTTATATATAACAAATTTAGGCTCGATTTGGCCTAATTTATTTTTTTATATTTATTTATTTATTTTTTATATTTGTTATTTTGGTCTTAATATTTTGTGTATTATTAGTTCGTCTCGATGAATAAAATATAAAAAGTATAAAATTATGTCTAAAAATAAAAAAATCACTAAAGATGACAAATAAATTTAAAAAATTTTATTTTTTTATTATTTTTGCCTTTCTTGAATTTTTTTAAATTTTGTCTATTATTTATAAATTTTGTAAAAGCTCTCGTCGAATTATACTAATAAATCATAAAAAAATTGACGAATAAAAAATACAAAAAGAAAAAATCTAATAAATGCGACAGGTTAAATGGACCCCTAATTGTATAATAGTTTTGATACTAATAAGCATACGTAATCAAATGGATAAACATGATAATTACGTTAGGGAAAATTTAAGGTAACCGCAGCAGCAGGGGGAATGACGCTCTCTAGGCGTCAACATTCATTTATTGTTTGCTCTGTCCGATCAGTACACTAGACTGGAGATAAGGTTGGCCTTCCTAAAACCACTCCCGAACTCAGCGTGTTCTATGTACGCTTCCAGTAGGTACTTGCTATGGGTGAGAACTAGCACAACAAAGTTCAGTATTAACTTAATTTCAAGCTTATTTATTCAAAAAAAAAATCAGTATTAATATGTCAAAACTTGTTTATTTATTCAAAAAAATTTAACGACTTGAGCTCGAGTTCAGTAGATCTAAACTTAAATCGATTTCGAACTTACTCACGAATTTTACAGAATCAAAACTATCATACATTCATCTTCACGCTCGGGTCTAGAGTAGCAAATAAAATTTTAATTATTTATGATTATACAAATTGTAGAAAAATCTCCATACCAAGGAATAAAAAGAAAACCATTATTTTTTAAAGAATTTTGTAGTAAAAATAATTATGATTGATGAGCCCAGATTAACTTCGCTCAATACTCGGCTTTTCAGTACTCAATTGATTAATACTCAGTCATTCACTCCTTGCCTGCTCAGCATTTATCCTCTTGGCACATGACTGCTCGGTTTTTGACGCTCGACATTCTATTACTTTTGAGCAGTCCCTTTTCAACATGATTGAGCTTATGACCAGAGCTTAGAAGCACATGAATATAAAATATGTAATTCTAACATAGAGGGGTTAAGAGAACAAATTCAATAGGAAGAGATTTGAGCCAAAGCTGACTAGGCACCGAAGGAGAGAAGGGTATCCTAGTGTACAGGTTGGGATGAACAAAGAAGGATCAGGGACCAATTCCAAAGATTCACTCCACCTATCTTGGTCTCTTAGCTAGTAGCAATGTTGAATTATCTCCCCATGAATCCGATTCCATGCTACATGAACGAAGAAGGACTAGGGACCTCTAAAAGATTCACTCCACTCAGTATTCCGATCGAGCAAGTCTTGGTGCAAATCATCGATGATCTTAAGGTAAGCTAGCCAAAGTAGACGAGGTCAGACCCAAGAAGATAGATGAAAGCAAATATTGTTAATTCCATACAGACCAGGTCATGACATGACCGAGTTCTTTAGTCTGAAGAGCGGAAAGGAGACTTGATCTAGAGGAGAAGGCTAACCCAGCTCCTTGCAAGGTAGAAAAATTGTGACAAACCAAGAAGACCTGAGAATGCATACAAGACAGACCAAGGGGATTGGGGAACAAGCCAATCTAACCACTCGAAAAATAAGAATGATATCTGGACAAGCCACTGGAGGAAAAGAGACCAGTTCACCTTGAAAAACACACTAAAGGAGACTCTAGATCGAAAAAGGTTCCAGATCTAATGAAGGTAGGAATATCGACAAAAGATAAGAATATGGAAGAATAACCCATTAGTTTCTTGGAGAAGGATGGCAAGGTGGTTTAGCAACCACATGATGACTCCCTGGTGATAACAACAATGATTGACAACTACAAGACCAATCGAGTGTTGATTGATAACGGGAGCTCGTTGAACGTCCTTTTTTCAAGGGCTTTTAACCAAATAGGAATCCAATCAAATAAGCTCCAGCTAATTCGATCATCATTGGTCGGCTTCTCTAGAGAAAAGGTACAATCTCTTGGCCCTATCGAGCTACCCATCACAGTGGGCACATCATCAAGGCAAATGACAAAGATAAGGTTCTTACTAGAGGAGTCTTTTTCTGCTTACAATGTAATACTGGGCTAAATGACTTTAAACAACATGAAAGTAGTGACTTCAATGTTCCACCTCGTGATGAACATTGTTCAACCCAATACTACTGGAGGACTTCTTTCTCCTTCATGGTCATTCGACCCAATATTACGTTACTAGTTCTTAGTGGAGGATTGTCTTTCTCCTTCAGGGTAGTTTGACCTAGTATTACGTTGCCACTTCTAAGTGGATGACTGTCTTTCTCCTTCAGGGTCACCACAAACCACCTGATGGGCCAAAGCCAGTGAAAAAACAATGGCCCTGGAGTATTACGTGGCGATCCTGAAGGAGAAACAAAATTAAAGTGTGACATTCCATCCCACATCGAAAGCCTACATGGTGATATTGGGTATGTAATGAGCCATGTATTTTGGGTAGCCCAATAATCACTCAGCACTATCCATTGAAATGTTGCTTAGATCTTGTTTATATCATGAGTATATGTGCGGTCGAGTCATGTATAATTTGTGTTATTTTCATGCATAATTTATAGTTAGAATTTATTTTATGTCAGTTATTTTCATATTTTAGATGTTAATTATTTGTTCGACATTGTGGGCCTATAGATGACTATTTGTTTTAGTTTTGAGATGAATTTATGACAATTGATGTTGAGAGATATTTTAATAGTTTTATGGAGATATTTATGTTGAACTTTAAGTTTATATCGTTCTATTGCTTATTTTATACCCTAGAAGTGTCGGGTGTGACAATTTAGTATTAGAGCATGGTTCAAATACCTAGTCATGGGTTAGAGTCCTAGAGGTCTACGTGTTTATGTAGGGTTGTGCTTTAAAGTGTCATGCCTTGTCTTCAGATGTCCATGCAACTACTTGTGAAATCTGGTAAGAAGAAGCATTTGATCACTATGTCTTCTGATTGGAGGTTCAGAAAATTTAATTGGAATACCTAGTTAATGTTCTTACAAGCACTCTTTGTTGCGTGTTTATATGCCTACATGCTTCTATATTATGTGTTTGTCATCTTTCTTTTCATGCCGTAGGAATATGTTGTTGCGTTGAGACCTTTTTTTAATAGTGACGTGACCCTTTGATGTGTTGTCAGCCACGTGAGGTTGGGAGGAACGACCATAATTTAACCTTCGCCTAGTAGTGTGAGACTGTGGAGTTAATATTTTGAGGGATAGAGGGTGACTGGTAATTCCGTTGGTTAGGGACCATAGAGGAGTGCATTGTGAGTTGTTTTATCTTGGAGAAGCAAATTTTGGGGACGGAATTTGTTAAGGAGGGGGGGATAGTGAGAACTCAAGTCCGAGATGTTAATTATTTGTTGGACAATGTGGGCTTGTAGATGACTATTTGTTTTAGTTTTGAGATGAATTTTATGACAATTGATGTTGAGAGATATTTTTATATTTTTATGAAGATATTTACATTAAGACTTTAAGTTTATATCATTTTATTACTTATTTCATACCCTAAAAGTGTGAGGTGTGACATAAGGGAAGCTCTAGTGATAGATTCCTTTGAGGTGAGAAATGAAAAGGAGGAAAAGAGAGGGAAATCTACTAGAACCCTAGAGACTGTGCTATTAGAAGATGGGCATGACAACCGAGCGGTACAGACTGGTGCAGAATTATTGACCAAACAAAAGAAAGGCCTGGTTTAGTTTCTCATGAAAAACATGGATGAATTTGCATAGTCCCACGATCATATGATAGGAATACACCTGCGAGTGACGATGTACAACCTAACTGTAATCCCCCATTTCAGACCTATCAGACAGAAAACCAAGATCTTTGAGAAAGAACAAAGCAAACAGGTAGAGGTGAAAATGAAGAGAATGAAGTAGGCCAAATTTATTTGGGAAGTTCAATACCTGGAGTGGCTAGGGAAGTTCAATACCTGGAGTGGCTAGCTAATGTGGTCCTATTGAAGAAGGCAAACGATGAATGACGAATGTGCGTTGACTTCATTGACCTCAACAACGCATGCCCCAAAGCTGGTTACATGTTCCTAAGAATAGATCAGTTGGTAGATTCCACCTCAGACCATGAGCTTCCCAGCTTCATGGATGCCTTCTCAGGCCGACCAGGAGAAGATGTCTTTTATAATGAGAAGCACGGGCTTCTAAATTCCTTCCACTTCTTTGATCAACCTTGAAATTACTATTCATGTGGCTGCGGATAGGTGTAGGTAGAGTTCTTCGTCGGGCACTATTCTTGAGAGTAGTGTGCCCGCGGGGGTGGGAAGGGAAGATACTCCTTCAATTTAGTGAATGTTTCTTTGCATTCTGGTATCCACTCAAATGCTTTACTTAGTGCTTTAAAGAATATTAGACACTTGTCTATCACTCTATTGACGAATGCTTGAGTGCGGCTACCCTTCCAGTTAGTCATTGTACCTCCTTCACCGTCCTGGGTAAGCGTATGTCCAGAATTGCCTGAATTTTCTCCAAGTGGGCTTTCATTCCTCTCTGATTGACAAGGAAGCCCAAAACTTTTCTAGTCGAAATGCCAAAGGCACTCTTCACTAGGTTGAGCTTCATTCCATAGTTTCTCAAGACAATGAAGGTTTCTTCAAGTAATCTTGGTGGCCGACAGTCTTCTTGGTTTTGGTCAGCACATCATCAAAGTATACCTCTATGTTCGCTTGATCTAGTCTTTCAATTTGGTGAAAGCTTCTTCTCATTCTAGTATCCACTCAAACGCTTTCCTTAGAGCTTTGAAGAATGTCAAACATTTGTTTGTCACTCTGTTGACGAATGATTGAGTGTGGCTGCCCTTCCAACTTGGCATTGTACCTCCATCACCGTCCTGGGTGAGCGTATGTCTAGAATTGCCTGGATCTTCTCTAGGTGGGCTTTCATTCCCCTTTGGTTGACAAGGAATTCCAAAAATTTTCTAATCGAAATGTCAAAGGCACTCGTCGCTAGGTTGAACTTTATTACCTAGTTTCTCAAGACAGTGAAGGTTTCTTCAAGGTCATCTTGGTAGCCAACATCCTTCTTGCTGTTGGTCATCACATCATCAAAGTATACCTCCATGTTTGCTTGATCTACTTCTTAAACATCTTATTGACAAGTCACTAATATTTGGCCCCTACATTCTTCAGGTTGATAAACATTACCTTATAGCAGAATAGGTCTTATCGAAAAGAATACTTAACAAAACTAAACCATTAATTGTCGAGTATGATCAAAATACATATGCCTAAGAAGCCGAGGCAATCTCGATTGAAGCCAATTCCAGTTATTTCCTACTCAATCTTTTTTATAGAAATAGCACTCGATCAAAAGGGGAGCATAAGCAAGTTCAGTGGTTGAAACCTCCGTAATCGATGGGAACCTTGAAGCTATCTGGGGCAGGAGCAAACGGCACTGCCGCATGTATTTTGTTGTCTGAATTTGGACTACGGGAAAGTCGTATTTTTATTAAAAAAGAAGGGACTTCATGTAACAACTAAAACTGATTTCAACATTAAATATTTTTACAAAATGACTGCTTTATAATTTACATGTACACGAATTGCATGAAGTAGTTGTTGCAATGTGCCAAAAGTATTTAATGGTTCATATTTATTAAATAAATTCTTATTCGTAATTTTTTACTCGTAAAGTTTTTAAAAAATTTAATGAAAGTGCAGAAAAGCCGGATTCATATTTTCAACGTAGGCCATAATGGGAAAGTCTGAAAAAAGGAGTGCCAATAGGGTTTTAGCAGAAATGGAGTCATTTTCCGTATAGCCACCTGACCTAGTCAGAGGGGTCACGTGTATTCCTCACCTAAATTTTTGAGTTTTGACTTAAGTGAACCACAGTTTCTTTTGAGGGTAAAATACACTGATCTCCCCTGAGGTTTATTAAAACTGCAAAAACGTCCCCATAAATTTTCTGCAATCACCTCTCCTATTTGATGAATTATTAGATCATTACACATGTTGTTAGTTCTTATTAGTTGCCGTTAGTTTTTTTTATTAAATTTAATAATTTTTTATTACTTCACACTTACTCTCTTAATATTTCTTTTTATAAATTTTAAAAAAAATTCATGCTATTTTTTTCAAATCAAAAGATTAAAAGATTTTCCTGTATATTTTTAAAAATTTATTTGCACTAATTTAAAAAGTAAGCTAGAGCATTAAATTGGTGCTAAAATTTTAAAAAATTAAAATTTTCCATACATAACTTTTTAAAAATTTTGCACCGATTTGTAAATTTTGCTTACTTCTTTGAATTGGTGGAAATAAATTTTAAACATTAATAATTTGATTCAAAAAATTAGCATGAAGTAAAAATTAATTATAATATATGAAAAAATAATTGATTCACGCATCAATAAAAAATAGAAGTTTATTTATTTATATTAAATTAGGTTATTTAGATTAATTTATGTGCACCTCGATTAAAATTTAAAAAAAATAAATTTGTTTCTAAACTATTTTTTTTTTACTATTATACTCTTACCGAATAAGTATACAATATTTTGAAATAATTAGCCTTTCAATGTTATAAATTTTTCCACAGCATGTTTGTTATTTTTACGAGGTACTTGTTTCTAGTCAAAAGTGTTAAATCTCAAAAATATTTATTGAAAAAAATTAAGAGAGTGAGTGTGAATAAAGGGTAAACTGATCAGATTTAAAGGTAAATTTACAGCAATTAATGAAAACTAACGGCAACAAAATAATGATCAAATAGTTTCAAAAATAGAAAAAGGAATTGTATTGTCTAAAATATTAAAGGAGATCTCTTTAATTTTCAGAAACCTCAGGAGAGGTTAGTGCATTTAACCCTTTTAAAAATAGGTGGAATATGTCCAATTAATTAGACAGTTCAGTTTTACACAAAGGGTGAGTCAGTACTACTAGGTAGTCGGTACGGTGCGTCTCCAGCCGGCGTAAATCGGTATGGTACAAGATAAATTGAGATCCTCTTCGATCGTAAAATGAATGAGACAATTCAATTTTAAATTGAGATCCTCTAGGCTTTAAATCGTTTATTTTTTAGACAATGTTGATGTGATAGCACAATAAAATCATAAAAATGTGTCAAAATTTTTTTGAATTGATATTTAGCTCGACAAAAGGTTTCCGAAAAGCAAAAAATATTTTTTAAAAATTTAGAAAAAGAAAAGATAACCTAAAAAAAATATTTGTTTTAAATTATTTTCGTCTCTAGTGAATTGTTTTAAGCTTTTGGATATAATTTTATAGATTCCTTTCGTCAAGACGAATTAATAATGTACAAAAACCAGACGCAATTCTTTTTTGCTCGTCAATTCTTTATTATTATTAATCTCTGAAAATAATACAAAGATTAATAGAGGCCAATTATGTATGGCATCACTTCGGGACGCAATGAATCCCAATTAGATTGACAGTCGAACACCCGACATTTATTTGCCAAAAAAAATGCAAAAAGATAATCAAATGAGGAAAAACTAACAAATGCAAATGTTTTTTTTTTGAATAAAATCATAATAACTTTAGACCAAATCAGAAATTAGTTTCAGAATGTATTTATTTTAAAATAAAATAGATTACAACACGGGATAGAAACTCATTTAATCTATTTATTTTAAAATAAATACGTTTAAAAATTATATCAATTGACATCCAATTAATATATTTTTTTGTGTGATCGATCTTTTTGAACAAAACTAAAAATGAATGAACGGTACAAATTATCAAAATAAACAAAAATTAGACCCTCTAATAAATTTTATTGGGTGAAAAGGATCCCATTCCCTTTAGTAATCTACTTTTGTGCCATTGTGGTTCATTACTTTTTATTGAAAAATATTAACCGCGATAAAATTTAACGATTAGAATATAAATATATATTATCAGTAAGTAAAAAGATATTGAAAAGCAGGAAATAATAGTAATTATTTTTACAAAAGCATGGATTTTATCTTCAATATTGTAACGACCCGCTCTCACCTTGTATAATACTGTTCGCTTTTGTCGTAAAACCCTATAGACTTCCCAGTAGGTCACCCATCCCTGTATTGCTCTAGGGTGAGCACGCTTAACTCTGAAATTCCATTTAGTATTGGCGTCATCAAGGCTTTTAAAAGACCTTGTACAAGCAAATTTCATAATCTTATAAATACCATCGAACTTACATCCACCAAGTGACGTGGGACCCCTGACCATCCATCCAGACATCCCACTGAGACTCCATCTCCCAGATGCCGGCCTCACAACTGGCATTACAGCTTGGCTGGGGTGTCACAACTATTATTTGCACTTCAATTACTGCTCAATTAACAATTCCTAGCATTGATGTTTGTTGCCGTAAACCCTACAGATGAGTGTCAAAGTGATGAAATACAATTATAATCGTTTATTTGATGAGATTAATAATGAAAAGACATATAATTTTATAAAATAAAAAATTATTATAATTAATTAATGATGGGATTAATAATATTGCATTTCGTGGTATTGAGGTTATATATTCGATACATATTTAATTCAGGTCTGAAAACCTGAACCACTTGCAAAACCCGGGTATATATATGATTTGCTTAATTATTTGCACTTTTTCAATCGTTTCCATGAGAAAAATTAAGAAATTATAAAAATATAAATTGAAATTAAAAATATTTTAATAGGACGATGCTAAAAACAAAAAAAAAAAGAAGTATTTTTCAAACTTTTTAAGTTTGCATTTGTCATGCGTCAAACCAAACCAAACTGATTCCCTTTTTCAAACCTTCACGAATGCACTATTTGACCATGTAGGCGACACATGCGAAGGGGCAGAACTACATGGAAATGGGGTCTCCCTAAACATTTCAAATAAATTTGGATAAAATGCATTGCCCTCACATGAGGTTTTTGACAATTACAGGGACCTTCCTTAAGGTTTTGAAAATTACACTCACATCCCCTACTTTTGAAATTATTACACAATTTTTCTCCTGGTGTTAATTTCTTACAAACACTATTAGTTTTGATGAATAATGCTTCATTAGTCTTTTTATCTCTTTTTTTCTTGTATATACTTAGTCTAGCTATTTACGTGTGTATATATAATACATTGTATAACAATATTTATATATGATATATGTGTGTGTTATATAACTATATTTATTTTTTGATCGAATTTGTGCAAATAAATATGCATCTTATATTTTGACAACTATTTTTCTTTTGCAAAAATTGTATTTACCACTTAATGTATCCTGTTATATTTGTATTTTCTATCTATATTTTATATAAATGAAAGCACATAAAATTTTAGCCTATTTCATACTATAATTATTATGACTTTTAATTTAATTTATTTTTTTCATTATTGTTTCATTTCCTTTCTCTTATTCGAGCCCTACGGATCTTAGATTTTAGTAACCATTATTTAATTTTATAAAAAAACTCCTTTTTAATGAATATCATTATTTTTTGTCCAATATATGTATTTTGTTTGATAAAACACACACACACAATATATTTAACCTATTATATCAAAAAATAATTCTCATGAATTTGTTAAAAAAATAAAAGAATTAGAAAAAAATAAATTACATCGATAAATTAAAAAAATCAACTAATGCATTTGTTAAAAAAAATAACTAAAATAAAAAGAATTACATACCTTTGGTAAAATGAGAAGAAAAATAAAAGATATGTGCCTTAGGGAGTTTTTTTTTTTCATTTTTATAGCAATGACCAAGTGGTTTTTAGGCATTTTACAATAGTAATATGGTCACCTCATAAAAAACTAACCAAATTCTAGCAAAAATTAATGGAAAGGGGAAAATGGTGTAATAGTTTCAAAAGTAGTGAAGGTAAGTGAATTTTTTATAATCTCAAGGGAGGTTCCTGTAATGGTTAGAAACCTTAGGGGTGGTCGGTGCATTTTATCCAAAATATTTAGAACCAGGCATAAATTTTGGAAATCATAAATAAAATTATATTTCAACCTCCTAAAATTACATTCAACCCCCTTTTGTTTTTTTTAAAAAAATTCAAATCCTCCCAAACAAAAATTCTAATTCCGCCCCTACACATGCGATAGTATTAAAACATAGAAATTAAAACGTGATCATTCAATTCAATCATAATTTATAACCATTTTCATTATATACGAGTTGACAAAGCAATTGAATATACTGAAGCTATGACTCACTGATTCTCACCAACTTACTGCAACCTTAGAGTCTTTATACTCAAGTGCAACCCTAGAGTCTCTTATGATCATGTTCAAGAAAAAAGTAATTGTGCAATCGTCTCTAGTGGAAAATCGTCTCTAGTGGAAGAGACCCAATCAGTATTAGCGAGGGCAGAACTAGAAATATAATTTACCGTAGGTTAAAAATAAATTAGACTAAAAAATACATGAGACTATAAATAATTGAGGGGTTGAAACTAATTTGACTAAAATTTTACACATAAAAAAATGAATTTTTTTTCTCCACTGGGCTACAACCCAATGTAACCTCTGGGTAGTTCCGCCAGTGAGTATTAGTGCATATGAAATTCATTACATTTTTTGTACGTAAATTTTCCATGGGAGTGATGGAACCCACACATGCATTTCGTAGTTGTAATGCTATAAGACTGAAATTTTCTATCAGCAATGAAAATCATTTTGAAACTTTTCACCGAACATCTGTAAAGATTAAATTATTTGAGCAATAAAACCGACCCCTGAATATTTTTCTCCTACTACCCCGGCCTGAAAAAGAGCCATATTCTAATGGGGATTGAGGGGACGTCTCTGAGGGGACGTGCACACAGTGAAACCACTCACACCCTCTCTCTCTCCTCCTTTCTCTCTCTCTCTCTCTCTCTCTCTCTCTGTGTGAAAACTCCTAATCTGTCAGCTGGCGGGAAACCGGTGATACAAACGGAGACAGAAAGGAGGCAGAGATCGAGTAAGGACACTTTGGTTTATCTTGTCCTTCGATACACAACCTGCCAACACCCACTGAATTCAGGCAAAAAAATATTGGGTGGTAGAGAGCATCGGAGTCTCTCTGTTGTCTGTATATCACTGAGTAATCACTTTTGATTGCATAAACAAAAGGTTATAATTATTACAATTATACTTACATATATACTATATATGAGAAAATGCTTATATACTCTTAAACCTAATTATGTTGGATAATTTCATTATCTTCCTTCTCGTCCCGTCCATGTCAAATACTGTTAGAATATGTTATCATTGAGAGAGAGAGAGAGAGAGAGTGAGAGAGAGAGAGAGAGAGAATTGAGGGGAAGAAAAGGGAGAAGAGATGGTGACAGGACGAGAAAAGAGTGGGCCGACCCTGATTCCCATTTCTCTCTAATTCTTTGGCAGCCTTTCTTCTGATAATCTCTCTCTCTCTCTCTCTCTCGTTCTCTGCCGGGTCTGCTCCCACTACTCACAGCTTGCCTCTGCCAATGCCATCACCAAACAAAACAAGATCATTTCATTTCTCTTTTGTGTTTTATCGGGTTACAATATAACGCATCACTTTGATTTTGTATTCTTTGATATCGTTAAATTGATGTATTGATAATTCAAGGACATAAAATTTAATTAATCAACTTTGAATTTTCTCAAAAAGCAAAAACCGGAACTGTCGAATGCGCATGAGGACCCCCGTAATCATGTCAGTTCCATGGGCATTCGACAAATTTTTAGATATATTTGTGTTTGAATGTGCACGAGATATATGTATTTCTAAACTTTTTTCATTCGTCAATACATGCATTATTATTGTGAGATTGAGCTCTAAGTACCTTCTCGCTGAACAGAGGTGGAGAGTCCTTACCAAGACTTTATAATCTATTTGTTGTAACCTGTCCTTTCATGAAATATATCGATCTTTGATCTTTGCTTTTGCTGATTTAAAAAAAAAAAAGATTAGATCTAAGTGATCAATTGGTGTTCAGCTAACTTGAGTGCCTTTCCTAAAATTATGTAACAAATTATCTCTAGTACAGTAAAATAAAACATTTGCATGCATGTGTGTCGGCCAATTCTCTATACGTATTTATTTGTATTTGATTTTTGACCATCTTCACGGTCGTTGCAGTTGATATATATTTTACTGTTACGAATGTTTTAAGTATTCCAATATTAAAAATGACTTCAAAAAATTTACGATAATTATGCTCAATTATTGTACTTTTCATTCGACATTCTTGCTACCGTTCATTTTTTTTCCCTTCTTCCTTTCTAGTAATCCACTTCAATATCTTAACCAAGAAAACAAATAATGGAGAAAGAATGTTAAGAGCATGAGCAGAATCAAGATTCCACGTTTAGGGGGTTGAGATTTTTTTTGAGAAAATGAGAGGGGCGAATGTAATTTTTTATAAATTTCAAAATTTATACTTAGGTCTCGATTTTTTTAAAGAAACCCGTTCGCCTTCCCGAATCTCTATGTAGTTCCTCTGCTGGTTAAGAGGACCACTTTGCATGTGATACAGGCTTACAGTTGTATTTCAAACCCCACCTCCACTGGTCTGCAGGTTGACCGTATGCAACAAAATTATAAAAAGGGGACTTGGCTTTTTGTACTATCACTTTAAACTCCCTTCTTCATCATTATTTATGCTTTTGTTCCCTGTCATGTTTTTTAATTTATTATTCGTTTTAACAAAAGAAATCTATAACTAAAAATATGAATAAAAGTCCTAAAATATTCAATAAAGAACAAAAAAATTAAAAAAATTAAAAAAATATAAAATTTCACTACTTTCTGTGTCTTTCGCATTGTCTTATCTGAATTTTTTATAATTTAATTTGGTCTATATTTTTATATTTTTCTAATTTTTTCTTGTTAAAATGAACGAAAGAATATACTAAAAAAAATTTTAATAACTAATTACATCTTGACTATCTTTAATAAAAATAATTTAATCCAAAATTAATCTAAGTTGTGTTTAGGATCAAATTTACTAGCAATCTTGAGATTGTGAAAGATCAAAGGCTTTAGAAGAAAGCTTAGTTGGTGGGACGTTTGCTTTTACCTTATGCAATGGCTCTTAGTCCTACTCCCTCCGTTTCTATATAATAGAGGCCTGATATATCTTATGTGCGTGCAAATCGATTTTTGTTAAATTTTAAATAATTTGTGATCGTTTTTTATATATTTTGTAATATTATTTTTTATAAAAATTAAAAAACAACAAAAGAAAAAAAAACCAGTATAACATGATTTGTGGATATATTGATAAAGAGAATTAGTTAATGTTTGCTCCCCAATTTGTCCACGAATAAGAAAGAAACATGTGGCACTACTTGATATATGTGCACACACATGATTAAAGGGCACAAAATAACAAAACGATACTGTTTGGACTTTCAGGATAGTTAGTTAACTATTGAAAAATCACACATGTGAAGAATTTGAAGCGACGACGTTTAACATGCATGGACAATTATGCAACTATCATGCATTCCTGCACATGAAAAATTAGAACACGAAGGGACATGACTAGTGTATGCAAGAAAAAGAGAGATACATGGAGAAAATAAATAGGCACAATAACCATGATCTCAAGGGAGTGAAGACCTTCAAATTCAAGCTGCAAATCCAAAACTTAGGCAAATGGCTAAGTGTTGGAGATTGCCTACATACATCAACAACAGTTAAGGAGAAAAAGATCTGGACACCCTCTAACATTTACTTATTTTTACACTTATTTTTTCTTTGAGTACTTAGCGTAGGTGTAGCTGTAGTCATAATTGTACTTAATTTTTGCTCATAGTTTGTAGCAATTGGAGTAGTAGAGTAGTTTAATTCGAAACAATTGGATCATTTATGACTCATTGAGTGTAAATTTGTAATTGCAAAGTTTACTATTCGAAATCACGTTTCATTTTGCACTTCTTGTGACCATTCATATTACGTTTTTGGTTTCAAACTCCACATATTAACAATTAAGGAAAATTCTCTTAATGAGGTACAAGAAAACATAGCAAAAACGCCCTTAGTTTTTTAACTGTCACATTGAAATTTTCTAAAAATGATAATTACAAGTATTTTCTGATATGCTTGCACACAAACTTTCCCCTGAGAAAATATTTGAGCCAATATAATTTTTGACATAGCCAGTGGGACTAATGTTGAGTACAGTGAAAACTAAAAACCAAGGCATTGTGCCTCCCTCTCATATCGAGGTGGAATGTAATAGAGAGACAAGTCTAGTGGATGATGCCTCTAATGATCATTTATAAAGAGACCAAATGGTTGTCAGAATGAACATGTTGACCAAACCCAAACAGTGGATCATAACCATCTCGCTAGAGTTCAATATGATCTGCGGTCATATATAATAAGCAAGCAAGCCAGATTAGTAACATCGGTCTAACTAACTTGAGAGGTGACACTGTACTGGGCGATACGATAGATTAGTTTGGATCTTTGTAGTTTATTCATCAACTTTTGAGTTGTATAGAAGAAATTTCTTCAGCTTAAAGAGTCTTTTTGAAAAATGTGAAAGAATGAGTTCTAGCTATTAAACAAATTGCTTCTGGCGAATCATTTTCCAAAACTCATTACAGTGATATAATGAGGCAATAACGTTATCAAAATAGTGTCTTTTGAAATACTTGGTTTATGCTTTTTTTTAGTTGCACAACCTCTTATTTTTAGTACCTAATAATAATTGAAAACGGTTTATTGCACCACATAAATCTCTGATTTTGAATATATTTAGTCCTCCCAGGCCTGATCTATAAAACTAAGTATCAAAGTTGATTTTTCTCTTTATAGACCATAACATGATTGTTGAGTATGAAGTTTAGATTAGAGATCTATTCACACGAACTCAGTAACAATTATATGAGACTTACAAGCTAAATGTAAACGAAGAATGAGCATGAAACCTAGCAATAGACTTTAAAGATGGAATGCTTGCATAAATACTAATGTTAAAGACTAAGCAAGCATGTTTATTATTATTGCTCATTATCAGTATTTTGATCATAATCGGACAAGTGATGTCTTGAACCATACTATAACTCGTGACAAGTTGTGTCTTAGTCTGCTTAGTTCCGATCCGTGTCACTTTTGAGTCTATGAACACAAAGTGACATATGGAAACAAGCGTAAGGGGAGCTTAGTGTATATGAGTAGAGTGTTTTGGATCATATATAGTGGATTGGAACATTAAATATACACAACCTACATTGTAGATAATTACTGGTGTGGGGATTTCTTGAGCCGTGCTTGTCTTGAACCGTGTCGTGTAACTAATTTAGTGAATTAAGCATGACAAATGAGGGCAAGTGTACGAAATTCTAGCATATGCGATCATAATGTACGCAAGCATTACATATTTTATTAGCCGAATCTTTATTTAACAATGATGACATTTTCTTTTAGTCTCTTACGTGTTACTTTCTGCATTACTAGTTTTACTATTTATTTTATGTGCCATCATGCCATGACATAACACTTGGATAAAGGGTATGTTTTGTTTATCCTATTACACCACCACCCCCCTCCCCCCCAAGAAAAAGAATCTCGGCTCTCTGAACTTTGAATCATAATCTTGTCCCTATTTGGTATTTCACGCCAAGTACAAAGGAGGAAGATATTTCACATGTACCAGAAGAGTTTCTATCAATGCATTATCAATGAGATAGCAAGATGGTCGAACTGTGACTCCATCAATAGTCTTAGTTAGCTTTGTTCTAAGTTAATCTTTTTGAAACTTTAGGTACTTATCTTTATAAATTGAAAAATGTATCGATCTTATAAAATTTGGTTGTAATAATTTAGAAATTATGCACCCAACTATCAATTTCAATTTCAATTTCAAAAGCTTAAATTTTTTGTAAAATATTTTATAAATCGTCTCTAAATTTACGGGGTGTTAGAGGAATGGTCTCCCATAATAACATTTAGTAGAGTAAAATGCACTGACCTCTCCAAAGGTTACTAACAATTGCAAGGACCTTTCCTCATATTTTAGAAAATGCAAAGACTTTCCTTGCTTTACAAAATATTAGACCTTTTACCCCTCCAAGTAACTTCTGTTAAAATTTCACATATTTTGATGATGTCAGCATATATTTTAACTAGAAATTCTGAAAATACTTTATAATGTCTAAAGGAAGAAATTCTATACTCATTTATTTGTTGGGTAAAATGCACTGACCTCTCCTGAGATTTTTGACAATTGCAGGGACCTCCCTTGTGGTTTGAAAAAAATACACTCACCTATCCTACTTTCAAAAGTATTTACTCTTTCTCTCCTTCCGTTGCTTTATGTTAGATTTGGGTTAATTTGTGTTGATGTCGTCAAAATATTTTGCCTAAATGTCAAAAATACCCTTGCTTATGGCTATAAATAAGTCTCACATTCTCCATAAGGCACACATTACTTGTTAGTCTACTCACCTCATTAAAGATTAAACGTATATTTTTTTTTGAGTTATTTTTTTATAAATTCGTTAATTAATTGTTTATTTATTTATCAATGTAATTTCTTTTTTTAAATTATGGATATATCATCTAGTACTGGAATATAATTGATTGTATTGTAATTTTTTATTTTACGAAGGCACTTTACATATATCATCACCTCACCAAAGAGTAAAGGTAGTATCTGGAAATTTTTAAAATATAAACTGAAATTAAATTTGAAATTGTCTCGACTAGAGGTTTCAAAAAAATAAAAAATACAAATTACATTTGAAAAAATTCAGAAAAGACAAAAGTAATCTAAAAACAGTGTTCATTTTAACTTATTTTTCGTCTTTAATATTTTTTTAATTTTTGGACATAATTTTATACTTTTTAAAGTTATTTCGTCAAGTCGAACCAATAATCTATAAAAATTAAGACAAAACTACAACATCAAATTTTTGTAGATTATTGATTCGTCTGGATGAGTAATTTCATAAAAGTAAAAGAATATGAACCAAATTTGAAAAAAATAGAATTTTTTAAACTTATTTTTTTATTTTTAGTGAACTTTTTAACATAATTCTATACTTTTTAGATTTATTTCATTAAGACGAACAAATAATTTACAAACATTTGATGCAAAATCGACAAATACAAAAAAATTAAGCAAAGGCAAAAAAAATTCCAATGAAAAAATTAGATCGAATTAAGCATAAAGAGTTAATTCTATTTTCTTTTGTTTCTTTAAGATTTTTTCGCGATGTAAATTCTAAAAGAAAATTTAAATGTGGGACTCACTACTTTTTTAAAAAGTAAACACCAAAAAGAATGTTAAAATTTAATTTTTTCATTAATTTTTTTATCATTTTCTAACAATTGTTCGGAAAAAAATAATAACAAATTGGGGTTAAATATTACCAAGACCCGCTTGTATAAAAAAAATTATTTTATTTAAAAAGCGGAGGAGGTGAGTACATTTTTTTAAACCATGAAAGAGGTCTCTGCAATTGTCAAGAACCTCAGGGGAGGTCAGTGTATTTTATCCCACATAGCCAAAGGGTAAAATAGATATTTCACGACCAAAATTAACGCCGTAGGCTTCAATTTCACGGCGGAGAAAGATGATAATAGTTTCAAAAACAAGAAAAATTATTGATTTTTTCAAACTACGAAGAGATCCCTGCAATTGTTAAAAACCTCAGGAGAGGTCAGTGCATTTTACCCTATTTAGTAACGTATCTTTCTATCTATTTTTTCTAACCAAACCAAATATTTAAAGGGCATTGATGTAACTTGAGGTGATTGGTGCCTGTGAGGTGATGTTGATTTTGCATCATTTATGGCTTTTAGTGAGCTTAATGCTAAAAACAAGAAAGGCCCCTTTTTGGAGCTTAAAAAAAAAGGCTAAGAAATCAATCACTGCTTATGCTACGTTTTGGCTGACACAGTCAAAAGTTTTCTTCAAGGGCATCCATCTTCCTTCTAAATGGAATATATTCCTTTTCTCTAAATTCACAAAATTCTGGCCTACTGTTAATTATCTGTCTCGCACTATATCGGTGCTATATATCATACCGATCTCACAGCGGTACCGATTTATTTTTGTACCATACCAGCCTATTCTATACTAGGTTGTACAAAATTTTTTTAAAATTTTAAATTGATGATTTTTAGATAATTACATATACATTAAGACTAAAATCATCCAATATTATTTTTGATAATTTATTTTTAAGTTGTGAGGCTTTATTTGTATGTCTATTATATTTTTTATTAAATTTGAGAAATATATATTATTTTTTACCGACCAGTATACATCAGTATCGATACGTGCTATACTAATAATAAAAATAATATGCTCACAGATACGAGATTGATAATTTTGTTGCTAAGACTATTCACATTCCTTCCTCCACAATGAGAGTGTGTATGATTTACATCCGCATTACCCTTCCGACAAGTCTTCTACTATAAATTTAGACTCGAACTCTTTACAATCCAAATTCAGAATGCAAGAAACAATCGTGTCTTCTACTATAAATTTCGACTCGAACTCGTTACAATCCAAATCCAGAATGCAAGAAACAATCGTATCTCAATCGCCAATTTTGATAAAAAAAAAAAATGTTCAATATTTATTACATGTTTAACCCGTAAGATTATCCAAATTTGTTAGCTATTTTTATCGAGAAGAATAGACTCTTATAATTGATACGAGACTTTAAACAAATTTGAACCATTAAAAACAGTTTTAGAAGGTTGAAATTGCACTCAAGTGCGGAGGCATTCAGACACAACTTTTTATTTCTTGAGAGAGTAATTTATATTTTGTATGCAAAATTTGTTATTTGACCCCATTTTAAAGTATTTAATTTGTCCAACGTTATTTAAAACACCCAAGACTTAGAAATTCCTAAGTGGTGCATAAAAATCTCTAATTTCTAAGCATTTTTTTGGCACAAATTAAACGAAAAACTCTCAAATAAAATGCAAATTATCTTGATCATTTTTTTTTTGGCTAATGCCATTGATACTCATTTTTGAAAAATCAATTCTTACAAAATTATAGTGAGAACCTTTTGTCTAGTTCGAGAAACTTGGTATATTGATTGTTATGTTGTTTATATTTTTCCCTAGAGTTATAGACTGGTTTTATTTTAAAAAACAACACGCGTTTGAAATCAAAACAACACGCTTAAACTTTTATTAAGTACCAATAAATTTTTGGAACAAAATTGTATGGTCCTAATTATTGACTCCACAATCTAATTTTTTTGACTTCACTCCTAATTGTACAAACTGCCTCTGGAGAGAAGCCAGATCTCCCTTGATAGGTACTAAATCGACAGCAGGAGAAGCCTTCGTGGCTCTTCTAGTGTGGCATCCTCGGTTGTTCAGCCTAAGCCTCTACTCGGCTAAAAAACCTTCTCGGCCCAAAGAAGACTGGCTCCATTAATCTTATCGAAATAATCATCCAGGTCAAACAGATCAAAGAGACCCATGAGATAAGATTCTTAGCGGACATACATGTACGGCTAATCACTCAAATACTATTTTGTTATTTGGTTTTTTTCTAAAAAAATCTCCGATTTCTAACTTAAACATCAAAGGAGTGTTAGCCGGCACCACGTACACGTGTCCCTAGTCTTTTGTAGGTCATTGCCGATGAGGAATCAACGAAAGCGTTATTATCTCTTTTTTTGGGGGAAAGTGATTTTCCACTCTCCTTTTATTTTCATGCATCTTTTTCTTGTCATTACCTTATAGTCATTTACATAATTACCCTTCATCAGCAAACGTGATTATCTACAGGCATTGAATGGAAAGGCAATCTAATCTTTTTATACAATACAGACAAAAGTTTTATATGCTAGAAGTTTTAATCATATATATCTGCAAATTTATTTTTAAACTAGCAATGTTATAGTACATCTAGTTCAAGCTCACACAGAGATCGAAGTCAATCATAACTTTTAATTTTAAATTCGGAAAAAATTTTGGTTTTTTTCTGAAACCGTATCACTTCTCGTATATTTATGACTCAACTAGTTTTACTATGTAGTGAATAAAGAAGAGTAAATGAGTTACATTAGCTGTTGATTGTATCATATAATAAAAAAAAACAAGAATTATTACATCACCAACGACTGTATTATCGAGGTGGAATGTAATAAACCCACATCCACTTCCTACGAAAAATGGGATGAATGCAAAATATCTTTTCTAGGAAGATTCGGGGCTTGCTGTGCACAGTACACAGCACAACAGAGCATGATGCGCGTTAAAACGATATTATTTTGGTACGTAAAATATTGTTTAGACAGTTGAGGTAGTGTTCGGACAGTGTTTTTACGGCAAAATGATATCGTTTTGCTCCCGTTTTCCTTTCTAGGGAAGGGTTAGAGCAATTTGGATTTTTTTTGGTTTTGCTTTTTTTGGGATGTGTTTATGATAATAAGTGGAAATCTAGACTGACAATTTGCGCGTGCAAATGAAAGATATGGGGTGGGTCATCCAAACATGCTTTCCAAATAAAATCCACAGGATCCATGATCTTGACCCTAATTGTAATCTATTTAAGATATCAATCAAATCGCAAAAATAATGGAAAAGAAATCATATGCCACCATACAATAAAATTCATGGGCCACTTTCCCCACCTCATTTTGTTTCAACTTACAAGACACATTTTCACTATTCTACCTAGGTTAAGCATTTATCCAATCATTGGGTCATGCTTGATTGGTCGAATTATATATAATAATTTTTTATAACTTAAAATATTTACATCAGTTCATGCGCACCTCGATAAAATTCAAATTTTGTAGGATGTGTAATTTCAGCAGATGATAGTCAGTTAATCTTTAAATATAATATATAACAAAAACAAAGAGTGAGTTTTAAGTCCTAATTGATTAGGTTACATGTATAATACATCTCCAATATTTCGTAAGGTTGATTGTTAAAGCTATTGTAAATAAACGTTGAAAATGTAACTCGCACAATTTTTTTAATTAATCTTATTTGTGAGTGTACTACTTTCAATTTTTTTGTTTAAAAATTAGTTTTAGAACAATATATTTAATTTGTTCAAAATTATTTAGGAGTGAATGAAAAATTGACTCATATTAATTTTTATTTAATATTAATTGAAGAAATTTAAATAGAATTTATTTCTTTTTGATTTTATATAATTTTAATGGATTAATTACTGGTGTAAAGTTGTGTCTAGTCGTTGACATCTATATGGATGAATAGTTATGTCATTTTCTTTAAGTGTCTAGTCATTGACATATATTTGGAGGAATAGTTATGTCACTTCTGTGATGTGTTGTGTCATTACTTAAATAGTTGTGTCGTCGCGACTATTCGGAATAGTCACGAATTCTTCTATAAATAAGTGTTACCTCCATTTGGATAAATGGTTTTTTACAGACACAACTTAATGAGTTTTGAGTATTGAATTATCATATGAGAGAGTACAAAAATATTATTTGGTTCGCTAGACCCATTGATTGTATTGCTACTTCAGTGGGATTTCAATCATTTTATTTTGGGAGACATGCGTCTATCAAATCGTGAGTACCGTAGCGATGGCAAAATTTGTATTAAGAACATGCGCCTAACACTAGATTTGATTATTTCTATGCGATTTTTAAGTTTTATCTTTTTATAATTTTGTTGTTTATGTCACGGTAACACAAGAAGTATACATAATTTTTCAAACATTTTTTTGGACACAATTATATTTTTCGGGGAACATCTCTTGCCCCTCTCCTAATTGCACGATATCGCCTCTCTCATTATCACGACCAAGCACTCTTAATTAAAAGTTCCATTGATGTGATTGGAAGTGGGATTGGAAAGGGAATAGGGTGATCTCGTGTATACGAGTTGAGTTCAGTCAAATTTTAGTATATTTATGTTTGTTTGTAGAGTTTATAACAAATTTAGACTTGAGCTTGAATCCAATAAAAATTTAACGAGCCGAGCTGGTTTAGGTTACAGTCATGCTCAAGTCCAACTGATCTAGATTTGAATCGATTTCGGGTTTATTTATGAATTTTAATGTATAAAAAGTATCTATATATTTATGATTTACATAGAGGTCTAGATAGCATATGATTTTTCATTAGGGTAGGAGGCCCTAACATGGAGACAACAATTAAGAACATGCTCCTCTATCTCAATTTGTCTCTTGAATCTGAACTTTAGGATTTGGTTTTTTTGTTTGTATGTATACTAAAAAAATTAAATATTTATGACTAGACCCTTAAAAAAATATTATTTATTTTAACCAAAGTTTACGAGCCTAATCGAGCCAGGTACTATTGAGCTCGGGTTCGCTAATCTAATCGAACAATTCGCGAAAGGCTTGGTTCACTTGCAATATCCTTCTCCATATCATCTTGTCTATAAGATAGAGCCAATAGCATTTTAACACATGGCATTAAAAGGGTAGGAACCACTCTCTTTGTCACTTTGTCAACCTATTTGAGTAGCCATTGAACATTGATCATTTCTTGAAAGGAATGTGAAGCTCTGTTAGTGCAAATGAATTACTGTATAGTTTTATTTTTTCAAACCTCCATTAATTTAGACACAAAATAATGAGAAAGTCGGCCCCGTGGTTCTATAGCATGATTTTGTGATGTGAAATATTACTTCTCATCTTACTTTTAAAATTCTATGTACTTATAATTTATATGTCACTGTTATAAAGAAGGCGCGGTTAACTTATGATGGCTCGACCGACCAACCAACCAGAAATGCTGTTGACAGATTTGTGAAATAGTCTCATGCTGTTACAATATTTCTCCATTGCCCCACAAGAAAATAAGCATAGTCTACAAAATAAAGCAATAAAGTACACCAATAGTCCCTATATTTTCACCCGTATTCCATGTTGGTTCTTCTAGTTCCAAACGTGTCTTATTCTGGTTTAAAATAGTTACTGAATAAGACCAAGGGCCAACGTTGAGACAGAAACGAAAGCGCAAGGTTCAAAAGTGATGAAATTGAAACTTCGGGGACTAAAAGCAAAATTGCACTAAGCCAATGGTGACCAATGAAGGCCTTGTTTACGGCATATAAATCTGGATGACTCTGTACACAGTAACTTTGCTTGTTTCTGTAAAATATCACACATGCATTTATCTGATGGGGAATTTTGACAAGAGACATTCTAGGAAGAAATAAATGCTGTGGGGACTAAACCATTTTCTGCAGTTCAATTGATAGCAACAACTCTGTCAAAGGATTGAGGGAGGAGGTTGAGATTCACGAGGCTACCTGAGCAATTAACAAAAATGGGATATTCCTTACCATGCCATGCCAAAAATAATTCAGAACCTTGACTGAGCATTGGGATTGGCCGAGAGTTTGGGTTGAGCCCAATAATTTGGACGGGCTGGCCCAAAGATGTATTAAGCTCAGTGGGTTCGGCCCATAACCTTTCTGACCCGCCTTCCTGACCCAAATTGTTATCCTCTGCCAGCTTCTCGTCGCCTTTACCGGGATCTCAACAAAATGAAAAAGAGTCTCCGGTAGAGAGAGAGAGAGAGAGAGAGATCAGGCGGCAGGAGGGGTGGCGCGTGGGGTTGGATTTCGGGTTGTGGTTTTTTATTCGTCTTGGGCGTTTGTTTGGGTTTGACGATGGAAGATTAGGGGGGCCTTTGACCGTTAGTGGGAAAAAGAGGGAGCGCCGAAACGGGGTTTGGGTGTTAACGCGGGAAAGTGAAGAACGTCAACTGTTCGGAGATGGGTCTTGTAGGAGTGGCTCACTGCACCCGTTACAGGGTCTCAATTCCGGGAGATGGGTATGAGGGGCTTACGATATGGATGTAGTGAATTCATCTGACTATCCATTTCGGCAACGGACAGTTTAGATTCAAATAAGTATTTATTAATAATTTTTATAAATAAATATTAATTTAAATTTGAACCGTCCATTGTCGAAATAAATGTCGAAATAAATGACCGGATAAACTTACTGCACCCCATGTAGTAAGCCCCCAATTCTCCCAATTCCTGGATTCCAAGGCTTTGCCCCCGATTCACAGAATATTAGTACATGCTGTCTTTTTTATGATATTTTTAACATTGCATTTTTAAAGTTTATTATTAAATTTGCGTTAATTTTGTTTAAGTTTATTATTCATCTTAACTTAAAAAATCTAAAAAGAAAACAATTATGGTAAAGATTCTTAAAAAGTTTACAGAGAAAAAAAAATATAAAATATAATTTTTTATTCTTTTTAGTATTATTTTATCTTTATTTTTTCGATTTCAATATGTATTTTTATATCCTTTTGTCGAGATGAACAAAGACATGTAAAAAATGATCGAAACAATTGTAGAAGAAGTCACAAAATATTAAATAATCCTAGCTGTCTTTAGTAAAAATAATTTAGTCTAAGTTAACCTACGTGGCCGATCAACATAACTTTTGATAGAACTGATACTCTCGACGAGATTTACAAGATTAAATGAAGTCAAAATAAAGTCAAAATATAAGTAAATTGTACCCGCGCAATTCCCATCTCACTTTGGTCTTTTTCCACACAGTACTGATAAGTGGGTCAGTACAAGAAAACTGCGTACAAAAATCAAGATATTGATTTTCACATTTTCTTTATTTATTTTTATCCCAAAAAAAATCAAATTGAATTTTAGGGCCTTGTCAAATTAGGTTGGCTATAGAAATTCATTTTCTTCTCATATTTGTAATCAAATTCAATGGATAAGATTTATAAAATCATTTACATGCTGTCTGTTATTTAATACATAATCATTTTTCTTTATTAGGAGACAGAACCAACATTGTAAAAAATAAAACTCCCAACTTGACCGAGACAGAATTCTTTACTTTTTTAAATTTGTACCTCTCTTTTTTTTTTTTTTGGTTCTATATTTATTTGGGTTCACAAAACTGCCCATCCCTCGATTCAATTCTTTTACACATAGACACACAAATATGGACGGGCGTGGCACGTCCCACTTGCGCCTCCAGTTTTAAATAAAACTATTACTTTTACATTAATGTAACTTGAATATGTACTTGTATTCCAACAACGTGATATTTTACATAAATATTTTCAAAACAAGATTTAAAAGTGAACTATTTGAATCTTAAAAAAAAAAATTTTAAATAGATTTTATTTAAAGACTAAAATAGAATTGGACCAATCTTTTACTTTTTTAATAAAAGTAAATAAAAATCAGAACAAAACTTTATCATTAACTTTTTCTTTTCACATTTTTAGGTACAATATGCAAATATACAAATGTGGTCTTATTAAAAAGAGAGTTATTCTCTAACTGAATTTTAAATTTACCTGGCATACATAAGAGTTATACGAATATTTATTCGCCAACAAGAATCATCTCTTATTGCACTCGCTAGCTGACATGAAAATGCAAACTGCTAGTGTTTTACATTCAATTTAATCAAAACACTTTTGATCCCCTCTCATCTTCTTTCTACAACATTTTCTGAATCTTCTCAATGAACTTGAGCATGATCTCCAACCCTTTCTCATCTGAGAAGGAGAATAAAACCACAGAAATAGTTAGTCAATCATCCTATGCAATATTATTAATTCCATTACTATTAATTAGTCCCACGATACTACATATCTTATGAGATTATACCTTCACCGTTAGTTCCAAAAAACAAATGAACCGTCAAAAAAGAGGTTTTTCCAACAATATTACCTAATTTAGGTACCACATGACCCTCATGGTGGTATATCACAAAAGGATCCACAAACGCATCCAGGAGTTCAATTGCATTTGGCTTCACAAAGTCCTTCTCACCTACATATATACATAGCACTACCATAACCCTCAGAGAGAGAGAGAGAGAGAGAGAGAAGTAGTGGAAGATACAGCAGTACCTATGAAGTGGAGGGATGGGCAATCAATGGGATGAGAGAAGGCATTTTCAGCCAGCTTTGGTGAAGATAGGAAAGCCCCTCCAAATTTTCCCCCTGATATTATCATTACAAATTTAATCATAGGAACTTTGGTAAGAGCCACACCCTGCAACCAATATATCAATGGTTAAAATGCCTAACAGATTTTAAAGCAAACGTAAGATTACTACCATGATTTCTTGATGCAGTTAAAAAACTTTTAATTCCCAGTTCAAATGTCAGAAAATTTAGAGCTGCAATTCAATCCCCACTTTGTAGCAATATGACAAGATGAACCTTGGTGATGTGTATATAATGTAGCTTGCAGGGCCGGCCCAATGGGGTAGCCTACCAGGTCACTGTCTAGGATCCCTACAAAAGGCTCAAATTAGGGCCCTTCTTATTTTTACTTCTTGAAAAAAAAGCCCAAATTAGGGACCCATTAAAAAAATAGACTAATTGATTAGTTTTTAGCCCAATTATTGAGCCCAACTGTTGAATTTAAAAAAGAAACTTTCAAAAATAAAATAAGAAAGAAAGACAAGGATTCTATAGTGATTTTGTTTCATTTTCGAGAGCTAATTTTAGGTCTTATTTGGTTTGGTTCACATTGATTGTTTGTTTAGTATTTAATATTTATAAATATGCAACAAGCAAATTAATGAATTAAAAAAATCATTCGATTCCAAATTGCTTATTACCTTTTTCTCATTTGAAAATAATAAGAAAATAAGTGACAAATGTTCTCATATTTTCGATTAACAAATTTTTTTTTTTTTTTGTTTTTTCTTTGATCTGAATATATTACCAAAAGAGTTAAAAAAGAAATGCTCGGAAAACAAATCACTTAATTTTATCTTGAGCATATTTTTTGCTAATATAATTAAAAAAATTAGCCTTTCAATTCTACTATTAAAAATGCACTAAATGAGTAAATTTATTTAAAAAATAAGTCAATTTCAAGTTCTTTTGTCAAAGGAGGAATAAATGGTGTACTAACGACCTTTATCGATAATATTACTATAAAATGTCGCACATCACTAAAATATGCAAAAAACAATTTGTATAAAAACTTGACTTTTAAGTTGAATCAGCTACATGTAAAGTATCATAAATCTATTTTATGTCGTAAAATTCTTATTGATAATTTTATTTTGAAGATAATTTTATTGTTTATTTTTTGGGAAAAAAAAAATGTAGGCCCAATTTTATAATTTTGCCTCGGACCCTGAAAATCTCAGGCCCAGCCCTGACAGCTTGAATAGTAAAGTCTGGATAAATCCTTTGAATTCTCGACGTAGATGCTATATAGTTGGTTCTCATCCTTCCGAGGCTATGAATATAATAGAAGGATCCGTCGACAAAAGGATCACCCTAATATGATCATCTCATGGCTATTGAGAATAAATCAAATCAGGCAGTTGTATTTCTCAATCTTTCTAACTTCTACAGAACCAAGGTTGAAAAGATTGACATTCAAAAAGTGAAAATCTTTTTCTTTAGAGGCGAGCTCCCCTAATGTGACAGGTGGTGTGGACAAGGCCTGGGAACAAATTCACCGCTGTATGGTTGACCAGCGATTAGTAGCGATTCCGGCTTCATGCAAATGAGTTGCAGCCTAGAATCTGACTCGATGTCCCGCTAACGAACCAACGACAAAGTAAAAAGGGGAGGCAATATAAAGCTCGAGTCCTTATAACCCACTAAAATACTAACGTAGAATAGTCTGCACTCAGACAAAAACATTAAATTTGTGTCTGCATTATTTAATTGGACATTCACCTAACAATCTTATTTTCTAATTCGAACTTGCCATCAACCACATGTAGAACTACTATGATCCGCATGAAATGCCGTAAGACACTTTGTAAACACTAGTTATCTGAGAAAACAATAAAAAAAGCATACTAAGAAATTTAAATTCTTTTGGCAAATCCTTGAATTCTTGACATGGAAATTAAATGAATTCGATACTTAAACAAATACCTGCACGTGCTATACCCGAGTCCATGTAACATACAGACCAAGTCAAATGCTGATAATTTCTTATTCTTTCCAAGGAATTTTTTAAAACAAAACTGATTCTTTTGAATCAAACGGTGAAATTTTATTGAGAAAATAAAAACAATTATCAGACAGAAGAAGGGAGGAACTGTCATTCCATTATGTTTATACCTCTGCCTGCATCCCTGCTAATGCAGCGGTTATTAGTGCTCCCTTCCACAAAAACATAACAAAGATTTATCAGAACAAAAGTCTATAGGCCCTTTTTTACCATGAAGAAAATACATACGTTCCTACACATAACGGATAGGGGACGTTGGCCGGGCCTACAATATCAAAAGGATCGTAGAAAAAGAACCAGTCATCTATTTCATTTCGTTCGACGTTTCAAGACAAGCGCCTGCCCGATTCGATTTTTCTATTAAGTGTTGAAAAATATCAAAAAAATTAATACCTGGGAAAAACCCAGCAAACCATCAAATGGTCCAATCCTTGTCATGCAATCATCTATGTATGCAATACACTCATCAAAATTCCAATACTCTGTAAAATCCTGCAAATTACATCAAGATGAAATTTTGACCATGAAAAATGGAAATAAATGGTAATTTTGTTGATTAGTCCTGGGGCCGTGGGGCCGTGAAATTAAGGACTAAACAAAACTTCAATAGTCCTTGGTTCTGGTGGGATTCGACCTCGTAAATTTGAGGGACAAGCTCCTCACCTTTCACTGAACCAATCTTTAGTGTTTTATGGAAATCAAATACTTGGGAATAAAATCAAACCTCATTGGATTGAAACCATTCGTAATAGGGAGGATCAAACTCCACCTCAGCACCCGATTCTCCTTCTGCTAGAAAAGGTGCATCTATGAAGACTAAATCCATCTTTTCCCTCACGAATTCTGGCCATATTTCAGTCTGCATTTCAAAGGTTTTTCCACTTGTTCTAAAACCATGGAGGCAGAGAATCCTGGGTTTCCTGACGAGTTGTTGATCCATCTTCTTCTTTTCTGTAGCTGTTCATCACAGCCTCGCTCACTAGTTATGGGTCTCAGTGAATGAGACAGAGCAGCTCCTTCACTAGGCTACAACTTTGCCACATACGCTAAAAATGTGGTGCTCTTCCCGGGGCAGATTTAAAATTTAAGTTAATTTACTTTAAGAGAATTTCTTAACTCAAATGAGGTTAATTTACTTTACTTGTCACTACGTAATTTTGCTCCGTGTTCTTGGGTGGTTGTGTTATCGAATAGATGCAGAATCCTTAAATGACATATTAATGGTTTGAGTCAAAACTTTCAAGTTAGTACAATGCTATTTTAGGAATAACAATTTTGTTGGTTCGGTTCGATCTGATTCGTCTTTTCTCCCGTCCCATTTTTATTGGACTTTTGGAGATTTTTTTAGGAATTGGGTTGGATTTTAAGGAGAAATTTTAAAAGAAAAATGGGGGGGCAGGTCAGAGGCAAATCCGAGTACCTTTGCCCCGATTCCTCCCATTTCCTGGTCCATTTTTTAGTAGGTTATTAAATATATATTTATTATATTTTTGGACATATAAGTAATTACATAAGATTAGGTTTGTGTAATTAGGTTTTCTTGCTTTTATAATATATCCTACTGCTTCAAATTTAAAATTGGCATATTAGTTGTCAAAACAATTTAACTATGTTATGTTTGAGTTTCGAATTATGCAACTTATCTTTATGTTTGAGCTTCGACTTTTTCGCTTGAATAGCTGGATTGTAGTTGTCATATCATGTAACTCGAATTTGTTTACCTTGTATAGTCTTGCAATTTTAGTTGTCATATCATGTAACTTAAATTTGTATAACTTTAGTCTTGCAATTATAAGTTTGTAGTTAAACTTTATATGTGGTGGATTGTTCTTTTTATCTATTAAAAAAGGATCACATGGCGGAATTACACAGGGATCACATGACGGGATTTTTCTTTGTTAAAAATAGAGAGAGTTTAAATTCGAGATTATAGACGAAAATAGTCAAACTTGTCCTTCTGCCATCCCTATCCCATTCTCTCAAGAAAAATCAGCCACAAAATGCTCCCCCAATTTCACACCGTCAGTGAGTTATTGGCGTGAGCTGCAAATTCGGTGGGGAGCAGCTGAAAAGCCTGAAATAATGGCTGGCCCCGTCTCTTTAATGTAGTGTCTCTCTCTCTCTTTCCGTCCCATATATCTTACTCTCCCTCACCTCTCCACATTCTAACCACTATTTTCCCTCCAAAAAAAATGTCAGTCCTCTCCCACCTCCTTTTCAAGCGATCGTTACGTTCTCTCACTCTCCCCTCTATTTTGTAATCCTAGAATATATAAATACGCACCCAACTTGAAGGATGACCTGGGAAGGATTTCTATCCAGAAGATTTGAAGAGTTAAATCTTGAACGAACATCTTTCGGAAAAAATTATGAGAGGTCAACAGTGACATTATCTGCTGCTGAGGTAGAGTATATGGCAATAATTGAGTCCTTCAAGGTTGCTATTTGGGTATATAGTTTAATTGAAGATCTGTGGATTGTTTAGGAGCACGTTGAGGTCATTTGCGACAGATAGAGCGTCATTTGTTTGGCAAAAAAGTAAATTCATCATCGCGCGCCAAGGATATTGATGTCCGATTCTATTTTGTTAGAGTGATTGTTGATGAAGGAGATGTTTTTCTTCAGAAAACCAGAAATGAGAATAACCGACGGACACACTTATCAAAGCTAGAGACTTGATCAACGTCTCTCGAGTGCATGACACCCAAGGCACATCTGGGACAATCGTTCATTGAAGACTTCTCTTCAGATAGAGATTGTTAAAATCCAGAGAAACAGAATTTTGTCTTGGAGCCAAGAGTCTCCCTTTCAGATTGGGTCAAATTAAATCAGAAGCCATTTAAAGATTTGGGAGGATTTGAATGTTTACTTGAAGATCTCCATTGCTTATCTCATTCTTGTCTCATTCCCTTAACCCTTCCCTATAAATAGTTGTAAATCTAAAGAGAGAAACTCAGATAATTGTAAAGCAGAAACTCATAGAATTACAAAAACAGAGAGGGTGTGGGAGAACAATAATCCTCACCCAATTAGTGAATTAGCTACCCCGTGGATAATTTGAAGAACCACGTGAATCTCGTATTTTCCTGTGATTAGTTGTGTGTGTGTTTGAGTTTCGATCCTTAAGGCACAACACCAATGTCTCTCTTTGCTTTGTTTTGGTCCTTGTACAAGCCAAACAATAAAATCAGAAACGAAACATGTCCTTCGCCCAATTTAGCTCCTGTCGCAGTACACGGTATAACCATAGATTATAGAACTTTTATTCGTTCAATAGTATTATGTTAGGGTTGGTCTCTTTGTAACCCTTCATAGTTATTGTAACTTCATGATCAAAATAAGATACTTGTATAAATCTTGGGGTCAGAGATGCATTATCCCTTCAATAATTGTTGTGTTTTGACTATAAAAATAAAAGAACAGTTTGCAGCATCATCTGGGAGATTCTATTGTTGCTGCAGTTACATCTTCTGAATCTTTTCAATGAAACTCAGCATTGTCTTCAGACCTTTCTCATCTGTTCAAATGTGACAGCCAGAAACAAAAAATCAATTAACGTCTACTAGCGAGTCCATGCATGTGGGAACGACAATAACGAGACACAATTGTAAAGTGTCCTTCAAACAAGGAACAAAAAGTAACGACACACCTCACATATTCAACTACACACTGTGTGTGCCCAACCTCTAGTTACGGAGCATGGACAAAGGGAGGGGGGTGCAGATGTGGCCATGCCACCCGTCAACGTTTTAATAGTCACTAGATTACCCCTAAGTTTTGATTATTTTCATAATATATGGAAAAATGGTCCCCTAAACTTTAAACATGGTTTTATCCTACCTCTATTTTATGAGTATTCTTTCAAAATACATTATTGCTGCACTTGTTCTAATGCCATAATAGTTTTAATTGCAATTATAAGATATATTTAACATTTATTTTAGACATGAAAATGTCTTTACTAGAAGTTAATGTCTATTTTGTTCGCAATTTTGGCCCCTCGAAGTCCAATTCTTGGCTTCGTCCTTGCAGATAAGTAAAACAATTAAACTGCAAGTTTTACTAAGAGCAATTCCAACGAGAGGCTTCAAATTTCACGTGGCGAAGCAAGAACCACTTTTGAAGCCAACATCAACTCCGACTAAGTTGTCCTTTGAAATACCAAATTCCACGTGGTTCAATGCAAGGGTGGAGCCACCTTATAGGAAAGGCGGGCTCTAGCCCAGGTGAGATCAAAAATTTTTTTTTTTTACATGTAAATTTTAGCTCAAATTATTTTAGCCCCCTTATTATTTTAAGTTCAATACATTTTAGTTCGGTTCAAAATATAGCTTCGGGTAACTAAAAATCTTGGTTCCGCCCTTGGTTCAATGGCAATGTCAAATCTGTTTTTGTTTGAAAAAAGTTGCCATTTAAGACAAAACATTCAAATCTGAAGCTAAGGCTGAAAAAGGAGGTTTTGAGGATGTTAATTTAGAGATGTCGATTCACCATAAATGCCTTAAAAAAATTTGACACCTCTAAACTCGAAGCAAATGTTGGAGATACGCTAATGGCCTACAAGTTTCAATGCTGTATTGTTCTAGGATTTTCAAGAATTGTTTTCATGTCATTGAGAGTGGATGGGAGCAGAGAGAACGAATCCACGGGTTCAATCTCCTGGTAATCTGTTTTAAAATACATATAATTTCATCTGATTCCTAACTTACGCCACGATATCACACAATCATGATCATCATCGACTTTTCGTATCGAGATATTTGAATATATGTGCAAAGGAGGAGATTAGATTTGCAGAGTACTAACCAAGTCTTGCTATTGTATGTCCTTTGGGATGATGAATCACCAACGGATCCTCAAACGATTCGAGCAATTCAACCCCTTGTTCTTTCAAGAAATCGTTTTCACCTGTAAAGCGCATGGAGTTTATCATAAATTTTACGAACTAATTGAATCTCGGAGTACTGTTAAGTGTTAAAGTTACAAATCTTTACCAAAATCAGCATAAAAAAGATTTTAGTACCTATAATGTGGAGGGAAGGGCAGTTTACAGGTGATGAAAATGCATTAGCAGCCAGTTTGGGGGATCCAAACTTGGTTCCACCAAACTTGCCCCCTGCCATTATAATCAGGTACTTAATCTTTGGAACCTTTGTAAGTGCCACCCCATCCAATTGCATCCCAGGCAATGCTGCAGATAGAAAAGCTCCCTGCAAATCATTATCACCAAGTAAATCAGCAATTTCAGAGATCTAACCAAATAGTAAGGCTATAAACAACAAGAATTTTCGGACAATATAGTATATGCAAGTGTAAGAACTTAGTATGTGCAAATGCTGGCATCTTTTTGGTGCACAAAATTGTTTTATTTTCATTATATATACTTCGAATTGCATATATTGGAGATAGAAAGACCAAAGGCCAACCACAATTACATAAATTTTGAGATTGCATATACGAGAGATGAAAGAAAAGACTACAGGCCGATCAAGATAAGATTGAAACTTTGTATAGCAAAAACATGCCAATGTTTGCATATAACAAGTTATTAATGAGTGTTCCTAAAATACGAAGATAAACACAAAACAAATAGCTGGTGGCAACAAACATACATGTGCCGCTTATCAAAAAAAAAAAAACAAACATACATGTGCCAGATTTATATGTTTAAGGGGCAAAGTGTTGGAATTAAAAATTTAAGTGGGCAAAGTGTCGAATTTAAAAGTTTAAGGGCTAGAGTGAAAAAGGGGTTTAATATAATTTCCCCAAAATGAAACTAAAAGTTTAAGGGCTAGAGTGAAAAAGGGGTTTAATATAATTTCCCCAAAATGAAACTTGTGTGGTTTATAAAAATGTGATTTCCAAGACACAATAATAATATATGAAACTTTAAGCTTTTTTTAACTCAATAAATAAATAAAATATCAACTACCCACCTGGGAAAAACCCATCAGACCATCAAAAGGTCCATGCTTGATCATGTAATCTTCAATGTAAGCCATACATTCTTCAAAATTATAGTACTCCTGGAAATCCTATTACACAAAACACATTTCACACAAACAAAATTAAGAAAATTACTTGAAGTAATATGAATCTAAGGTCGAATATTGATAACCCAATCTCACCGGTACCTCAGTTATAAAAAAAAAATATATGAATCTAAAATCACCCATATACATGTATAGAGAACAAGTATCATCGGAAAAATAGAGAACAGGGGTAAATTTTTTGACCTGGCTATACTGAAACCACTCGTAATAAGGAGGATCGTAGAAGCCTTCGACCTCGGATTTGCCTTGGGCAGAATAAGGCCCATCGAGGAAGACAAGGTCTAATTTTCCGAGCACCGTCTCCGGCCACCGTCCGAGCTGTGTCCTGAGGATTTCGCCACTTGTTCTGAACCCATGGAGGCACAGGAATCTGGGTTTCTTCTCCATTTCCGTTTCCATCTCAAAATTTTCTGTTTCCAATTTCTTAAGATTTTTTTGGGTTGTGGGTTATAAATTGATAGACCTCGGAGTCAACGGCCGCCCCAAAGTTCTGTAAGAGGAAGTGAAAATAAAATATAAATACTCTCCTGTCTCAATTTCTTTGTTTCTTTTTAACTTATTGAAAAATACAATTTTTTATAATTAATAATTATAGAACTTTAACTTTAAAAAAATATTCTTAATTTTTTAAACATTAAATAAGAGTAGTGTATATTTTTCAATGTATGATTTTTTTTAAAGGAGGACATTAATAAAACTTTTATCAATCAACTTAAAATTTGACAAATATATTGAAACATGTAAAACTCAAAATAAACAAACAAATTGGGATGAACATAGTACGTAATAAAGGATTAGAAAAAATTAGACGAAATAGTTTTATGCCTTTTCATTTGAGGTGTGTTTGGACAAAAAAAAAAAAAATACTAGTATTACTATCACTGTTTTTGGGTTTCTTTTTTTTTCACGTTATGTCAAATTATTTGAGTTAATCATTCGCCGAGATGTAAAAACTAAATAATTATAATTAAAAGTTCTAAAAAAGTTACTCAAAATTAAAAAAATCAAGAAAGATAATATTTTAGAGTCCCCTTATTGTTTTTCTACTTCAAACTTTATATTATACCAATGAGAGAGAGTGCATGCATGTAAGTTGAAGAGACGGTCAAAAACTAGATAATTGACCTTTCAAGTTCCTACTGGGCTTCTTGAAAACAAGTTCGAAGACTGCGGGGTGTTTTTTTGGTCAAGGATCTTCTGACGATCAAATTAGATATCGAGTGAGAGAGAGTATATGCAGGTATGTAGAAAATGAATTGTAAACATACCTTGGCCTTTACTCAATAGTACGACTGTAAGCCTAAATCGAAAAATTGGACCGATAAACCAAAACTAACAGGCGATTTGATCCGTTTTTCACTTATATCAGTCTAGTCCAGTCTGGTCCAATTTGCATTTCACTCTACTCAAACTCTCATGTGGTCAAACATCTTCATCTGTGTGTGTGTGTGTGTGCGCGCACGAATCAAAAGGTTGTTCAGCAAATAAACAAGTAGAAAGATGCAGAATAGATGCTTTTATGGATCATCGATCATTTCTCCTCAAATCTCTCATGCCATTGATCATCAATCTTCGGCCATCGACCATCACTCGAATCCACTTGTGCTTTGGACCCTTGAGTTTTATCTACTAGCGGAATGAATAAGTTCAACAAAGGATGGCACTTGCATAATCTAGACGACAGTGTTGGATCAATGATTCCTAGGTTTGTCTCGAATTCAAAGGGATTAGTTTCATGTTTAATGGTATTCAAGTAATTTGTGAATTGGAGCTTCGAATATGAAGTTGAAGCTATGGATTCACCATTAGAAGTATAAGTTTGAAGAAATTGGGGTTCTAATGAATTTAACGCAGTAGTAGAGAGGGGAAGACTAGATCCAGGGATGACGTTATGTGTAGAAACTAGAAATCGGAAATTGGATTGACCCAAACCAAAACTAGAAAAATCAAACTGAACCAAATCGAAATAGTTTGGTTCGATTTTGGTTTCTAAAATGCCAAACCAAAATTACTTATTTGGTCTGAGTTTTTCGATCAAATCAGAATGGTTATACCCATACTCAACAGTCTCTTTTATAGCAACGAAGTGCATAGCGACTAAAAACTGAGCCGTGAGTTGTGCGTCGAGGTAGTGAGTTGCTTGTCGTCAACCGGTGTTAATAAAATGAATATCCCAAGCGCAGGATTAATTGATCGGTTGTAGCATAATAATCCGGAAGTCCGGAGTCGAATCCACAGGGAACGAGTGTTTAGATACTTATCGGGAGAGAAAGAAGGAAATGGTTGAAATATTTGTGGAAGATATTGTGCTGAGATTTAAAATAATTTGACGAAAAAATTAAATAAACAAGATCCGATTCTCGGGATCCACATTGATCACAACTCATAATAATCTAATCCTCAAAATATAACTCAACTCCGGTTCTATAACATCGAACCTTCGCCGGATAATGGAAGAATTAGGATTTATCAAAAATCAGGAAATATTGATCACCGTTTTATAATCAAGATAAGAAAATTAAGTTTTCAAATCAAAACTTTGTAGATCTAAGAATTGTGTGTGCCAATGGAGATTGTCTACACACAAGCAAAAATCTTACAAAAATTCTTGTGTGGATCTAAGAATTATGTGTGCCAAAATTGAATTTGTCTACACATAAGCAAAAATCTTACAAGAACAGTTGATCGATTTCAAAATAATTTTTGATTTAATAAAACGATAATCATAAATTGAAGAACTTACATGAGGATTTAAATTACCTTGAGTTGCGATTCAATGTTTCACCATTGAATCGAATCCCAGAAGGATTAGCTATTCATCGTTTGAATAGAATCCATTAATAATAAATAAAAGAAATGAAGAACGAGATGAACTTGAAAAGGAAAAGATGACTTCAATAATAATACCTTAAAAACAAAATGTAAATCTCCCCAAAACTCTCCCCAGAACTAGACTAATAAAAGAAAATGCAAGGTAAGAAAAGGTTGTCCCTACTCTAGCGAAAGTCCCCTTAAATAGACTTTTTCTCCAACCATAAGATACGGAGAATCTTTTGAGATAATCCTAATCTAAATCTTTCCAACAATGAGATAAGGAGAATCTTTTGAGATTATCCTAATCTAAATCTTTCCAACAATGAAATAAGGAGAATCTTTTGAGATTAGAGTTATCCCCTAAAATAAAGAAAATCCCGTATGATAATACTACCATGGTAATTTCTGGTTTTCTCCAAAATCCGGCAGTGCATTTTACTACCGGTAGTGCTGATGTTACTACCGGTAATGGCTTTTCTTCAATATGGGCAGTGTGTTTTACTACCGGTAGTGCTGATGTTACTACCGGTAGTGGCTCTTCCATTTCCGGTAATTTCAGGCTTTGCTTTGGAACTTCAAAAGTCAGTGTCTTTTAGTACCGGTAGTACTGCATTCACTACCGGTAGTTTAGCTTTCGGCCTGTGATTGTCCGCCTGATATTCATTTACTCCCCGAACCTCGAAAACTCCTGAATAATACTTATTTTGCACACTAACATCCCAAACATGCGTTAAATAATGATATCACATAAAAGTCGACCAATAAACAATAAGCGCATGTAAATTAAGAGAATTCGACATAAAATATATGCACCTTTGAGTGCGAATCATGAGTGGTGAGCGAATATGTGCTCATCACGTGTCTCCCATTCCCAATTTAGGCGTGAGCCTAGCTACAAGTAGGGGATTCCTTGTCTTGATAAACGTAGTAGTTGTTCATTAAATAGGTGTCCCTTCACTTGCTAGGCTTTTCACCTACTCGCATTATGTGTCGTAATCCTCACCAGTTGTTCTTTTCCACTTTGAACAGTCAGGATAAGTGCTCCCAAATCCACATATGTGTCACAATCTCAACTATCTTCGTTCTTCATGTCGAACGGCCAGAATAATTGCTCCTAAGCTCGCATACGTGTTATAATCTCAGTCGTCTATGCTTTTCATGTCGAACGGTTGAAATGGACAACCCCCTCCTTCCTCTTTAGGCGGTTTCAAATATCTCATTTCCACAATTAAAAATGATACTTTACCTTTCAGAACTCTCATTCCCTCGTGTCATTGCCAAATACTTCTCCGCTCAATTCTTCCAACAATCTTTGCTCTCACATCCATTTTCCTCCAAGTATATCTCTACTTCTTTCTTCCTCCTGGACCTTGGTTTCTTGTTAGAATTTTTGCCAAGTTGGATTTGTTCGGTCAACAACTGATGACAGTTATGGTGGTTGCATTTGCAACCATCTAGCCATGGCCTCATTTTGCTCTATCAACCGGGTTACCAATTATGTCAAGGTTTATACTTGAGCCTCTAAAGGGCTGGAGTTCTGAAATGTCTCTCTCCCCTAGCGGCCTCTGTGGGGTGTGAATCTTGTATCCCTGTTGTGTTTTTAGCCCTTTAGTTGAATTTGATTTTGCAAAAAAAATGGATCTTTGTTCTCATTAACAACATCAAATTGACAATGCCAAAAACTAGACAGTGACCTTCCAATTTTCTATTGGGATTTTTGCACAACAGTCCAAAGACTGGGGGTATTTTTTAACAAAGGACCTTCCGACGATCAAGTTAGATATTGAACGTCAAAATGAATTTTGAACGTACTTTGGCTTTGACCCACCAATCCCTTTTGAATGGTGAAAGATTTTATAGGACGTCTGATGTCGAGAGATCCCACTCCTCATTTCTTCTTGGAAGAAGCAGGCCATTTACTTAGGGCTTTGTTTTTGAAATTCAGAACGCTTGCAGACTTCTTCTGTAAAAACTTGTCGACCAGATTCTATGATTGATTTTTTTTGGTCGAGCGGCCTGAATCATGGAAGGTTGAGCACCAGCTAAAAATATAATACCGAGTGCCTAAATCCGAGTGGCCATGTGCTGACCAACTGAAGGTTGAGCGCTGAAAAGCTGAGCACTGATGTGCGTCAAGCTATGGAGTGAAGAGCCAATCCGGCCTCATCACCAAAAATCTCTTCATCTATTTTGTAGAGAAATCATCCTCGTATATTGAACTAATCTATTTTAATAATCTAGATTAGTAGCCGTGGTGAAACTTTCCAAATTTTTTACAACCACGTAGGGTTCACTAGTCTAGTGTAACTTTTTTTAATAAAATAAATTCTATCTTTTAATTATCTTTCATAGACATTTATTTTCGTATTAGTCTTTGAGAGTTAATTTCCTTGCAAAACGAATGATTTTAATCATTGAAACAGAATAGTCTCCTGAGAGGAGCCAAACTCATCTTAATAACACCTATTTCACTTGATTGCAAAAATTGCTAAGTCGAATTGCATCTATCACAATCTAACCCAGTAATGCACAAGCCGTAGTCGACCAATGAGATTAACTCAGTAAGGCTTCCGTAATAAAATAGTGTAGGAATTTTTCAAACCATTATTCCTAAGTATTTTATCAAATCAGACTACAGAAACATAATTGGAATACTCATTTAAAATATCTAAGGTAAGTGTAGCATATCTGTTTCATTCCAAAACAAAACTTAAAGTTACAACTTTCGGTCTTGACCAAACATAACTTGACCGTCAACAAAATATGTTACAAGTACTATGTTCCCAAAAGTACGACTCAAAACATGATAACATTGTTCTAACCAAGATGAAATGAAGTACAACTAGATTTAACAACTACCATGCAAGTCCACCTCCATCTTGATTACCTAAAAGTTGTATCAACAACGTCATTTGCACATAACTAGTGTGATTTCAGGTTATGTCAAATTTACTAGTTTTACATGAATTAGCCTCATACTCATTTATCATATCAAAATCAATTCTCATTTCATTGTCAAGTTATTCAGTGTTTCATGTTATAATTGTTCATATTTAAATCCAAAAGTCGTGATCAAGGGCACGTATTAAAACACATATCTCAATTTATTTCTGATGGTCGCCACGATTTACGAAGCGACCCTAATATAAAAATCAGTGTGACATCACCCGTGTGATCATTTCGCCATGATCCCTACCTTATTCCATCGCTTCGTTATTTCCATTCCCTTAGCGGTCGGGCACACTGATTGAACTAAGTATCTTTCTGATCATGTTTCATAAATCAATGTATTTATAAGTTAATTCATGGCTAGTGAACATAATATCCTATTTTCGCAAATCAAATGTGATTCATATATAAACGTGTGTACATATGTTGTATACTAACACAACGAGTCATTGTTAAAATCAGAATTAGATATCAAGTACACTTCACAAACAACATTTCAAAATCTAAGTAAAAAATATATAACGAGACTCATCTCGATGCACACTACTATAATAATGCTTAAAAATGACACTATCAAAATGAATAAGATGTTAGTTTTTATAAAACTGTCATTAAAAAAAGTGAAAAAACTATTGATGTCAGTCTTAAAAAAACTGTTATCATTATCACAAGAGTGATTAAATATGTTAGCTTTTATAAATCTGTTATTGAAAAAATTGAAATAAGTATTTGTGTCAGTCTACGAAAGAACTATTACCACTATCACAATAGTACTTAATAACATATTAGTTTTTGCAAACCTGTCATTAAAAAAATTAGAATAAATATTGATGTTAGTTACAAAAAAAAAATGTCATACAAAAATGTCAATTTTGATTAAAACTGACATTGAAACAAAGAACACGCTTAAGGTGTTAAACACATATGTTATACATTATATATTATAAATATCTCATTAATATTACATTTGATGTAATGGTTAAAGAGAATGCGCACAAAGTCATGTTAGTTGGGTGGAATGTCAATAGTCGTCAAAGATAACAGTTAAAAACGTGAAAGATGATAATTTTACAACTGTCATCTATTAACGGATTCTGATTTAGTGAATTTCTATGTTTCCCCACCATTATATATGTGCTCTAAACTCCAAAATCAAGAGATTAATGATTGTTCCGTATTTATACTAAACATGGGTTTTGTATAAATTTTAATTTTAATTTTAGTTTTTTTAACTGTAATTGATATCTAGTGTCATTAACAAGTATAAGATGACAAATTATAGTTGTCATGGCTAACTATAAATATGACAGTCACAAAAGCGTATTAAAAATAACATCATTATCTACTCAATATGTCCAAAACATCATTATTTTTTCTTACCAAATTTTGAACCTCTAACATTCCACGCAACTAATACCTTACGCGCATTCTCTCTGACCACTAGATCAAATATAATATTCATGAAATATTTACAATATCTAATATATGTGTTCAATACCTTACACGCGTTCTTTATTTTAATGTCAGCTTTAATCAAAATTGATATTATAAAGGAGGATTATACGACAGTTTTTTTTGGTAGACTTACATCAATATTTATTCTGGTTTTTTCAATAACAGATTTGTAAAAACTGACATGTTATTTAAGCACTATTGTAGTAGTGATGATAGTTTTTTTTAGACCGACACCAATACTTATTTTAATTTTTTTCAATGATAGTTTTGTAAAAACGGACATCTTATTTAAGCACTATTATAGTAGCGATGACAGTTTTTTTTTGTAAACTGACATCAATACTTATTCTAATTTTTTCAATAACAGTTTTACAAAAACTAACATCTTATTTAAACACTATTGTGATATTGATGATATTTTTTTTTGTAAACTGACACTACTACTTGTTCCAATTTTTTCAATGATAGTTTTTCAAAAATTGATATCTTATTTAAGCACTATTATAGAAACGATGACAGTTTTTTTTGTAAACTAACATTAATACTTGTTCTAATTTTTTCAATGACAGTTTTACAAAAATTGACATCTTATTTAAACATTATTGTAATAGCGATGATAGTTTTTTTTTATAAACTGACATTGATACTTATTTTAATTTTTCAATGACAATTTTATAAAAATTGACATCTTATGTATTTTGATAATATCATTTTTAAGTATTATTGCAATTGTACAGTAGCATGGCACGTATCCAAATCCAAGTCCTACATTTGGTCGATTCAATTTCCCAGCTTTGGATTCAAAATCATGGTGTTACGTGTGTTTGGCAAGTCTGCGGACAGGTGTCGGGCCGTCTCGATCTGTGAGGGGCACGAGAGACATTACCCAACTAAAGTTCATGTGTCGGCATTTAATTCAGGATGTGAGACATGGTTCAAATAATTAGTGTACGGGTAGCACGAGAGGACCAAAATCAAGTTGCAGTATACTGCTTGGTTCCCGGTCGAATGATGGATAGATCAGGCGGACAATCGACCAACCCAGTGGTTAAAACCTCTGTTTTTTGAGCTTCGAACTCCCCTGACTCCAGCATTCCTAACAATACGCTACAGTTTCACCATCCTGAGTTCATAGAAAGGGAATTACTCAAATGAGAGAGTGAAAACCGAAAGAAAATAGAATTATCTAGTTTTGAATCTTAAGAAAGCTTGAAGTTGATGGCAATGGAAGACCTCTTAACAGCACTCTCTCTCTCTCTCCATCTCTCAACTTTCTGGAATTGCAGCAAAAGTAGAAATGAAGGTGCAAGGATGGCTAATATAGCAAGAAGAAGACTCACGTGAGAAGAAAAAGGACTGAGATAATCTTTCTAGCAGAAGAAAGAAATGACGGAATTCCCGACACTTCTCCGAAAATAATTTATGTGCCTGCGAATAATTTTAAATTTTGGATACAGATAATTTAAATTCGAAAATTTTTGATGTCTGAAACTTGACTATATGGTAGAGAAAACTCAACCGTCGTAAATGTACGTGAAGACAAAAAGGCTTGAATGAATTTTGTTTTGCTAAATGTAACTGTCGTTTTTCAGAAACTTTGTTAATTATAATTAAACCCCATGAAACAAAACGATAAAACTTTGTTAATAATTAAAAATTTGTTTAATTACCTTGTTACATGCGCCCCTAATTTGACTTTGCTTTAATATTATTTCTAGAACATATGCGACAGCAACATTAACGTTACAATTTTTTGTCCTAATGTCTTTTTAATAGTCTGAACCCCAACGGCTACCTCAATTAGGGGTAAGCTGGGTGCTGATTCATTGGGAGTCCAATTTTGTTCACCATTCCTCGTGTGGGATCATCTCGAGATTTCACTTGATAGATTAAAACAGTCTATTTTATTTTGATTAATTTATTTAGTTATTCCGAAAAGATTCAGCTCAACTGAATATTGATAAATACTTGACCTAAAAATCTAATTTTTTATTTCAAAAATTTTAACTTTTAAAGCTTAAAAACTATTTTTTTTGGGTTAAACATTTATCGATATCCGATTGAACTAAATTCTTTTATGATAAATAAATAAGTTAATCAAAATAAAATAGACAGTTTTGGTCATCTAAATAAGATCTCAAGATAATCTTACACAACGAAAAGTAAACAAACTTTGTTCACCTAGGATCAAGAAAGTGGACTCGTTCCTCTGTGCTAAAATTCGAATTACAATGCCCAAGCATTAAACATTTACTTGGTCCAAATTTGAGGACTAAATCATGAGGCAAGAGGTCTTCATAGTATCCCAAAGTATAACGGAGGTGTAGTGCTTCTCGATAGACTTCAATAAAATCTTATTTTCATAATTTGAATTGTTTAATTTATAGAATTTGAAACACTATTATTGTACTAAAAATGAAGTTAATTGAAAAGTTATAAATATATAATCCAGATAAATTTATTGCGTTGCCGACCATCAACTCTTTTTTTTTTTTTAAGGAACATTAGCCAATCAAATGATTACTGATATTTGATGGACTTGATCTTTTTTTCTTGTATGATTTACTCAATCAACTCTATAAACATGACGACTCAAATCATGACAAGGAAACCTTAGTATTAGAGAGTCTATCGAGAGTCACTATATTCCTGTAGATACTACTACGGGTACCCCTTGTTTTTAAAACAAATATCAAAAAATTGTATTATTGTTAGAGATGTAAAAATTAATTTATAACTTTAACCCCAATAAAATTATGATATTGCCCCAATTATTTCACTTAAGATATAAAAATTATTCCACATATTATATAAAATTATACCATGTATTTCGTCCACCTAAAAAAACTATTTTTACTATGCATATTAGGCAAAAAAATTTGCATTAAAAAAATCAATTGATGAATAATATTTTACACACACATATATATAATTAAAAAGTATCTTAATTTTTTATATTTTTTCTTAAATAGAAAAAGTTAATGAATACTGTTTTGAATTAATATGTAGATAAAATTTATTAATTATATAATTTTAGTTAAACCACTCGTCAAAAATTCTAGCTCCACTACTGTTTAGTGGAGTAATAATTAGTGCTTCATAAAGCAAAAGTGAAAGTCTGAATCTTATCAAGCACTTATAGCATCCACAATATATGATGCTACAAATGGGTACCTGTTAAAGTTTCCATAATGACAAAAAAGGGTCCTAATTCACCCGATTAATAAGCGATTAATTAGGTAATGAATAATATATAACAACTTTGCTAGGACCACTCCTGGGTTGCTAGAAAGCTAATCCACGTTGGCTTGAACTTTATCATTTGTTAAAGTTAGCCTACAAATTAAATAGTCTGTCTAATGAATTTATAATATCAAAAAGCTTGAACCAAAGGGTCTTTTTTTAATACCCGAATCGAGACCGACCCATTAAAAATGATTGGATCTCCTTGATATCGAGATTCGATTCATTTAAAAAAGAGATTAATTTTATGGGAGACTGTACAGATATATAACTAGCTAAATATTTGACATATTACTGTCATATACCTTTTAATTAATTCATAGGACTTTATGTTTGGAGAAAATTTATTGTTCAAAATAGAAGTCGTAAGCACAAAAACAATAGTTTCTCATAATCAATCTTGTAATTATTTTTGGGTATGAAAACAAAAGTTGAAGTTGTAGCATACTCGCAATTTTTTTGTAGCGTACACCGCTTAATCACTTGGACTCGGGACCAGAGAAGAGCATGCAACGAATGTTTGAAATTATAATAATAGGTGAAGTCCGTGAAAGAAATTTTAAGGGATTAGTCTGGTGGTCAAGATTTGAATTTAGGAGTTTGCTCTCTTCTAAAGTTTAAAGTTCGAAACTTCACAGATGCTATTAAATTTTATGGAGCCAACCCCTATAAAACTTTGCTCTAGCTTTAACTGAGATCTCCGTAAATGAATGATGAAATTAATCCCTTGGCAAAATAATAGGTGAAGAGTTTACATTGCCACCAAATGATGAAGGAACGTCTGGTTTCTAGGTGGAACGTGGGTACCAACCATCATCTGTCTCCTAAAAGTTTTGATTGGTATATGAAACAGGGAAACAAATTTTGTGCTCCACAAGTATTACTTTGTTAGGGCCAAGTATTTATATATATATATATATATATATATATATATATATATATATATATATATATATACTTTTTTTTTAACTCAAAATATTCGGATCAAATTATCCTCACTAACACACATTTGTATGGTGCACACAGTAAAAAGTGTGGAGTTTTTATAAATGCACCATTAATGTTAATAGCTTGTTCACTGTTTGGTTCTCTCTTATATTTACAACAGACATAATATTCTACCCTTTTTATCACATTTTTTTTTTAAATTTGAAATGAACATATAACATTAATGTCATATTGTAGAACACAGAGAATAACATTTAATCCTATTGTATATGAAATCCAAAAAAACAAACGCACAACCTATAAGCTTGTACTATGACAAATTAATGGGTCCATTTGGCCTGTGGTTATTATTGGATTATTCACTGTTTAGTTTTTTGTCCTTATTTGAATTTTTTTTTTAATTTTTTGTTTTTCATCAATTTTTTTATGATTGTTGGTTCGTCTCGACAAGAGCTTTCAGAAAAGTTATCAATCATCGGCTACATTTGAAAAAAGTTCAGAAAAGACAAAAAATAAGTCAAAAACAGCGTCCGTGTTGGCTTATTTTCGTCTTTAGTGACTTTTTTTTAACTTTTAGACATAATTTTATACTTTTTAGATTTCTTTCGTCGATACGAACCAATAATCCACGAAAAAATAACATAAAAATAACAAATACAAAAAAAATTTGAATAAAGACAAAAAATAAGCCAAAAAATTTTTTTTGGCCAAATAGGGCCAATGTCGATCACAAAATACACGTGTTTTATATTATTGCTATGGTTTTTATATATAAAAAGTTGACCATAATCGCATAAGGCCATTTATTTGATTAGACTAATAGTAGATGAACTTACAAGTTTCATGATTGGCTTTTTTGGCAAGACTATAACTAAAAGATATACACATTTAAATAATATATATGGAGTGCCATTGAATCAATAGCAATGTGATTAATCATACATTTCACAAATATTTTAAGTAAAAAAAAAAAGTTGTAACTAAAAATCGAGTATCTAATTTTCCTGAATATATAAGTCAATTCGATGTTTATTTGCTGACTATACTTTCATACTATTGTACATTTTACTCGAAGAATACTTAATCTAGATCATAAATATTTTAATTAATTATTAAGTATATAATTTTTGTAAATATAATTCAATCTGATGCTCACATTTCAAAGATGTGGTTGGCATTTGCATGTAGTTTATTGGGACATGGTGAGAACTACAACTTACAAGACAAGAAAAACAAGAATGATAGTCATTAGCAACAAGCTTATCACATGAAATTAATAGTGTATTAGACTATTAGTGTCTTGATGCAACTATAAAAGAGTATTAAACTAATAGGATGTGGTAAATTTGAGAGAGTACCAGAGAAGCCATTTTCTCTCTTCCTTTTTCCACAAAGATTTTAGTGCTTGACAGCTGTTGCCAACTCCTCCTAAACCGCCTGTGACGATGTGACCAATGATAAAAGCCACGAGAAAGTGTTATCTATACAATACACAGTTATAAGCGAATCTTAAAATTTATGCAAGTATTTGTAATATGTTCACAATTTGAGATTGATTTGATTTAATAGTTAATATTCCTAAATATTAAGTGCATTACACTGACTTGCCCTAAATTCTAATAAATATATTGACCCTCTTGAGATTATTGAAATTACTCTAACTTTTGTTGGTTTTCAATTTATTGTACAATTACTTTTCTTATCGTTCAAATCAGTGAAGTGCTATTAGTCAAACTATTAAAACTTCATGTTTGGAATTTCTTTTGGCAAAATGAATTACACCGTAATTGCTATTACATTTGAAGTAATTTATTTTGAAATTTGTTAATCTAAAGCCAAAATAAGACAGACATAATTATGTGTGACAAGACATATTATATAAGGGACAACGCGTAATAGTAGACAAATTTATTAAAATACTCAGAAACATACTTATTCTAAAGAAATTTTCCAATTTAACTTGTCACGGTGTACATCAAACATAGAGCATACTTAAGCACTGGTCCAAATTAAGTGCTCGCGCGCAAATGAGCAAGTCTAGAAATATAATCTCTGTATATATATTTAGACACAGATGTATTTGAAATCGTTGGATGTACGAAAACCCTTTAAAATAATTAGACCCAACTTGTATCCGACGATTACAAAAATATTTGCGTTTGAATCCATGCACAAGATTTTATATTCCTAGCCTTTTTCCTAAAAAATACCACGTATTTTTATACTTCACATGAATGTAAGTAAGTATACGTGCAAAATGCTTGTGCAAGTGGGGTAAGTAAGTATACATGACTTTTTCTTAAAAATAAATGTTTTTAAATTTTTTGCAAGACAATGACTTTTCTTTTCTTCTTTTTTTATTTAATAAAACTTTCAAAAGTAGAAGGAGTCGCGAGAATTGATCACATAACTAGTAATTGAAACATTGACTCATAAGGCATTTTTTCTTACACGTTTTTAGAATGACCTAGTAAATATCACTTTAATCGAATCTATTCAATTCTCACATAGCTTCACACGTAAAGTTGCGAGTTCTTAATGGGAGAATTAGTCAGGGCCGGCAGATTTAACATACACCCTCTATTTTTATAATCAGTTACCAACTTACCATAAACTTGTCTATAAAATTTAAAAATGAAATTAGTTTGGTCTTCTATTGGGATAATTTTATCTTACTCTCTAAGAATTTCTGTTAATGTTTTTCATGGCAGGTTATCAACTAATAAGTGTACTGATTTCCTCGTTATGAAAAATAACCAATATAATTACATCTAATATATATAAGATCATTATTATTACAGAGACATACAAACCGTATATCTATTACGGCCAGAGATTTGAAACGAACATGGCTGCTTATTATTTCCTGTGCCAAATGGGTTTAGTTTTTTATTTCCTCTCTCCCCAATTATCTCCGATTAAAACGGCTACAATACAGCTAATCTCAACTGTAATTAATATAATCTTGACAGACTCTAATGCAACAAGCTGTCACCCATCATTAGCACAGTGAGATGACACGTGTTGTAGTCCCCACCCTTGAAATCATTGAGCATTGATCAAACAAACTCAAATGGGTAGCAGCCACGTGTCCAAAATTTGAACTGGAAATTTTTTTCATCCCATCAGAATCTACCCAAATTATATCGGAAAAGAGGTATGGAAATCCGCCGACCTCGCTAAGATAGGATGGTGGTCCGATAGGGGATTGAAAGCAGGGCAATAGAAGAGTTTGTCGTGTATTGCACACAATAGGACGATTTGCATGTTAAAAAATATTATTTTTTTATAAAATATTATTCAAAAATTATTCGATCTGTGTTTAATTGTTCAATCAATATCTTCATATAGTCCTGGTACCATGTATGTTGGTAAAAATATCGTCAATACCGAATATTTTTTCGATAAAATGTCTTGAAATTTGACTTGGTAGTGTAACTAAATATAGAATCAATTCTCTCTGTTTCCTAATTTTAAGTATTCCATGAGAATCATAATTTTTAAGTTTTATTGATGTGGTACCAGAGTATAAATTTTTAAGTTTTATTGATGTGATAATAGAGTATAGGCTTAGACGGACTAACCAAGTCATGTATGTTTTAAGTAGAACGGCAGAGTTAGCAGATTTGAGTGTGACGAAGCTACAGTTACTATAAGAGTCACGAGTATCCTACTGCATCGTATTCGAAATGAGCTTGGAAAAGAACCCGTGAGTAGCGGCCTTTTGCACCAAGTTAAGGAATGAAAAACTCGGCAAGAAAATTATATAACCATTTATATTTTTAATTTTCAAATTAAAGAAAATGACATGATTTAAAAAAAAAAACCCTCCCATTGTCAGAAGTTATGTTTACTCAAGCGGTCATAAGTAGGCACTTATGAACAATACTAGCATCCGTGCATGGCATAAGTGAGGTGTGGGCAATCTTGTTTGTTCTTTGTGATTAGTCTCCTCAACATCGTTGCCATTAGGAGCGGTGGGGCTTTGGGCCCTCCAAAAAATTTCAAACAAATTTAGAATCCAGGTAAATTTTAAAAATTATAAATAAAATTACATTTCGACCCCTCCAAATTAAATTTGGCACCTCCTTTTTCCCAAAAAGAAAATTGTCAAAAGGTATGAATATATAGTTTTTAAAACTTTTACTTCACATAATTGCGTTACTGTTTCAATTGTCGAAGATTGTGAACATGCAATTATTTAAATTTCATGTGAATTTTTTGGAACAAAATAATATGAGCCTATTGTAATATAATGTTCACACCGAAAAGTATTATCTTTATAATCAAATTGATAAAATAACGTTTGTTAGCCGTAATAATCTAACTTAATTAATATATTCACATTTTGTCGCCTAAGAAAATAAAAGTAATAATTATTTACCGGAATTATGAATATAATGTATATACATATACCAATTAAAACATATTGTACATTTATGCATGTATTTATGTTAGCAGTTTAATAAGATAACACGTTTTTAAGTCAATTGACTGGTTCGCAAAGGTTAACGCGGAGGACAGACTGTGAGAAAATTACATATATTTTGTCGTGCAAATACAAACGAAACAGTAGATTACGTGGTACAGAGACCACCGACTATTCAATAACGCGTACACGTTAAGTGGCAATTCACGTAAATTACTCTTTCATCCTGACAAAACAGGTACTTTCGCCTACTCCAACGACCCTTCCAAGTTACTACAATTATCGCTTTGTGGACAGCTGTTGATTTTACATTGGGTAAACTCCTTGCTCCCACCAGCTCTAACGATTTTCTCTACAAGCTTCTTTGAAGGGGGGAAAAAGTACCGTCGTAACGCCGTTTCAACGGTCACCGTTAATTCACGAGTCATCATCTCACTTTCCTCTGCTGTCTATACAAACACACATATAGATACAGGCATATAACCTGTATATATCAAATGAACATAGGAATCTCTCTCCACGACTAATTAACCGCTTTATTTATTTATTTTTTTAATCGACCTCCTCTCTCTCTCTCTCCCCCTTTTATATACTCCCTTTACAGTACCCTCCTCTTCATCTCAAACGCTCCCATTCTCTTCCTCTCTCTACAACTTCCCTTCCTCTCTCTCTCTCTCTCTATCTCTCTAGAATTCATAATGAAGATGGGATCCAGTAGCTTCAGATTTCTCCTGCTACTCTCTCTCTTTACCGCCACATGCTTCGCACAAGCCCCTGCAGCTTCCCCAAAGGTTGCACCTACGGCCACACCTACGGCCACGCCAACTCTATCGCCGACGACAGTTCCGTCTCCGGCGCCGACGCCGACGCCGACGCCGGCGACTCCATCCCCATCTCCATCTCCCTCACACACACCAACTCCGTCGCCCTCCACCCCGTCGTCGGCCCCATCGCCGACTTCAGGCATCGCCTCGCCGCCGGCTCCTCCCACCCCCGCCTTATCTCCTGGACCCGCAGCCTCAACGCCACCCGCGCCCAGTAGCGCTTTCGCCGTGAGCAGGGTTGTCATTGCTGGAACCGCACTCACTGGAGCACTCCTCGCCATTGCGTTGATGTAGAGCCACTCGATTGTCCACGTGGGGGGTTCATCGTTGTAGATCTACAATTATTTATTAACGGATTGACGGATCAGATTTGTTTTGTTCTCGGTTGCCTTTTGAGTACTAGTTTAGCGTCTTCTTCAATTTTTTTTTTTTTAAAATTTCCGTTCCAAATTATTGTTGTGTTTTGTTCAATTTATTATTTTTGGGTTGGTGTAGGCGGTGGATTTGTAGTGTCGGTGATTATTTTGGTGATGCAGGACTCACATGTTGACATGAGATATTGTGAATGAGAGGTCCTATGTACATGAAATAAATGAATAAATCATTTTCTATTCTTTTTCTGTCACCCTCAGTTTGAATTAAATTCTGTTAATTTTTGCATAATTATAAGAAAAATAAAAATTATTAAAAAAATAGACCGAACTTGAAAAATATCAGGACCTTAGAAACATCAAAAGAGACCTCAATGTGATATAAATCTTCTGTTATATTTTGAAAATCTTAAATTATTTATCTTTTTTAAAAAGTCAAGCAAAAAAGTTAAATTTTGAATAACAAGCCCTCATAAACAATAAAAAATTATCTCCAAAAAGAGAATTAATAGATAATATTGATATTCAAAACTTACTTTTTAAAGGAGCCTTATAAAATTGAAACTCCCTAAAAGAATCAAACATTAAAGGTGAGAAAGTAGCTCTTTTTCATTAACTTTCAATTTTGAAAAAGTAGTTCGGCATCTAGCTTTTAGCACTCGTGGAGGGGAAAAATACTTGTAGCTTTTACCTTTAACTTTTTTCGATGCAATTCCTTGCAAAAAGATGGTGGTGGTTGTGTTGTTTTCTTGTAATGTGCCTATTTGTTCTTTTCCAATAAATCTTGCTCTTTTTCTTTCTTTCTTTCATTCTTTCAACTTTTGAGTTGTCTATTATATCTTATAATAGGTATCCTCACAATGGAAAGGGAAACTTGCTGCAAATTATGTATGAGAATGTGTTCAAAATGACGTCGTTATGATACACAACACACTTTGTTGTGTACTGTGCCCAACAGGACCCAATACATGAAGGGTTTGCGATGTAAATCTATAATTTCTTCAAGAGTGTGTAGAATTCGTCAATGTTAGTACATTATTATGATTTCCTTTTGCTTGTATTTTCTAGCTAGATTGGCATCGATATCCAATTTTGGGTCATAGCTCAAAATGAATGAATGCTAATTTGTTCTACCAAACATGGCGCAAACTACGTACTCTGATGACGTTAAATGGAGAGAGCCCGTCTTTCTTAAGACTCAAGTTTAAAATATTTTTGAGTATTATTAATTCTTGAGGGGGTAGTCCATAAGCAGCTTTATTTGAATTCTAATAAAAAATGAACGATGTAAGTCATTAATCTTTTCATATTAGTTGAGGTGCTAGACAAAATGATCCAAATACTATGAGGTGTCAATAATATTTTTAGTGCCATTAAGTGAATAGATACCTCATGCAATGTTGTACCAAGTATTTTTTTAAAGCTTTGGTTTCCCTTTTTTAAGTTAATGGTTTAAAAAGCTTGGTAAGCATAATTATTATCGTTGCCATCTCAATTTCACCGACCAACTTTAAAATTTGCACATGAGGCTCTCTAAGAACGTGCGAGGATCATGACCTTTAGTTGGTTAAGTATCAAGTAGGCCCTCAAAAATTATTTTCTTATCAATTGGTCCCTTTAATCATTACATTGTCACTATGTGGTACAGGTGGTACCTGCGTGTATGCGAAAGAATTCTGGGTTACTCTCTTTCCCTCCTTGGATCCTATGATATAAGATTAGACTAATGAAAAAATAATTATTTTTCCAAATCGAATCATTTAGGTGAGGATTGGATTGTAGTGTTTGAAAAAAGGCGTACTTTTTAGGTAGTGATGCACTTTAGTCATTGGTTAAAGGTATTTTTATTACGCTTATGCGATCGGAAAAAAAATAATCAAATCGAATATGAACAAGTGGCATAACAGAGAAACTAAGTTACTTAGGACAATCACATAGGACGACTAAACTCCTCCTCGGCTAAGAACAATTTGCCTAGCCAAAGACTAGAAACAAACTGAACGATCAAAACATCAGCCCAAGGAGTTCCAATAGGTTGAAGGTTATGTCTAGACCACCATGAGCTAGCAGAGTCCTAAGTCCACCAAGAGTAGCATAGTTCAATCTTCAACTTAACAGGAGGGCCACTCATAATGAAAATCTAATAACTATAATTATTGGCCTCACAAGGTGTTAAGACTTGTCTATAACCCTCAATAGAATGGGACCCTAAATAATAATAAGACCAATTCTAACAGAAGTCCGTCGCTTCTACCAATAAAAATACATTTCTATTCACTAATTAAACTACATTACTTTGGTTAACTGACTGACTTGAGTACTTTCTACATCAAGTTCTACGATTTTGATCGATGTTGGCTGACGCTACACTAGTGTGTTTTCAATTTTTTTTTTTTTGCATGTATTCGAACTTGATTTGGACACTCCAAAAAATTAGATGACTAATTGAAAAGCTATACGTACAGGTCCCTTTGGCTTGTGGTATTTGTGTGATTTATAAATTATTTTTTGCCCAAAATGCATGTCCATTTGGCCTAGTTTATTTGTAGAAGAAGTCCGGATTTCTGTGGTTTTCTTGATGGGTGAAGGATAAAAATATTCATACATATTCAAATGGGTCATACGCTTTGTAGGGGATGGATTTTGCTGAGTGAGAATACTCGAAAGAATATGCTGGAGTGGTTAAGAACAGTAAACTCTGATTAGCCGAAGAGGAAGAAGAAAAAGTGAAAAAGATGAAAGAGAAGACAAATAACAGGAGAAAGAGAATAATAGCTCTTTCTAACCCTGAAATGGGCCTAAGAATGTATGTGGAGGAGGCTATGAGAAAATCTCTCTCAAGCCTAAGGAGAGTCTCTCTCTCTCTTAGGCTCAAATGTCTAATAAATGAGCTAACAACTTTTGATTTGACATGGAGGGTCAAGTATATATAGGCACACTAGGTCTTTATTCTAGTGCCAAGTGTGCCAGTGTACACTTGACACATGTCCCTTGCCCAAAATGCTTGAGCACAGTGACCTTGCCCTGCTGCAATTCACGGTGACGATAAGCGTCACGACCCATCCCGAAGTATGGACGTTTAGTGACTGGCCAGTGAGTCTAACTAACTAAGGCCTCTAATAAAAATAAGTTTAAGGTATTCAATCCGTCAATCATAAATAAACCTTAAAGGTTCTCATAGCAGCGGAAACACGAAACATAAATAACTAAATAACTCCAAGGACGTACAATAACATATCAACTTAACTGAAAAATGATAAAAGATACAAACTTGTTATTACCCAATCATGGCCTAAAAAATACTTAATAAAAGTACTAAGTATACTAGAGCTGCGATATACAGTAAGCTAAATGGCTACTCTCGATCTTCTTTAGGCTCTATTGCCTATTGTCTCATCACCTGACATGTTGCATAACAACATTCATTAGCATAAAGATAGTATGAATCAAGATATATAAACTTTACAAGTTTACCATATCTTAGTCACATTGTCTAAGGGCCGTAGCCGAGGACAATGTCAAAGTACTTCCCAGTTTTCTTTTGTGACCCATAGGTTAATCATATGTCAAAATACGTTATCATTTATACAATGTTGTTCAATATTTTCAAAACGGTGAATGCCAATTATCGAAGGTGGGAGTGATTATAACATTCCATGTAAACCACTAACCCAACAATTTATTAAAGTCCAACCATGTGACCCAAAATGCTTAAACCTAAGTTATTAGTAGTAGTTTACATGGTTCCTTATATACCCAGGATTACCTATATAGACTTTCAATGTTGGACGGGACATCACAATCTTTCCACTTTTAAGACCTTGCGCCCTCGCAAGAGGTTCAACACTAGAGTCACCACGGCCTAACCCCGGGTCTGTTCTCTAGTGACCAAACCGCCCCACACTCGATCGTGTACACGAATTGCTCTGATACCATTTGGAACGCCCCATGTAAACCACTAACCTAATAATTTATTAAAGTCCAACCATGTAGCTTAAAATGCTTAAGCCCAAATTATAAGTAGTAGTTTATATAGTTCGTTATATACCCATGATCACCCATGTAGACTTTCGATTTGGGACGAGACATCATAGTGATCCCCTAATGCATTATAACATTCGTTGGTATGACGTCATGCTTTACCACATTGGCCATGGCACCACCTCCTTTATTCCAACCACCGCTGTGCTCACCCCCAACGGTTAGGGTATCACCATTTAAACGAGATATCCTCTTATGATCATCCTTTTTTTTTTAAACAAAATTTGTGAACTTTTACGTGGCGTCTTCGGCCTCTCGGCCCACATTTTCTTGGGCTCGGGCCTCGTGGGCCTAAAACTTCGGCTGTGGCCTACATTCAAACAAGATACTTCATTAATTATAATCAAACAACATAATAAATAATTTAGTCCCAATAACATCAATTGAATTAAGTTTTACTTTGAACATCATAATTTAATAATTCAATAACTACCATAGGCCAAATTGACCAATGTCGCTTTATCAGTTTGCTAATTCATCCAACCCATTTCACTTCTCTAAGAATTTGAGATTGGTATTTAGGTACATAAAATCATAAATGTATGATGTGTATAAAAGTAATGGGGACTCTAAAAGCCTCCAAAAAGCAATTTCTAAATTTTGTAGAACTTTGATTTTATTAATTTTCTCAAAATTTACCCAACCATCTTCTCCTTTTAAGGACCTATCCTCTTATAAATTAATTATACACCCCCACCTTTCGCATCGAATCCTCTCTGTTTTATTATGAATTTTTCTCTATAATTCTGAACAAAATAATTAAATAACATATAACTAATTGATCAATATTCAAAACATGTTGAGTTAAATTAATTTTGATAAATAATATTTATTCATGAAACGTAAATTAAACATAAAAAACAGTTTGGCAAGTATATAAAATATCCTAGTTGTATTGTTTGCATAATATAGCTGGGCCCATGCTTGTTGGGCTAAATGGACTGGCCTAGAATATTTTTTACAACAAAAATTGTATCATAGAGGATGATTTTGATTTTGAGAACTTTTTCATATGAGCAGTTTGATAAAATAATTAAGAGGTTTCAAAGGTTAAATGAATAAATTAGACAGGCCTACAAAACAAAAATTAATAGAAATGGACATGGAAGCATAAGGTGAAACCTATTTATAGAAACACAATAATTACAATATTTGTTAAAATATTCAACTAATTTTTAAAATATAATTATATTAATGATGATGCAATAAATGTAATACAATGAAAAAAAAAGTAAGGATTGCATCACTATAGTTTAAGTACATCTCAATTATCAAACATTTGTATTTCTTCAAATTTATAAATTAATGACCCATATTTTATGACACATTATTATAAAAGAATTCAATAATATTTCAGTACAATAATTTTTTTTTGATCAACCATTCATAGATTTATGAAAAAAACACTGCAAGGAAAATAATAAATAAATTAATACTCGTTTGGAAGTAAAGCTTAAGTACTGTTACTGCAATACCCAACGGAATTATTTTCAAAACCCAATATCATTAAACATTATTGGCCACTTCTGTCTCATCCACATTCTAGATTGGCTCCACAACTTTCTGGTATTTAATATGTAACGCGAAATACCAGGATAACGTAGTATTGTGAGTAATAGATACTCAATATATTACACCCAACACATACTCTTTTACATATTATAATAACAATGACAAGAATATGAATCATCAACACATAATAGTTTTAATGTTAAATCAATAGATCTCAAATTAATCAATCTCAAGTTTTGGATGTTCCAATACACTATTGAATTAAGTATTTCGTAACACTGTTGAATTTAGTATTTAATATTTGGAATTAAAATGCATCGTGAACTTGTTAGGCTTGCCAACTTGTATATTACATTTTCACAAAAGATTATTATGATAGTAGCGATATTTACACAATTTCAGAATACCAATCACTATTGAATTAAGTATTTAGCGGGAGTAACGCTTACAAATAATAAATTTGAGCAGTATACAAACTGTTTAAAAGTTAAGTAATATGAATAGAATCGTATGATAGTGTCAACATATGCAATCCATATTCTCTAATTTTAATCCCGGTAATTATAAAATTCTAGGAATGCCGTTGAATTAAGTATTCATTTTTCAAAATGAAGATACACTGTGTCATTGTCAAGCTTGCCAACTTGCGTGTTGTATTTTTTTGAAAGATGATTGCGAGGGTAATAGTATTCGTACTGTATTAAATTTGAATTTTCAAAAATATTGTCGAATTGAGTATTCAGTAGAAAAGGAATAAAAAATATGGCATGTGCTAGTTTGGCTTGATCTGTGCCGCCACATCGCATTTTTGAGAAAGAGTAGTATGATAATTCATTCATAAAACCAAATTAAACAATGTATTTTGTTAGACCTGAACTTTCTTACGTCGGAGAAATTGAGTACTTGACATTTGGAAATGAAAGCATGGCGTGTAAGAGTCAATTTGCATGTTATGTTTCTATCAAAGTTTAACAAATACTCGCTTTGATATTTTGTCACAATAAGCAAATTGTGCAAGTCGAGTCCATGCCCTTAGATTTTCATGTTTAATCCAGTTGTAAATATAGTCATTAGATGTTTTATTTTCTCGGCCAATGATAATATTAGGAAAAATTAATATAGAAAAATTAAGTACTGAAAGAGCAATATTGGATGCCTAACCTCTTTTTAAATCGTAACAGTAAATTTCCAAACTTATCTCTAGTTTTGCAGACTAGATTTCAGCTTTACAAAAATTAAAATTTCAAAGGCAAATACATCAAATATTTTTCTAAAGACATCTTTTTTGAAAATAGCTTTAGAGAACGACTTCGCACATCTAAACTCAGTATCATGTGGCGATTCCAAGTTTTTTTTAAAATAAAAAACTCATTCATACACTCCATTGCATTTAAGTCGAGATTTTATTTTGGCCCATTCAAATATCATGTGGCGCGCGCCGGGGGGGGGGGGGGGTGTGGAAAATGTTTGGGCACGACAGTTCTCTTAGGTCTGGGGGTGAAAGACTGTTCTTTGTCGGAGGTCGATTCCCAAGGGCTTCTATAGACTATGCCAAATTTTTGATGTAAGTCAAGGGTCACGATTTGATATGATTATACTGGTGCTCCTTATATAGAGTTTGATGATTTATTCGATGTAGAGTCTGCTACAGGATTTCATTGTCTTGGATACATTGATTGGCAAAAAATGTGATGATTTGGTTTGATGATCAACAATGATCCTGATTATGTCATGCCCTTGTACGACTTAATTTGGTAGTCCAGTCATGAAATTCATAACGATGTGCTTCTATTTTTATTATGGTATTTAGTCTTTGCAATCGGTTTAAAACTTCTATTTCTAAAATAAATATGACCTTACATTTTAGTCACGCTGACACAGTGTAAAACGTGAATAAGACAATAATCTTCCGTCACGAAATTCATAGAGAATCTCAATACAACACAAAAAATGCATAGAGATTGCCTTTTGTATATAAATATGGACAATTGATTTGTTTTTCTTAAAATTTTCATCCTCTGAACTACAAAATATTTGGTTTATACCGCTTAATACATATTATGCTAGATAAATTTTGTACTATTAACGCAAAGTCCCTTCAACAATCTCCATTTTCTTTTAGAATTAGCATACATATTAATTCAATAGAGGATTCATTGAATGTTAGTGATTTTTATTTTAATAATATTTTTAGTGTGGAGCTCTGAAAAAGATATTTTCACAACAACAATTCAAATGTTCTGATCTATTGGTTGAGATTAACTACTTATTTTTAACTTTCATCTCAAATTAAAATCTAAAATTTGAAAAAAAAAGAAAGAATAAATCTCAACCATTGGAGGCAAAATCTTAGAATGCAACCAGTTATCTTTCTCAAAACACACCCAGCCGTATCTTTACCGTTATAGGCTGAATAAGATTTTTCAAATTTTTCTCTCTCCTTTCTCTTCCCTCTCTCTCCATTTTCCTTCATCTCTCTATATTTTAAAACCCATTTAAACGACCACGACTAGCATTGTAATGCTCCATGTAAATCACTGACCCAACAACTTGTTGAAGTCCAACCACGTGACCCAAAATGGTTAAGCCCAAGTTGTTAGTAGTAGTTTATATAGTTCCTTATATACCCAGGATCACCCATGTAGACTTTCGACGTGGGACGAGACATTACAATCTCCCCACCTTTAAGACCTTGCCCCCTCGCAAGGGGATCACACTAGAGTCACCACGGCCTAACCCCGGGTCTGTTCCCTAGTGACCAAACAAAGTTCCGGCCCCACACTCGATCGTGTACACGGGTCGCTCTGATACTATTTGTAATGCCCCATAATAATGTTGAAGAAGAGAATGAGAAATTCCAGATTCTTATTCAATCATTTCTCAGATACACAAAAGGGAAAAGCCATGCTTCTTTATATAGAAGCTGAGCCGTAACAGAAAATAACAAACTGAACAAACTATCTACTAACGTGCTAACAATATCTAACAAACTAACAGAATGAAAACTAATCTAACAAACTGAGAATAACAAACTAAAAAGATCAATTGTAATTCGTAATACGCCCCCTCAAGATGGACGGTAGAGATCACGGATGGACATCTTGGATAGTAAAGGAAGTAGATGGGTGGAAGGTAGGGGCTTGGTGAGGATATCCGCTAATTGATGTTGAGAGCGAATTGGCATTAGACGAATGAGGCCAGCAGCAACCTTTTCACGTACAAAATGACAATCAAGTTCGATGTGTTTCGTACGCTCGTGAAAGATAGGGTTAGTGGCAATGTGGATGGCAGCTTGATTGTCACAAAATAGGAGAGTGGGGGAAGAAATCTCAATATGAAAGTCATTTAAGAGTTGGCGGAGCCATACTAACTCACTGGCGGTAGAAGCTAAGGCGCGGTATTCTGCCTCAGCAGAAGAGCGGGAAATGGTGGTTTGGCGTTTGGATTTCCAGGAGATCAAGGAAGAGCCAAGAAAGACACAAAAGCCAGTGACGGAACGGCGAGTGTCCAAACATGCACCCCAGTCGGAATCAGAGAAAGCTTGTAGTTGATGAGATGAGCTGGCTGAATAGAACAGACCTTGGCCGGGACTAGATTTAAGATAGCGAAGTAAGTGATGGGCAGCCTGGAGATGAGGAAGACGAGGGTTGGCCATGAATTGACTGAGCTTATGGACTGCAAATGTAATGTCAGGTCGAGTAATAGTGAGGTATAGCAAACGACCAACAAGCCTGCGATAGGAAGAAGCATCATCAAGCAGAGCACCATTCTCAGAAGATAGGCGAATATGAGGGTCCAAGGGAACAGAAGTAGGTTTGCATGCAAGGTAACCAGAATCTTCGAGGAGCTGGAGAGTGTAGTGGCGCTGATATAAGACAATGGCAGACGAGGAACGAGCAATTTCAAGACCAAGGAAGTATTTGAGAAGCCCCAAATCCTTAAGCTTGAATTGGGAGTGAAGAAATTGCTTGAGGGAAGAAATAACAGCAGCATTAGGCCCAGCAACGACAATGTCATAAACATATACGAGGAGGGCAATGAAAGAAGAACCAGATCCTTTGGTAAAAAGGGAATAATCAGCCTTAGATTGAGAGAAACCATACTGAAGCAGGGCATGAACAAACTTGGTATTCCATTGCCGAGAAGCTTGCTTGAGACCATAGATGGATTTGTGAAGTTTACATACGAGACGCGCATCAGGGCTATGAGAAAGATCCAAGGCCATGGGAGGAGAATACCCAAGGGGAAGATCCATATAAACGTCTTCAAATAAGTCGCCATTGAGGAATGCATTGTCCACATCCAATTGGGTAAGATGCCAATGTTGAGTAGAGGCAAGAGCCAATAATAGTTTGACAGTGACAAGTTTGGCAACCGGAGAAAAAGTTTCCAAGAAATCAACACCTTCTTGTTGTGCGTACCCTTTTGCCACTAAACGAGCCTTGTGGCGAGCCAAAGTGCCATCAGAATTGTACTTAAGTTTGTATAGCCATTTACAACCAATGGATCTTTTCTGAGGAGGTAACGGGACAACGGTCCAAGTGTGATTAATGTTCATGGCATGCAATTCAGCTTGCATGGCATCACGCCAGGAGGCATCCTTAACGGCCTGATGGAAAAACTGAGGTTCCGAATGTGTAGATACATTGAGAGCAAAATTGCGGTGGTGAGGGGAGAGGGTGTTATAGGAGAGGTATTTGGAAAGTGGATAGGGAAGAGGGGAAGAATTAGGTGAAGAATGAGATAAAAGGTTGCAATGATAATCATGAAGGTAAGACGGTGGTTTAGTAATACGGGATGAATGTCGGAGAGAGACTGTATCAGATGGTGTTGGGGTAGTGGAGGTGGAAGGTAATGGTGCGGAAGGGTGACTGGATATATCAGAGGAAGTGAGGGAAGGGGAGGGTAATACAAGATCAGGGAATGGATCAATGATAGGGTGGGTAATTGAGTTATCATGAAAGGGAAAAATAGATTCATGAAAAATGACATCCCGGGAAAGGAAAATTTGTTTAGATTGGAGATCATAAAGTTTATAGCCCTTTACACCAGGGGGATACCCAAGGAAGACACAAGCTCGGGAACGTGGTTGAAACTTGGTACGGTGAGCTTTAAGAGTGGATGCAAAGGCAAGGCATCCAAATACTCGAAAATGAGAATAATCAACGGGAGATTGATAGAGAAGCTCAAAGGGGGATTTCTGATATAATAATGGAGATGGGGTTCGGTTGATTAGGAAAGTGGCGGTTAAAACACTGTCAGTCCAGAATTGGATAGGAAGGTGGGATTGAAAATATAGAGCACGGGCCACATTTAGCAAATGTTGATGTTTCCGTTCGACAACCGCATTCTGTTGTGGGGTTTCGACACAAGAAAACTGATGGAGAACACCCTTGGCAGAGAAAAACTCTGAAAACTGTAGTTCAGGAGCATTATCTGATCGAAAATTCTTGATGTTAATGTTGAACTGAGTGTGCACCATATGGAAAAATTTTGGGATAACCGTAGAAACATCTGCTTTATTCTTAAGTAAGAACAACCAAGTGAAGCGTGTGCAATCATCAACCAATGTAACAAAATACCGATAACCAGAATAGGAGGGTTCATGGTAAGGTCCCCAAACATCACAATGAACCAAATTAAACGGAGATCTGGACATGTGGTTGTTGGAAACAAATGATAATCTACGTTGTTTGGCCAGAGGACAAACAAAACATGGTGCTTTATTCAAATCACTAACATCACAGTGAAGATGACCTTGAAGAACAGAGAGCTGGCGAGAGGAAAGATGTCCCAACCGATTATGCCATACTTGAGTGGAAATCTGATTCACATATGTAGTAGCAGCAGGTGTACGAGAGCTGGTATCAAGAACATATAAGCCTCCCACTTTGCTACCCTTGCCAATCGTTTTCTGAGTGATAACATCCTGGATCACGAAATGTCGAGGAAGAAAACCAACAGTGAGAGAAGAATCCTGGGTTAGAGCTCCCACAGATAGTAAATTAAATTTGAATTGTGGAACTAATAGGACATTCTTCAAAACCAGAAGTGGGCTGAGTTGAATATCACCAGAATGTGTAACAGGTATAGTCGTGTGATCTGGTAGAGTAACAAACGAATGTATGGCTGGTTGTAGAGATATGAAGCTGGAGGCCGTGGCACATATATGCTGAGTGGCTCCAGAGTCAACAATCCAATATTGGCTAGAACAAGTAGATGGGGAAGAAAATACAGATAAGCTAATACCTGTTGTATATGGATGAGGAGGAGTGTTCTGAGCATTGGTCATGACTGAGATTCTGCATGAAGTTTCCAACAGAGCTCGGTGATTCTGGTTTTTCAACTGCAACAGAGGCTGAATTGATGACAGACGCTTGGTTGATGGCTGATTTGGGAGCAGACAGATGCTCCTTCGGTTTTGGTGTAGATCCAAGAGGATATCCATGCAACTTGTAACACTTTTCCACCGTGTGGCCTAGCAAATTGCAATAGGTGCAAACAGGTCTTTCTTTCTTAGTGTTCCTATAGCTACCAGTAGAAGTTGCAGGAGCAGAATTCCTTCTACCAGTGTTGTCCGTCCGAAAAGCAAAGGCCATGGGATTATTGGAGTCCTGGTTATGGGGAATGGCTCCAATTTTCCGCTGCTGTTCTTCTTGAGACACTAGAGAAAATACCTTGTTAATGGGTGGGAGAGGATCCATGAGTAGTAATTGACCACGTACTTGAGAAAAAGAATCATGGAGTCCCATGAGAAAGGACATAGCATACTCCATCTGATAGTGAGACTGTAGATTGGCAACGCCATTACAGGTGCACTTACCACAAGTGCATACGGGTCGGTAATTGCTAAGTTCTTCCCAAAGTGTTTTGAGTTTAGTGAAATAAGTACTAACAGATTGCTGGTCTTGGACGAGATTCATCAGATCACGTCTCAGTTGGAAAATCCGAGGGCCGTTTCGCTGCTGGAATCGATCTTTTAGGTCGAGCCAGATATCAGAGGCAGATTCAGCATATATAACACTTGCTGAAATTTCCTTGGAGATGGAGTTAAGAATCCATGATATGACGACGTTGTTGTTTCTAATCCAGGAACGAAGGAGAACCTCATTTCCAGTTGGTTTAGGAATAGAGCCATCAAGGAATCCCAATTTGTTTTTCACAGACATGGCTATCGTCATCGCACGGCTCCAGGAGGAATAATTTTCACCAGTCAATGGTTGTGAAACCAGGACTAAACCTGGACCATCAGAGTGGTGAAGAAAGTAGGCGCTAGAGTGCTCATCGATGGTGGATTGTCCAGAGTCAACTGAGTCCATGTTCAGTGGACGAAGAAGGAAGAAGGAAAATGATCAAACACCTTCTGTGCAAAGAAGAGTTTGATCAGCGAAAACCAATTTTTCGCTCTGATACCATAATAATGTTGAAGAAGAGAATGAGAAATTCCAGATTCTTATTCAATCATTTCTCAGATACACAAAAGGGAAAAGCCATGCTTCTTTATATAGAAGCTGAGCCGTAACAGAAAATAACAAACTGAACAAACTATCTACTAACGTGCTAACAATATCTAACAAACTAACAGAATGAAAACTAATCTAACAAACTGAGAATAACAAACTAAAAAGATCAATTGTAATTCGTAATAATGTAAATTACTGCCCCAACAACTTGTTGAAACCCAACTACGTGGCCCAAAATGCTTAAGTCCAAGTTGTTGGTAGTAGTTTACATGGTTTCTTATATACTCATGATCACCAATGTAGATTTTTGATATGGAACGGGACATCACAGACATTGCTTCTTACTGTTTTTTAGTCATGTGATTATTCTCTCTCTCTCTCTCCCTTAATATTTGTCTTGAAAATTAGTGATTTCATTTAGACGATGTTTTGTTTTGGGGTTGCTTTGTGAAATTTCAGTGTTTACTTGGTGTGCCGTGAGTGCTCCTTTGATCAATACATTATTTTCTTAGTGTCTTTGTGATTCTGTTCTACCCAATTTCTCTTTAGTTTGATTTTTATGTCCTAGAATTTGAAAATAAAAAACCTATTTATTTTTTGCGTGTAAATAAATCATTAATACTTTTTTAGCGAAAACTCAATTAAAATTTGATTTTGGGTATCTTTAGGATATGATGGATTGTTTTGTATTCTCTATTCTTTTAAGAAGTAAATTAACTTGTTGGTTTCGTTTTTTTTCTTATTTTTTTCAATTTATTTTATTTGAGTTCTTCTAAACTTAAATATTGCGCCCTTGTAATGAAAAAAGAATAGAAAAATGTACAGTCTGTGACTAATACTAAATAATAGTTAAATTTTAATCCTACCAAGAATTTAATTTTGTTAATAGTGCAATACTAGGTACTAATAATTCACTATATAGCTTTTTATTGAATGTTAATGATTTCATTATAATAATATTCATAACTTACATTTTAAGATTAAAAAGTATTTTAACTATGGCTAATCGTTTTTAAAACAATCAGTAGGAGAAGGGTTTGCTTAAAAATATAAAAAATATAAAAACTATACAACCAAAACTCAAGGAAATCCATCCATATCAACACATATACATATAAAAATGGCTCAAACAAAAAGCCCATAACATGAAGAAACAGTCATCTAAAAAAGTATGTTATTACCACAACATTTAGCTTATATAATTGACAAACATATTTTACTTTTATATTTGGTACTGCATGTTCATCATTACACACACACACACAACTTCTAATAATAGATCCCTCATTTTGCTAAATTAATGCGTCTTCTCATTTTTTGATCAAATTTTAATGATCCAAACCATATAATGTGCTTAAAACATGTTTTTAAGAGTACATGCAAGAAATCAGTTCAAAATATTACCAAAAAAAACTTGATCGAAACAGTTTTTATTAAAAAAGTTCATGACAGCATTTATGAAAAACTGTTTGAAACAATCCCTTTTCCATATTGTTTTGAGCCGATTTTTGCGAGTACCTTTAAAAACATGTTTTAAACACATTGAACGGTTCATATCATCAAAATTTGATCAGAAAATAGAAGGTCTGTATTTTAACAAAATGAGAAATCTTTCATGTGTGTGTGTGTGTGTAATATCCCGACCCGATTTAATTATTTGAATTTAAAAATAGTGCGGATAATTACAATTATCGCATACTTTAATTGATTTTATTTTATGTTATTGATTTTATCTTATTTCGGAACCTATGCTCATTAAAACGTTAAATTTTAAGACGTTTTGAGATGTCGGCCTACTAACGAATACTCGTATGAGAAATTCGAGCACGCCATGACGATCCTCGTAATTTTCTGAGTCACCCGGTCTATTCTCGTATTTTTTTGAAAAATCAGTACTGGAACAGTTTCTCGGGATCGTGCAGTATTTTGCGCTCACACGCGCGACCAATCCCTTGACCGATATAAATCCATCATGGTCAAATCAAATCCTCTTTTCCTTAAATTAAGGGGTGTGTTCCCTAATTTAATAAATAACCTAGCCTAATCTATATGTATTTATTAATTTAATTCATTTTCCTCCCATTTAATACATATATATGTTTTGTATCATATAAGGAAAGGTTGGAATTGGATTGCTGACCTCTCTCTCTCTCACGGCAGAATTTTCCCCCTCCCCTCTCTCTCTCTAACCCTCACACACACACTTCCTCTCAAATCCTCCTTCTACCTCCACTTCTTAAGTTGGATTTTTATACATCACCGCCTTTTACCACTACACCACCACCTCTACATCACTACGGGCACTAAGACACGCCGGAGTTCCACCTAGATCACCGTATTCGTAGCTCGAGCCACCATTTTCGTCCACCAAGTTTTCCGGCAAGGAGGAGGTAAAACACTCTTGTTAAATGCATACTTTTTCTTATATTCAAGGCTTTAGATCTTGATGTTTTATATGGTTTAATTTAGATTTCGTTGTTAGAACTCGTAGTTGGACACTTAGTTTTCGAAATAGATGGATTGGATCGACTCTCGGACCATTGGAACCCATAGAAATCGCATTATGAAAGTCACTCGTAAACTTGAGTAAATTGACTTTTTCCCAGATTTTTTCCAGATTTTTAGCCAATTTCGGAGATTTAGATCTTGATGTTTTATTGCTCGAATTACGTTTTGTAAAAGACGAAAGTTTGAGACGAATACTTTATATTGAACATAGACGGAATGGATTTACTCTATGACATCTTGAACATGTTAAAATCATGCTACGAAAATGACCCGCGGCCTTGTTAAACACTGACTTTCCCAGATTTCCCAAATTTTTTCAGATTTTTTGTCAACTTCGGGCCCTTGAATCTTGATGTTCGGACGGTCAAAATTCATTTCTTAAAACACGAAAGTTGTAGACAAACATTAAATCTTGAACCTAGATAGATTGGATCGTCCTCGAGACCTACATAGTTCACAGAAACTGACCCCAAAGACACCACGAAAAACAGCCCATTTCTGGGAGTTTTCTCTCTCTAGAAACCCCACTCACGCACCCACTTAAATCACCACACCCATTAGCCGAATCACGAAATTGACCTTACCATGATGAAATTGGGGTTAAATAATGTACGAGATAAGTCTCGGTCTCGGGTTTCGGAGACCGGAGAGTATAATTACTAAAACGCCACTCTTACTTACTTTTTGGCCTACTGACACTAAAATCACCACATGAACGAACCGACCATGGAATTAGGCTTTGAATATGAATAAGGACTGAAAATAATGTGGGTCCGGCCTCGGTTGTATTTTTGGGCGGCCGATAGCAAAGTTACGAAAATACCCTTTTATGGTCTAAGTAACCGGCGATAAAAACTGATCGAACGTGAGTCATCCGAGCCCTAGAATATACGAGACTAAGGATTAAGTAATAAAATTGACTCGAATCCCGAGAAAGCTCTCAGGGCCACTTGTTGATTGGTAAATTGACCACTTTGCCTTAGAACTCAAATTACACTTCGTACCCTTACGTATTGAGGAGTCCAAACCAAAGTTGTCAATACCGTACCGTACCGGCCGGTACGTACCGTTTTGACATAAAAACGGTACCAAGTACTCCTAGTACCGTACCGCCTTCAATACCGGTTGGTACCGACCGGGTACCGGCCATATCGGCCGGTACCGGCCGGGTACCAGATTTGTTTTTTTTTTTTTTTTAAGAATTGCGGAAAAAATTAATTTTTTTGGACTTTCTCTCTATAATTTATATATATATTGATAGTTGCGATAAATCCGATACGGTACCCGGTACATGACCGGTACCGGTACGTACCGTACCAATAGAAAAACCGGTACCTAAACCGATCCGGTATTCAGAACATTGGTCCAAACGATTATGCGATTCAAGTCACTAAGTTAGTATATTCTTTTAAGAGTTGTTGGCAATAAGTACTTTTTACTTATCATGATAGATTCGGGAATTGGAGATCGTTGGGCCGAATTAATATAAAAGAATTACGGACTAATTTTAGGTGAGTCTTGTGTATGACTTGCTTACTTTCATTTTATAGTAGAACTGAATGACTCTCTTTACTTTGATGCATATACATCTATGCCACTGAACAGATAGTAGACTAAGCATGGCATATTAAGATTTTAAAAAGAATCATGACTTCATGACAACATGAAAATATTATAGTATGAGATCAATACGGCGCCCCGGCCGCTAGGGGGCAGATGAAGATTCTAGCGATGAGGTGAAGTAATAAGGGTGGGGATTATTAGCCAGGTAATCCAACGGGTGATATCACGCCGGCTTATATTTGGGGTCGCTCCCTAATTTACTGGTGGGCCGTAGATCGTATAATGTTATCATGCATGGTTACAGCGTAAGCCTAAAAGCTGAATTCATACGTCACATAACATGATTACCTAATAAGTGTGCATGGTTACAGCGCAAGCCTAAAAGCTGGATTCGTATACCGTATAAAGTTGGCATTTAATTATGATGAATTACAAGAATACGGGTTATCTTAATACATAAAGTTAGTAGACTTGTCATATCTAGACTCACACTAGCCTAGTGCTAAAGAAGTTGTTGATGCAACAGGTTTTAATTAATGATGCTGATCATGCTTGAATTCTGCAAGTTGTATTTGAATTGAAGTATCTCTTGTAATCTCTAGACTTAGCGTGTTTAGATGTAATTTGATCTTGATTGTAATGTATTTGGTTGACCGGTTGGGAATTTATACTGTAGTCATGGTTTGTAAGCCCATAAGGATTATATTGTTACACTTTATTTTATGCACTGAACTCTGGAGTTAATTTTATTTTTCGCACTCTGATATCAGTTATGTTGATAGAAAATCCCTAAACTGGTATATTTTTAAAGGGCCTTACGAGTTTCACTCGTGGCCGGTCACGTGCCTTAACCTTTACGGGATGGGTCGTGATAGTGTGTGTGTGTATAAATTTTTAAAATAGCCTCAAAGGAACGTAAAGACTAGTTAACTCACTCATTGATCCTTAATTCCAAATCCTTCACCATCTAATTCCCCTGTACTTTTCAATCCGAAGTTATTTTTCTTGTTGGTAAAACAAACAAATGAGACAAGACAAGTGATGAGAAGAGTATAAAAAAGTCTAGACAATCTTCTCGAGCGATCAGCCCGCAAGATTAATCTATACATAAAGATTATACGATTTTTTAATTGTTTACAAATTGAGTAGTTACCGTTGCCAAGGATGACTTTCTCACTCTATAGATGTATAGTAGCTCCAAAATATTGGGATCTCTCCCTCCCCTAAACAACTGTCTTACACTCTCATTCAAATATTAAAACCCTTGGTTTTCTCTTTTCTTTGATTTTCTTCTTGTTCTTGAATGGATTCTGAAATTAGTTTGATTCTTGAGAAATCTTCACATGGTATCAGAGCGTAAAGAGACGAAAGTCTGAGATCTGAGATTTCTAGTCACAAATTCCATTCTAAGCTGGTGTATCGTTGTTCCTGGTTATCAATGGCATCTGCAAATTTGGTAACAATGCCCCAGTCCTTAATCTTCTTGGTTTCAAACTTTCATTCTCTAGTTACTGTGAAATTGGATTCCACGAATTATCTGATGTGGAAAACTCAGGTGCAAAATGCAACAAAAGCAAACGAATATTTTGGTTATATAGATGGTTCTATACAGTGTCCAAATGAGACAGAAAATGAGCATAACTCAAGAACAGATTGTGTCCTTTGGAATCTAATCGATAGTCAGTTACTTTCATGCTTGACGGCTTCTCTGACTGTTTCTGCTCTGTCTCATGTTCTTGGTTGTGAACATGCTTTCAAGTGTGGACGTCTCTTGAAATCAAGTATAATTCCTTGACTAGATCTCATGTTCATGATATAAAATAGCAGTTGTATAACATCAACAAACATCTACGATGGATAAGTGTATTGATGAGATTAGGGAACGTACAAACAAGTTAGCTGCAGCAAATTATCTGATTGATGAAGATGATCTGATATTCTACTCTCTTCATGGATTGTCATCTGAGTATGACCAGCTAAAAACCTCCATAAGAACAAGAGGTGACTCAGTTAGGTTTGATGAATTGGTTAATATCTTAAAAGCAGAAGATTGACATCTGAGTAAAAAGCATGAAACCGAAAAGACTAATCTGTTTGTTGCAACTAATAATACCAGTAGTGTGAATGCCTCTCCTACACCTGAAGTAATTGCTGGTATGAGTACACAAAATGGATCTACAACACAAAGTGGTTCTCAATATCTTCCACAACCATTTTATGGTCAGCAAAGTCCTTCTTCTTATGATGGCCAAAATAGAGGAAGAGGTAGTAAAGTTAGTTTCCAAATTTGTGGAAAACCTAATCATACGGCAATATCCTGTCGTCATCGCTTGAATTTGCAGTATCAATCTGATCATATGAAATGGAGAAGTGGATCACAGGGTTTCATACATGGAAGTAATGGTTATCAGCCCTAAAGAAATTCATTTGGACACAATATTCCCTCATCAGGTTATCATTTGGGTAACACTGGTATGTTGAATCAAAACATACCTTAAGTACATTTGACAACTCAGTCTACTGTGCCTACATTCTATCAGTTTCAGTCAGAAAACTCTTCATCACTATACAATCAGAACTGGCATCCTTACATTCCACCACCTTTTAATGCTCATGGTACTCAGGGAAATTATGTTCAGGCACCAACTGCTGTTGTGCCACCTACTGCTCTTGTTCAACCAAACTGGCATTTGGACAGTGGAGCAACTAATCATGTTACTCATGATGTTAACAATCTTTCTGGCTCTCAACCATGTTTTAAACCAGATGGGATCATGGTAGGCAATGGAGCATCTGTTCTTGTGTTGAACACTGGTAAAGGATCAATTACCACACCTTTTGGACCATTGCGTTTAAATACCATACTACATAGTCCTCATATATCTCATAATCTCTTGTCTGTACATCAGTTGGCTCATGATAACAACTGCAATATTATCTTTGATGCTTCTAGTTTTGCTATTCAGAACAAACAGACCAATCAAGTAATGTTCAGGGGTCCTTGCCACAAGGGTCTTTACACTGTTCGGGACCAATGTAGTGTTTCTCCACCTCAAGCACTGGTATCCACTTTTGCTCTTCTTTGGCATCAGAAGCTTGGCCATCCAAGCTTACCACTGTTTCAGTCAGTAGTCCATCAATATAATTTGCCTGTGACTAAACCTTTGCAGGTGAATTGTATGTGTTGTAATGTGTCCAAAAGACACAAATTTCCCTTCTCAAGATCCATGTCTCGCACTAGTTTTCCATTTGAGCTTTTACACCTTGATGTCTGGGGTCCGGCTCCTATTGTTTCTTTTCAAGGATACAGGTATTATCTGTTGATTGTTGATGACTATACAAGATTTTGCTGGTTGTTTCCACTTCGTTTGAAATCTGATGTCAAGATTGTTATTGGTCATTTCAAGTCATATGTTACAACTCAGTTTGGTTCAACTGTTAAGCATGTTAGAACAGATAATGGGAAGGAATTTGTCAATCTCTTTTTGACTGAGCTGTTCTTAAGTGCTGGGATACTTCATCAAACTTCATGTCCTTATACTTCGGAGCAAAATGGCTTAGTAGAACGTAAACATAGACATTTGATTGAGACCACCATTGCCTTACTTACTCAGGCCAATCTACCAACTTCTTTTTGGTTAGAGGCTTTGCTTACAACTGTTTATGTTGTTAATTGTCTTCCTCATTCCTCTTTTGATTATCAAGTTCCTTATACACTGTTGTATCACTCCAGTCCAGATTACACTCTTCTTAAACCATTTGGCTGTGCTTGCTTCCCTTGGTTACAACCTTACCGATCCAATAAATTGTGTCCTAAGTCTGCTCCGTGCATTTTTCTTGGTTATTGTGCCAACACAAAGGGGTATAGGTGTTATAATCCTCAAACTAACACCGTTTACATATCTAGACATGTTAAATTCGTTGAGGATCAGTTTCCTTATTTGTCCTTGATTTTTTCATCTCCTTCTTCCTCCTCTGTCTCACATTTCAAGTTGCCTCTTTCATCTTTTGAAGAGTTTCAAATTTCTTTTCTTATTGCCTCAGTATCTCTTGATACTGTAGTATCCGTAGACGTTGATACGGTTCCATCCCTTTCTCTTCCTGATGCTCAAGCTTCTGCTCCTTCAGTTTCATCATTTTCCTCTTCTCTTCTTGATGTTTCTCATCCTTCAGTTGTCTCTTCAACCCATCCCATGCAAACCAGATCAAAATCAGGAATTTCTAAGCCTAAACATCCTCTATCTTTGTTGGCTGTTTCCTCCTGTCTTACTATTTCTCTGTCTGAACCAAAGCATTTTGGGGAGGCCATTAAACAGTTTGTGTGGCAGCAAGCTATGGCAGAAGAATACAAGTCACTAATGGATTAGGGTACCTGGACTTTGGTTCCTCCACCTTCTCATGGTCAAGTTATTAATTATCAATGGATTTACAAAGTCAAAAAGCATTCAGATGTGACAATCGCCCGTTACAAAGCCAGACTTGTGGCTAATGGTAATCAGCAAGAAGAAGGATTAGACTATACTGAAACTTTTAGTCCGGTTGTTAAACAACCCACAATTTGAGTTGTTCTGTCACGACCCATCCCGATATAGGGATGATCAATGACCGGCCAATGAGTCTAACTCACGAAGGCCTCTCACTAATCGAGTTTTGGGATTTTTACCTGTCATTCATCCATAATCTTGAAAGATTCTCAGAGTGCGCGGAAACATGTAAAATAATCCAACTAAGAAACCCAAGGGCATATAAAGTGCCAACATCACTAAAACCCATAAAATTACAATATACAATACGTTATCGGTCCCAACATAGCCTATCTTACATACAACAAGATAGTTACCAACTTATCCGGTACATCTCAGCTTCTTAGCGCAAGAGGCCAAACGATCATTCTTGAGCTTCCATAGGCCCTAACGCCTCATGTCTCATTACCTGGTATGTTGTTTAACAACATCATTAGCATATCGCTAGTATGAATCAAGATATACAAGTCTTACAGGTTTGCCATGACATAATCTCATTATAAACACTTCATTAGGATGTCAAGAACGTTCGTAAATTGATCCATGGGCCGTAGCCGAGGACATGATCAATAGTTCGTAGTTTTCATAACCCGTGGGTTATCAGCATCTGATTCAACAAACCAATATGCTTTGCAACAGAATCAACAAATCAACCAACCAATCAACCAACCAATCAACCAACGGTGTATGCCAGAACTGATAAAGGGAGCGACCCTTGAATAATAATTCAGAATTTGGCATGACGTCATCCGATGCCACCTGGCCGTGGGACCCAGCCTTATCTCAAACTACCGCTTGTCACACCCCCAGCGGTCAGGGAATCACCTTGTTTCACATGATGTCAATACATGATCATCTTTAATGAGGTCATCAATTTATAACATGGCATCACATGCTAATCAGTCATGTGTCGTGCATAAGCATGGTTTCAATATAAACAACCATCAACATGATTTAGTAAATTCACATGCTCGGTCACGTTTTTAAACATACAAGTAGGACAAGCATATCAAGACTCACCTCACGTTGCATCACGTAGTCCAACGATTTGCACCGACTCTGATGTCACGATCGATTCCTATAACAAGGAATATAAGTATTTATCAACTTATTCCTAGTTTCCAATACTTCGGCGTTGGCGTTTATGCCCAAACCACCTCAAAATAGGGAATGCATAAACCACACTAGGTCTACCAATGTCCTCAAGTGAATGTACATAAGTCCGGATGGTTAAGGAGTCAAAATAGAGGTTCCAAAGTCTCAAATTATTGAAGTACTAAACTAGACAGCTTTTCTGAAATTTACCTCAATAGAATTTAGTATGAAACTCCAATCATCTCATATCCAAAGTTCACCAAATTTGACAGAACACTAGCTTAGGATGTTAGGAACATTTTATATGAAGACCACAAAGCTTTAATATTCCTTTAAACGGGTGAAAACTCCATTGGCGCAAAACTGGTCCAAAACGGACAGCTTCTACGGAAATCTTAATTTAAGGAGTTCTAGAAGTCCAAATGATTTGGTTCCAATTGGGAATGAAAGCTAACATATCAAGGTACATTCATACCAAATTTGAGGTCAATCCGAGGTCCGTAGCATTCTGGAGCTCAAAATCAAGTTCGGGGTCAAAACTGCCTATTCCGGTAGCCAATCCGGAAATCCGGATCCGCTACCGGATCCGCTACCGGATCCGCTACCGGATGCGTGGCCGGATGGGTTTCAGAACATCTTTTCTTATGGTTTGTTGCTCTAACCTCAAATACCTTATGATATATAACAAATAGGATCAAACTAAGTCTACCTTAGTCCTAAAATCGAAGAATAAGTAAGAAATTGGCTTACCTATGTGACTTAGAAGGTCACTGTGAAGAAAACCAGTCGAAGAACGGATGAAGAATAGGTTGAAGAAGCAGCTGGAGGTTGAAGAACAGGTTGAAGAAGCTCCTCTCTCTCTCTCTATAGCTCTCTGATTCTAACGTACTAATGATTTTGAGGAGGTTATGGATGAGATATACGCAAAGATGGAAGCAGGAGGTGTCAACAGACACCTCGGTGTCTAATACGAACCATGCAAATATCTGTTATAACGTATATCTGATATCTAATAGGAAAAATTATTGGGTACTTCTCACCCAAAGTCTAAAAGTTACAACAGTCCATCATCTCATGCCTTGCGCGTGTATAAGTTATCTGATCCCTCTCAGAAATTTCGAACACAGATTAAATAAAAATCGGGACGACTCTCCGATCCCAATTAAAATTCAAATTCGTGTCGAATTAACCAAATTACTCTTGATTTAACTATTCAACTTATAATTTAGCTCTTAAATGCCCAAATTCCGGGTCGGGGTCTCACATCCTCCCCACCTTATGAAGTTTGGTCCTCCAAACTTGCTCACAGTTATAAAGAGTCAATTAACGTTTTGCAATTTCACTTGAATGAACAATGTAGGAGGTGACCAAGGAAAAGTGAATTCATATTGTTCACATCGATGGAGTTCAATTTACAAGATGAGAATAATCTTGCTCAAAAGTATTATTGAGGCATATCCGTCCAACAAATTCCGGATAGCAAAAGAAAGTAGCAATAAAGAATATCAAACAACTTATTCATGTATTAATCACAAAATAGTTGTTAGAAAGAATACGCCCAACTTGAAGTGCAAAATGAATATCAACAAAGATTAGCAAACGTATCTGATGAACAAATATTTCCCAAGTGGAGGAATACAATATGAAATTTCCTTTGGACCATTCAAATTACCAATTAGGATAATTGATCAGAGATCAAAGAACAGAGATCAAAGAAATGGCAACAACAAGTTTCAAAACAAGCTCAGATATTCAAGGAGCTAGCACAATGTCAATGACTTGTAGCATAAGAAGTGTTCAATGATATAAATGATTAACAACAGAAACATTTGCAATGATTGAGAGAAACCGATGTCAAAAAGGGAATTACCAAATAAGAGTACAAAAGATATCAATACATATGGCCGTAAGGTCATACATTCAGCTCAATAGCAATTTCTCAAGATTAGGATCAAAAGCTGCAAAAGAGTTCAAGAGAACCATTCGAATCAATTGCCCAAAACTGATAAAGGTGGTTGACCCAAGAGCAATGGTCATAAGAATGCCACCTAGAGTTGAATGAAAAGTATAGTCTATGAGCAATGCATATAGAATCTATTAAAGAAGTTCAAGCTCAAGTTCAAGATGACGAATTCTGTAAACCCCACAATGAGACTTACATCATAAGAAATAAAGAACTCAAAACAAGGAGTCATAATATCTTGAAGTAAAGACTTAGCAATAGCCAAATGAATGAGTATAATAGTCAACGAAATATGCCCCGTACAAAAGAGCTGATGAAGGAATTTGATAGAATAATATCAAGCAACTGCAAAACAGGCAATGGCTAACTTAATTCTGGCTAACTCAAAAGACAAGTATCAAACCACACAACCTTCCACCCATACTTTAGAAGCTATAACTGAGATTAGAAGAAACTCGTGTCCATCATCATCTACATCTATTTTTCCATACGCCATCGTATTATCTCAGTCTTTGCTGGTTCATAGCAGCTTCCCAATTCTTGAGCTATCCATTTGAAATTCTACTATCGTATCTGACTTATCTTCCGAGTAAAACATTATGCTACCAGCTCCATCTTTACACTTTTTGATTCAGCATCTCGTTCTTGCTGCCTTGACGTCTGCAACACGATCTTTAACATTTCGCACATATCTCGCATCATTCTTCGAACAATGGCATCGTTATCGATAAATGTCTGTAGACTTTCCCGAATAGCTTCTTCTAGGATCTCGTATGCACCTTGAGCTTCAAATGCTTTCACATTCGTTTAAGCAAGTAAACAATTCATTAACTTGAAGTGCGTATTATCCCATCTCGTCTGACAGTTCTTGTACCACAACTTTGACTTTTGTTATTCCGCTACAGTCGCACGATTCAGCGCTTCCGGCACTTTTCTTCACGTATAGTCTTCTGGAATTATAAGTGATCAAAATATTAATCGTAATTAACCCTTTATAAGAGTAATATTATATCTCCTAATCATTCTTAATAACCCTCCTGTAAGTGTCACCGGCCTAAGCCACATATTCATAATTCAAGGATGTATCTATATCCGCCCTTTAGTATACTTCTTCTGTATCTCAATCTTATGATCAATCAGTTCCTTGTCATAAGCAATCCTTACTTCGATGTTGGATAACAATCCAATTTAAAACCACAATTCAACTCACCTCAATAATTTCGTGCATTAAGTCCACAAGCTTGATTACGCCAAATCAAATCACAAGTCCAATACTGTTTCTTAATCATGATCAACATTTCATTATTCTCATTCATAGGTTACAAACCAGCAATTCATATTCCATTGTCATCGTATCACAATCTCACTTGTGACCATATTATCTTACCTCGTCTCAATTTGGCCCATTGGTTTACTAGGGACACAACCCTATCATTCAACATCTTCAACCGTTATCCATTTAACAAAATCATACCCAAATGGTTATTCAGTTCTATCACAATCCACCGCAACAAGTGTAGGCCTAATACTTCTCACCTCAAAGTAATATTATATACTTTAAGCTCCAAGAATTCCTCTATCGATCTATATTTCCAATTGATCAGGTGGTACCATTCACAATTCTATGACTTCAAATGATTAAATCCTATACATAAGCCTCAAATCACAAATATCATCAATGATCCTACCTCATCAAACCATTTCCCAAGTTAACATCTCATTACGAATATAGACTTCCTAACATTCCTCAACAATTATTGACTCTCCCCAAATCTTTCAACATAACCTCCAAATTCATGTATCTCGTACTCATCCATTCTTTGTAAAGTGTTTTCCTTCAAAACCTCAAGTATATCGAATTCCATCAATCCAAGTTCTAAACCCAAGTACAACCTTATCCACAAAATCCAATGGTTATCTATGCCCATACCATTCTAATCACAACGTATATTGTGCAACTACGTGCCTTAACGTTTAAATCCTTGGGTCTCGCTTCCAAAAATCCTCAAAACTCTGCTCTGATACCACTTCTTGTCACGACCCATCCCGATATAGGGATGATCAATGACCGGCCAATGAGTCTAACTCACGAAGGCCTCTCACTAATCGAGTTTTGAGATTTTTACCTGTCATTCATCCATAATCTTGAAAGATTCTCAGAGTGCGCGGAAACATGTAAAATAATCCAACTAAGAAACCCAAGGGCATATAAAGTGCCAACATCACTAAAACCCACAAAATTACAATATACAATACGTTATCGGCCCCAACATAGCCTATCTTACATACAACAAGATAGTTACCAACTTATCCGGTACATCTCAGCTTCTTAGCGCAAGAGGCCAAACGATCATTCTTGAGCTTCCATAGGCCCTAACGCCTCATGTCTCATTACCTGGTATGTTGTTTAACAACATCATTAGCATATCGCTAGTATGAATCAAGATATACAAGTCTTACAGGTTTGCCATGACATAATCTCATTATAAACACTTCATTAGCATGTCAAGAACGTTCGTAAATTGATCCATGGGCCGTAGCCGAGGACATGATCAATAGTTCGTAGTTTTCATAACCCGTGGGTTATCAGCATCTGATTCAACAAACCAATATGCTTTGCAACAGAATCAACAAATCAACCAACCAATCAACCAACCAATCAACCAACCAATCAACCAACGGTGTATGCCAGAACTGATAAAGGGAGCGACCCTTGAATAATAATTCAGAATTTGGCATGACGTCATCCGATGCCACCTGGCCGTGGGACCCAGCCTTATCTCAAACTACCGCTTGTCACACCCCCAGCGGTCAGGGAATCACCGTGTTTCACATGATGTCAATACATGATCATCTTTAATGAGGTCATCAATTTATAACATGGCATCACATGCTAATCAGTCATGTGTCGTGCATAAGCATGGTTTCAATATAAACAACCATCAACATGATTTAGTAAATTCACATGCTCGGTCACGTTTTTAAACATACAAGTAGGACAAGCATATCAAGACTCACCTCACGTTGCATCACGTAGTCCAACGATTTGCACCGACTCTGATGTCACGATCGATTCCTATAACAAGGAATATAAGTATTTATCAACTTATTCCTAGTTTCCAATACTTCGGCGTTGGCGTTTATGCCCAAACCACCTCAAAATAGGGAATGCATAAACCACACTAGGTCTACCAATGTCCTCAAGTGAATGTACATAAGTCCGGATGGTTAAGGAGTCAAAATAGAGGTTCCAAAGTCTCAAATTATTGAAGTACTAAACTAGACAGCTTTTCTGAAATTTACCTCAATAGAATTTAGTATGAAACTCCAATCATCTCATGTCCAAAGTTCACCAAATTTGACAGAACACTAGCTTAGGATGTTAGGAACATTTTATATGAAGACCACAAAGCTTTAATATTCCTTTAAACGGGTGAAAACTCCATTGGCGCAAAACTGGTCCAAAACGGACAGCTTCTACAGAAATATTAATTTAAGGAGTTCTAGAAGTCCAAATGATTTGGTTCCAATTGGGAATGAAAGCTAACATATCAAGGTACATTCATACCAAATTTGAGGTCAATCCGAGGTCCGTAGCATTCTGGAGCTCAAAATCAAGTTCGGGGTCAAAACTGCCTATTCCGGTAGCCAATCCGGAAATCCGGATCCGCTACCGGATGCGCTACCGGATGCGCTACCGGATCCGCTACCGGATGCGTGGCCGGATGGGTTTCAGAACATCTTTTCTTATGGTTTGTTGCTCTAACCTCAAATACCTTATGATATATAACAAATAGGATCAAACTAAGTCTACCTTAGTCCTAAAATCGAAGAATAAGCAAGAAATTGGCTTACCTATGTGACTTAGAAGGTCACTGTGAAGAAAACCAGTCGAAGAACGGATGAAGAATAGGTTGAAGAAGCAGCTGGAGGTTGAAGAACAGGTTGAAGAAGCTCCTCTCTCTCTCTATAGCTCTCTGATTCTAACGTACTAATGATTTTGAGGAGGTTATGGATGAGATATACGCAAAGATGGAAGCAGGAGGTGTCAACAGACACCTCGGTGTCTAATACGAACCATGCAAATATCTGTTATAACGTATATCTGATATCTAATAGGAAAAATTATTGGGTACTTCTCACCCAAAGTCTAAAAGTTACAACAGTCCATCATCTCATGCCTTGCGCGTGTATAAGTTATCTGATCCCTCTCAGAAATTTCGAACACAGATTAAATAAAAATCGGGACGACTCTCCGATCCCAATTAAAATTCAAATTCGTGTCGAATTAACCAAATTACTCTTGATTTAACTATTCAACTTATAATTTAGCTCTTAAATGCCCAAATTCCGGGTCGGGGTCTCACATGTTCTTAGTTTGGCCATCCACAATCAGTGGTCTTTACGTCAACTTGATGTTTCCAATGCATTTCTACATGGCATTCTAGATGAAAAAGTCTTTATGAAATAACCTATGGGGTACAGGAGTCTTGATTTTCCCCACCATGTGTGCAAACTCAATAAGGCTCTCTATGGTTTGAAACAAGCCCCTCGAGCATGGTTTTCCACATTCTCTACTTATCTGTTGCAGTTTGGTTTTGTTCATAGTAAGGCTGACACTTCCTTGTTTGTGCTGAATACTGGTGATGACTGCATCATTTATGTTCTTGTATATGTTGATGATATCATTATCACAGGCAATAATTCTCTCAAAATTGATGATTTCATCTCCGTGCTTAGTGCTAAATTTGTCATCAAGGATCTGGGTTGTTTAAAGTATTTTCTGGGCATTGAAGTTCACCAGTCTGATTCCAAGTCTGATTTGTTCTCAAGTCAACACAAGTATGCCAATGATTTATTGGTTCGTGCATGAATGATTGATTGCAAGCCTAGTTCCTCCCCTTGTTCTGTTAAGTCATCAAATTTACTTCATGATCCAGGCTTTGCGGATGTTAAATTGTATAGCACCCTCGTGGGTAGTCTTCAATACCTGACTCTTACCTGTCCTGAGATTGCTTATTCTGTAAATGTGGCTTGTCAACACATGCATTCTCCCAAATTAAGTCGTTTTATGGCCGTCAAGAAGATTCTTCATTCCATCAAAGGCACTTTAGCCGAAGGTCTGCATTTTAATTCTGGGCCTCTTGTTTTGGAAGGTTTTTCCGATGCTGACGAGGCTGGGGACAGTCAAGATAGGCGCTCTACCACTGGTTTTGCTGTTTTCTTTGGTGGTAATCTTGTGTCCTGGTGTGCCAAAAAGCAGCCTCCTGTTGCTCGTTCATCCATGGAAGCTGAATATCGTGCTCTTGCTCAGACTGCTATGGATATTACTTGTTTACAACAGTTGCTCCATGATTTGGGTTGTTTGCCTACTTCAACTTGTAATGCCCCGTAAGTTTTACGGTACGTTAAAATTAAATAATAATCAGTTATGCAGCGGAATAAAATTTTAATCTAAAAGTAAATGCCCAATTCTCAATAACTTTATTAATTGTCGGCAAAATAACCGACCCAAAATTTAGTTCACTAAATAGTTTTGAAACTAACAATTCAAGTTATAATTCCCATTAAATAAAACCAACTGAAATGACACCCTACGTTACACCATCAAACTGCTACTGGTACAGCCATGGCTCTGGTATATTATTTTCATCCAATTCAGTCTCTTGGACTTCTGAGTCATGTTCCCCATCTACCTGTTCTTCAAAACCTGGCGTGAAATGCCAGGGGCCACGAAATAGCTCCAAATGAGTGATTAACACTCAGTAGAAAATATCTAACCTTACCCCTACTTACAAATAAACACACATGATAATATTTCCATACAGCATGTGAAGAAAAAAATAAACAAACAGAAAATCTGCAATGTCATGCATCAATATGCGTATGCAATGTCGTGCATAAAGCTTTCCGCATTGAGTATCATTTTATTATTATTATCTCCACATCGGGGTCTCGCAATCCCCCATATCAAAAGTACAACCTCAGGGTCTCGCAATCCCCTTCATTGGTATTGTAGCATCGGAGTCTCGCAATCCTCTTTAGCTAAATTACAATCTCAAGGTCTCGCAATCCCCTTCATCGATATCATAATACCGGGGTCTCGCAATCCCCCATAATTCACCACAACTCCAAATTGTTCTGATTATCACTCATTATCGCAACAATGAGATCATCTAACCCTGTCGTTCAATTAATCTTTCAATTTTCATGCATGCATGCACAATGCTCATCCGTCATGCTCAACATGCAATATAAAATTTATCATGTGATTTCAATTAAACATGCAACAAGCATAAATTAAAATCACTAAAATCATGCGAGATCGTCAACATCGATCAAATCTAGGTCACATACAACGCTCGTGGATCCTAGCATACAAATCGGTCTCAACGAGTAATAGTCTTTTACTTGATCAACTAAATTAAATTAAATCACGAATTAGCACATATAATAAATGTACAGTATTCATATGGTTCAGACCCAATCCTAATCTGACACCTAATATTTATTAAATTCTTAACTTGATTAATCCACGCAATCGAATATACATAATTATTTCAATAATTAATTATTAAATATTCGATTCATATTCCCTACACAATCTTCTAACACAAATTAAATATACTCATAAATCACTTATATATGTAGGGCTCGGTTCGAAATTTTCTACCTCGATCCGACGAATAAAGTATTGCCAAAAACTCACGAACCAAATATCGCACCGGGATTCGACTACCGCAACACTATATAAACAATCAAAACCATACATTAAATAAAAATAATAGGATAAATAATTACTTTAAATATAAAAAATAGTGCACTAATACTTACAAATAATAGAATAAATAATCCTTTTAAATATAATGTATATAATAAAAGAATAATATAATAATATTAACTAATGAAAATAATTTTTAGAACACAAAGAGTGGGGTAAAACCCCACTGCCGAGAGAGAGAGAGAGAGGGAGAAAAGAGAGAAAAGAGGGAGGGAGAAGAGAGAGAAAGGAGCGAGAGAGAAGAGAGAGAAAGAAGAAAAAAGAAAAGAAAGAAAAATGCGCATTCAACTCTAAAAAAAATTACAAAACGTGAGATTTTGAGATATCTCACGAATCAATATGCGTGGAGGAATTTTGGATGACAAAGAAATGAATAAAGGGTCGAATAGGGGCTGTATAAATAGACTACGGGATTGGTGCTCAAATAGGATACAAATCGAAATGGTATTATTTAAATTAGGCTATTACCAAAACATGAAAATATACCAAATCGAAATCTTTTAAAAAATTATGGAAACCGTATATTTTATTACGATTCCTACCAAAAAAATAAAATACCCTTTCCTATCTGAAGATTCAAAAAAATAAAATACCCTTTACGGTTCGAATACAAAATACCAATTAAATTTTTAAAAAATAAAGGTTACTAATAAATAAATAAATAAATAAATTATTCCAAAAATATCAATAAAATAATTAAGTAATTATTACTAATTTAGAAAAATATCGGGTCGTTACACACTCCTTTGATTTGGTGTGATAATCAATCTTCATTGGCCTTGGCTGCTAATCCTGTTTTTCATGCTCGTACTAAACATATCGAAGTCGATTACCATTTTGTTCACGAAAAGGTTTTGTCCAAACAGCTTCAAGTTGCTCATGTCTCTACGCAGTCTCAAATTGCTGACATTTTTACCAAACCTCTCTCTGTGAGTCGCTATCAGTTTTTGAAGTCCAAACTTCTGGTCGGTCTTCCTTCCATCAGTTTGCAAGGGGGTGTGAAGAATACAGCTGACGTGAACTAGTGGTTATCTAATTTTGCTGAGCTGGATAATTTTTTGTTAATCTATTTTTTTAATCATGGTTAGTTGTTGGTTAGTTAGTTAAGCTAGGTGGTTTTGTTAAGTCAGTTTGTTAAGTCGGATAGTTGGCAGAGAGGTTAGTCGGTGGAGAGGATTATATAATCCTCTTTTTTTGGACTTTCTGCAGATGGTACAGAGAGAGATGTTAATGGAAAAACCCTTCGTTTCTCTTTTCTTTGATTTTCTTCTTGTTTTTGAATGGATTCTGAAATTAGTTTGATTCTTGAGAAATCTTCACAAGAGGGAGCTGCACACAGAGAGAGAGAGGGAGAGGGAGAGAAAGGGATGGACACTACTGCACCAAATTCCGGTGAGACACCAATAATTGCCAACGAAAACAACAGAAACCCCAGAAAAGAACTCGATGCTGGAGTTCTTTTTGTACTTAAGTCTGGAGGTTAGAACTTTTCCATCTTGTTCTCTCTCTCTCTCTCTCTCTCTCTCTCTCTCTCCCTATACTATATATATGCTTCTTTATGTTTGTATTTTCTGCTCACCTTCTACTTTTCAGCTTCATATACAGAAAACTCATACAAAAACTATGTGCAACATAATTGACAGTTTAATTTATTTTGAATTTGAACCCAATTAAGTTATAAGTGTTCATATGAAATGAAAGACTGGCAAAAGATTACCCCATTTTGTAAGCAAAATTGTGCACTGGAAAAATATTTGTGGAGCATTATTATCAGGGCCGGCCTTGACTTTTTGGAGCCTAAAATGAAAATTAACAAAAATTCTCTCTATGAATTTTTACGAGCAAAACGTAAAATAGATAAGTCACTTTTCTATGCTATTTACTTTGCCGATCAAAAAAAAAAAAAAGCAACAAATTTTTTTAAAACAATAACCAAAAATTACAAGATTTTGAATGCATCACCTCAATATCAGTATCTTGAAATATTAGCAATAAAAGTATTAATTATGCCCACACAAGTAGTTTTGTTCACCATTTCATACCAATGCAAAAAAAAAAAAAAATTCCGTTAAAACTTTTTTTGTGTCTCTTTAGAGTTTGAAATTGAACCTCTATCTCATAACATACAATCCTTCCTTGAACTTTGAGAATGGGTATTAGAACATAAAGAGCACCTAAACTTTGTAGTTTTCCGGAGGCCTAAAGCAGGGCATGTCCGGCTGTGGCCCACAAATAACGCACTATTATCGTCATGTTTTGTTTGTTAGCGATTAAAATTTTAGAACGAATATAATAGATACGTAGAAGGAGAGGTTTATTATAAATAGATGAATAATTATAAATAGTTTATTTGAGTATTTATTTTGAGAAGGAGAACATGATAAATACGAGTAAATAGATGATATTTTGTAATTGTGGAGGTCTGTACTGGTAGAACACCTAATCAGACCGAGTTAGAACAAATATAGCTGGGTAGAATCGGTTCGACGAGTCTCTAGTTACATGGCCGAGATCATTCAAGTTGTGACGTAATGTCGACAATCTCATGGCCCACACCTTGCCGAGCCCAAACCAAGCCAGGCCGAGCAAAATACTTCTCCGCGGATCTGAGATCACACTCTTCGAAGATAAAATCTCCACCTGGTGTTAAATTAGACCAAAACGTGGGGAGTGATATGTCAGTTATCATTTCAAGAGGTGAGGTTATAACAGAATTCTGTTAGGGGTCATTATCATCAGGAGTGTGCTTCGCACGTTCCAATCTAAGCTTGGTGTTCACGCTAAAAGCAGTATATGAGATACAGTACTTGGAGGAAAAAAAGGTATGCCAAAAACTTGTAACCAAAAGCTCAGTGCATTAGACCTTCTCTTTTTGGTACTAACTTACGTACCAGAGTGCTTCCTGGCCCAACTCCAGCCAGTGAAGTGCTAACTCTTGTTGGTGGTTGCAGGTCTAGTTCAGTACTTATTGTCTAATTAGACCAGGAATTGGAATTGGAATTGCAATGTGAATTAAAAACTCTATAGTAATTGATAATGACATTATTGTAATTGACGGGGGTAAAATGTAATTGAGAAAATACCTTTTACTCCCCAGGTTTATTCCAGAATTCGGCCGAGACCGAATTACATTTCCAGAGGCACGTGCCGATCACGTGTGGTAGTGGCCGACATGAGAAGTGCCGATCACGCTCATATTTGGGTAACAGAATCAAGTACGGAGGATGCCGACCTGAGAAAGGCGGACTCAAGTATTGCCGACCTGAGAAAGGCGGTCAGGATTACGGGCAGCCCGAGAAAGCGACTGATAACCGTATATCCGAAAAGGAAGCAGAATCATGGATGGGGTGGGACCCTGTGAGATCCTGTCAGGATTCAGTTACGGATGTGACTCCCACGTCCCATCAGAGGACACTCCGCCAGAGTGGAGCCCTAAGAGAATTAGGGCATAACTAAAGGCCCAAAGAGAATGGGGGCCCAAGATAGTCCAGATAAGAGTTAGGGCACCAGGGAAATCTATAAATACACCCTCAGATGACGGATTTGAGGTATGCCTAAATACTCCAGAGTTTTCATTCGCTGATAGAGAATATCAGCTTACAGTTAACCTTTTCCCTGTGAGATTGTGCCTGACTTAATCATCGGAGTGTTCTCCTGCCACAGCGGCAGAGGACTCTTTGACAGATTATTCTTTTGCAGATCACAGGTACACATACTGAGAGAAGCACCATTTCGGCTGGATAGTGAGTCTCTAGCTTTCCGTCCCGATTTTCTAAATCAACCCACTTACAATTGGCGCCGTCTGTGGGAACGTTAAAGATTCATGGCTGAGATGTCGAGAAAAGACCAGGGGAAGGAACGTGACGTGAAGGGGAGATCAAGGTCCCCCCCTCCAGTTCCACACAAAACGAAGGGCCCTAGAAGGGAGATTCCGAGGGTCCCTCCACCAAAAATAGTAGGGGAGCAACCTGGAGAACAGGTGTTGCTTCCCACCATTCCGCTATCCGCCAATACGTCGGGAGCTCCTGCGCTACCCACGCCGTTGCATCTGGAGCAACGCCCAGATCGTCCGCGAGAAGCGGAACGGTCAAAAAACAGGGACAGATCCCAGACTCAATCCCGGAATGAGGGAGGGAGAGAATCCCGAACTCATGAACGGTCCCGCCGAGACGAAGAACGTGATAATGCCGATCGGATCCGAAGGAGGGATCAAGAAGTAGAAGACATGCGCCGCTACATACGACGCATGGAGAGAGAAAACCAAACTCTCCGTAAACACAGAGATTCAGTCCGCCAGTCGGTATCTAGATACGACGAGCGCTCTGAGACTGGGCCGTCTCGGCAGGGCAGTCGACATGAAGCCAGCAAAAGGCCTCGAGGAGGAGAAAGGCAGGTGGGGGCTTCATCGCACAGAGGCGGACCGCCTCAGGAGCGGCCGCTTCCCGACATGAGGGAATGGCTGAATCAGAGGGCAGAATCAGCCCCAGACGCCCAGCAGAAGCTTCCAAACCAGCCTCTGCCGCCATTGGTTCCACCGACCGACATGAGAGCTTGGCTGAATCAGCAGCTGGGACTCAACCGTCCAGAGGACGACGCAAACCACAAAGAACTACAGCAGCTGGCAGTATCGCCACTGTCAGTTCAGATAGAAACGGAGGACTTACCCAGGAAGTTTGTCCCTCCGAAATTCACAATTTACAATGGACGAACGGATCCGATGACTCACATCAAAGGATTCGTGAACTCCATGATGATCTATGTGGGCCAAGACAGCCTCTACTGCAAGGTGTTTTCACTGAGTTTGGGAGAAATAGCCCTAAATTGGTTTCAGGCTCTGCCGCCGAGATCAATCACAAGCTGGAGGCAACTGGCGGATCAGTTCCTCAAAAGATTTGTGGCTAACCGAGCACAGAAAAAATACGTGAACACGCTTCTGGCCTTGAGAAAAGGACCAGAAGAGGACCTCAGGCAGTACGCCAGCAAGTATTGGGCCACCTACAATGAGATCGGGGATTGCACAGAGGCCTATGCCGTGGAATCCTTCCGGTTGGGACTATCTTACCGAGATCGGCTCAGGGAGTCTCTCACCATTGATCCCCCGAGCACCATTGCCGACTTGATGAGCAGAGTCGAGAAATACGCCAAGTTTGAAGATGAAATCCGCCGGGACAAAGAGCGGCCAGCAGCAAAGGCGCATCGGAATGCGGTGATGGTGCCCGAGGCCAAGAGGCCTAGAGTTGAGGTGGCCGAAGTGTCACGAGCACCAAAGGAGCGAAAGCCGCCGGGAGCTCAGGCGTATAAAGCCATACGCACGGTTTTCAACACCCCGATCTACCGGATGATTTATCCTTTGAAGAATGAGCCTTTTTGGAAGTGGCCAGCTGGGTCGGGAGAGATGGTGAAGCGTGACCCGAACATAGATTGGTGCAGCTATCACCGGAGAAACGGCCATATGACAGAAAGATGCAAGGCGCTTAAACAGTTCCTAGAGGAACTAGTTGAAGCCGGGCATCTCCGACGTTTTGTGGCCGAACAGAGGCAACAAGTGGTTCAACCGGAGTCGATGGAAGCCGAATCCTCTGAGGAAGAGGTAATGGTAACTGGGACTGTGCACGTCATACACGCTGCAACCCCAGTTCTGGATGAGAGGGAAGTTCGGCTCCAACGCCGCCGAGACGGGCACGAACATCATATACAACATCTCGGGCAGAAGAGGAAAGAGCCCGAGACACAAAAAGAAACAGTCATTTCCTTTTCGGAAAAGGATTTGGAAGGGGTAACACATCCCCACAACGATGCGTTGGTAATTACACTGCTCCTTGGCACCTTCAACACGGAGAGAATCCTGGTTGACCAAGGCAGCTCAACGGAGATCCTGTACTACGATGCCTTCAAGAAACTCCAGCTGGACAAGGCGGATTTGAAGAAGGCCGACATACCGCTCATCGGTTTCAGTGCCGATGCCGTCTGGCCCTTGGGATCCATTACCATCCCTGTCCGAGCAGGAAAAGTAACATTGGATATGGATTTCTTGGTGGTGGACGTACCGTCTGCTTACAACGCCATCATGGGGAGAACTTGGCTCCACAGGTTGGGGGCAATTCCTTCCACCTACCATCAGATGCTAAAGTTCCCGGGGAAGAAGGGGATAGAATGTGTTCGGGGAAATCAGACAACAGCGAGAAGCTGCTATGTCACGTCCATCAAGCACAAACCTAAGGCCGAACATGTGAAGTCCATCGAAGTCCCAGATCGGCCAACGATAGAGGATATCGGGCGCAACCCGGCCGATCGCGTTGTGGAAGAACTGAAGCAAGTACCGGCTCACGAGACAGATCTAGAGCGGTATTTTTTGATCGGGGCAGAACTACCAGAGCGGGACGAGGAGGCCCTGGTCGCATTTCTCAAGGAGCATATAGATGTGTTCGCTTGGACGCCACAGGAGATGCCTGGGGTGAGCCCGGACATCATATGCCATCATCTGAACGTGGATCCAGCCCACAAACCGGTGATGCAAAAAAGGAGGAGACCGGCAATCCAACATGTGGATGCCGTAACAGAGGAAGTAGATCGGCTGCTGGAGGCCGACGCCATCAGAGAGGTGCACTACCCCGAGTGGTTATCCAACACTGTGGTGGTCAAGAAAAAGAATGGCAAGTGGAGGGTTTGCGTAGATTTCACCAGCCTCAATAAAGCCTGCCCCAAAGACAGTTTTCCACTGCCCAAGATAGATCAACTGGTGGATGCCACAGCGGGGTATCGGCGAATGAGTTTCCTGGATGCATATCGGGGATATCACCAGATAGCTATGCACGCGCCGGACCAAGAGAAAACGTCCTTCATTACTCCCCGCGGACTCTTCTGCTATAAAGTGATGCCATTCGGCTTAAGAAATGCGGGGGCGACTTATCAGCGTTTGGCAACCCTCATGTTCAAGGAGTTGCTCGGGAAAAGCATGGAGGTCTACATCGATGACATGGTGATCAAAACCGAGGAGGCGGAGTCCCACCTCAACGACCTCGGCAAAACCTTCCAGGTATTGAGAAAATACCAGCTCAAGCTCAACGCATCGAAGTGTGCCTTCGGGGTCAGCTCGGGGAAGTTTTTGGGGCATCTGGTTACACGGAGGGGGATAGAAGCTAATCCCGATCAGATTGTCGCCTTGCAAAATTTACAGAGTCCCCGAACTGTGAAAGAAGTTCAAAGACTAACCGGGATGGTGGCAGCCCTCAACAGGTTCATCAGCCGATCTTCCGATCGATGTCGGCCATTCTTCCAGCTGTTGAGAAAACAGTCCAAGTATGCATGGGGGGAAGAATGTGAAAAGGCTTTCCAAGAAATGAAGAACTACTTGGCGAACCCCCCGCTAATCATAACTCCCGAGAAGGGAGATGTGTTGACACTTTATCTGGCCGTATCCGAGCATGCGGTCAGTGCGGTTCTATTAAGAAACAAGGATGGTGAGCAGACGCCGGTCTATTATGTGAGCAAGACGCTCCTGGATTCGGAGACAAGATATCTCCCCTTGGAGAAACTGATCCTATCCCTTGTGGTGGCGTCTAGAAAGTTGCAGCACTATTTCCTGGCCCATACGATAGAAGTGCCGACCAAACATCCCATCAGCACCGTCTTGAGAAGAGCGGAACTGTCGGGAAGGGTGGCAACTTGGTCCGTGGAGCTCGGGGAGTATGACATCAATTTCCTCCCAAGGACAGCAATAAAAGGACAGGTCCTGGCAGATTTTGTTGCGGAATTCTCCCACGAACCAGAGGAAATCGTCGCTTCAATCTCAGAGGAGGAAATGCCCGAACAGGGGGAAATAGTTCCCGATCAAACGCCTTACTGGAGGTTGTATGTTGACGGGTCATCGTGTTCGAGGGGGTCTGGGGTCGGCATCGTGATAGAAGAACCAGATGGGTGTTATTTCGAACAGTCCTTCCGATTGAATTTTAGCGCCTCCAACAATGTCGCCGAGTATGAGGCATTGATACTCGGACTTAAGTGCGCACACAATCTGGGGGCAGAGCATGTGGAGGTCTTCTGTGATTCACAACTGGTTCTCAACCAGCTCAGTGGTGAATATGCCACCCGAGATGAGAGGATGGCCGCCTATGCAGAGAGGGCTAAAGCGGAGTTATCAAAGTTCAAGAAAACGGTGATGACGCACATCAGCTCAAGACAGAACGACCACGCAGACGCCTTGGCATGTTTGGCTTCGGCGATACCCAGAGACAAATTCAGGACCATATACGTGGATTCCATCGAGTACCCGAGCATCGACGTCCCCATTGCCGAGAAGGCTTTGGAAATCGATCTCGGCCCAAGTTGGATGGATCCCATCGTCTCCTACCTCACTGGGGGAACCGTCCCCGAAGACAAAAAAGAAGCCCACAAGCTGCGTATCAAAGCAACACGTTTCTGGCTATCACCGAAGCAGGAACTGTATCGTAAGTCTTACACCGGTCCCTATTTAAAATGCGTACACCCAACTCTGGTTCAGAAATTCCTGTATGAGATTCATGAGGGGGTATGTGGGAGTCACGCTGGGGGAAGGTCCATAGCCCATCGTGCTATATCACAGGGATATTGGTGGCCATATATGCAAGAGGACGCGAAGAAATATGTCCAAGTGTGCGAAAAATGCCAGAAATTCGCCCCGATCTCACATCAACCTGCAGTCCATGGCCCTTTGCTCAATGGGGAATGGATATCGTCGGCCCGCTACCCAAAGCAACTGGGGAGAGGAAGTATCTGTTGGTTGCCACAGATTACTTTACCAAATGGATAGAGGCCGAACCACTGGCTAAAATCACCGAGAAGAATGTCGAGCGATTCGTCTGGCAGAACATAATCACCAGGTTCGGCATCCCCTACGCCATCGTCTCGGACAACGGAACCCAGTTCCAGGACAAGTTCAAAGCTTTCTGCTCACAGTATCAGATCAAAAACTATTACGCCTCAGTGGCGTATCCGCAATGCAATGGGCAGGCTGAAGCTTCAAACAAGACGATATTGGGAGGAATGAAAAAACGACTAGAGAAAGCCAAGGGAAAGTGGGTAGAAGAATTGCCACTCGTTTTATGGGCATACAGGACCACTCCTCGCCGATCTACAGGTGTTACTCCATATTCGCTTGCTTATGGCACTGAGGCTGTCATTCCTCTTGAGGTCGGCATCCCGACTCTCCGAACAGAAGTAATGGAGCAAGGTGGCAATGATCAAGCATTGGCAATAGAGCTCGATTTTGCCGAAGAAAAACGAGATAGGGCCATGATCAGACTCGCCGCGTATCAATCAACTCTGTCAAGAACATACAACAAGAAAGTCCATCAGAGGGAATTCAATCTCGGTGACCTAGTCCTTCGTAAGGTCATGGGAAATACAAAAGATCCAACTGATGGCAAGCTCGGGGCCAATTGGGAGGGTCCCTACAGGGTTATTGGCCGACTCGGGAAGGGTGCCTACAAATTGCAGGATCTGGGGGATAAAGAAATACCGAGGACTTGGAATGTCTCCAACCTTAAGAAATTTTATCAGTAATTTCTTTATTTCAACACTTGTATTCATTTTCTCAGTAAATGAAAGTTCTAGTTTCAATGTTCGAATCAGATATTCATCGAATTTAGTTTTGTGTTACCCTAGATACTGACGTTCAACACTTGAGAAAAGTTTGAACTTTCGGACATACTTGAGAAAAGTATGTGTTCAGCCGAACAGACTTGAGAAAAGTTTGATCGGCCCCGCGCTTAAGAAAAGTACGAGCATCCAGCGTGTTTGAGAAAAACATGTTTGGGCCTAAGTACAGGATACGTAGCCGAACATACTTGAGAAAAATTTGTTCGGCTCAATACCTGAGAAAAATTCAATACTTGAGAAAAGTTCTGAATTACCAAACATACTTGAGAAAAGTTTATGTTTTAAGAGAAGAGCTCAGGTTTGTATTAAGACTAGAGATGCTGAAAAGAAGTTCGAATTTCATTCACTCATGTGGATTACAAGAGGAGAATACAAAAGTGGACATAAAAAAGACTTAAAGAAAACAAAAAGAAAATGTGGAAATCCTTCAGACGATCTCCACTTGGTCATCTTGAGCTCGGCCCTCTTCAGCAGCAGGGTCCCCCCCGACAACGTCGACTTCATAGTCCTCGACGGTGAGGTCGGCTTCATTGGTCTTGGTATCGGGGAGGGGCTCTTCTTCATCGGGAAGATCAGAGGAGTGGGGAATCTCCTTGAACAGGGCCGAGTCAGCGGCCACATTGCAAGCCCTGAGCGCTGCTTTCCAACCCAACGCCAGGAACTCCTCTTGCAGCTCGGGGATCTGATTGTTGAGGATGTCCTCAGCAGCTTCTTTCATCCCGAGCTTACGAGCCTCTTTTGCTTCTTCGGCATGCTTTGCCGCGAGATCGGTGGCCTTCTTCTTTTCTTCTGCCATCTCGTCGGCATGCTTAGCCTTGACAGCAGTGAGTTCGGCTACAAGATCGGCATTCTTCTTCCTCTCTTCAGACAGGAAATACTCCGAGGATTTAGCCTGCTTGGCCATCTCTCGGGCCTCCTTCTTGAAATTGTCGGCCTGATCCTGAGCAGTGGAGAACTTCAGTTTGAACTCCCTAACTTCGGCCTCAGCCTTGTCAAGTTTTTCTGCCCGATCCTGAGCTTTCTTCATGCCAAGCATGGATTTCTGGATCGCCTGCAGCATTAACATCAGAGTTATAACAAGCACAAAGGAATTTGCAGAATTTATTACCGAGATAAGAAACTCACAAAAATATTGTGCGCGATCGTCAGCCGAAGCACGGCATGGTCTTCTTCATCGGCGTAAGGCTCTATGTCCTTCGGCAACATCAGGGCTTCGGCCAGAGCCATAGTAGTTCCCAGATCTCGGACCGTGTCAGCGGCCGTGATAGGGGTCGTACCATTTATCAGCAAAGGAGGAGGCCAGGTCCCGGCTTTCTCGGGAACCGTTGATTTGCCCTTCTCCTCGGAGGGACCGGCCTGGTGTGCCTTCACCAGTTTCCGCCTCTTCCGGTCGGCGTTGGCGGTTTCGGCATCGGAGGGAGGGAGACTCGGCAGCTTCTCACCCTCGTCTGGCTTCCTCTTAGCCAGGATGATCCCAGAAGGTTTCTTCATCTGCAGGGGAATCGGCACCTTCTTTGCGTCGGTGGGAGTCGGCACGACCCCAGAAACCTTCTTTTCCGACGCGGCAGCAGTCTTCCTCAGCCTTATCATATCCTTCAGATTCGGCATATCGGGGTTTGAAGACATGGCTTCGGCGTCTGTGTTTCTCTCTTCTTCGGGAATCAGAGTAATCCGAAGCGGAGACTGCGTCCTTTCAGAAGAAGATGAGGATAAGGATGAGGATGAGGATGAGGATGAGGATGATTCGGCCACAGCAGCAACCGTGACTCGGCTGGGCTCCCGGAGATACGGCAAGGGAACACCTTCAGGGACCGCAACCGAAGACGTCTCAGCTACCACCTCGGCAACGAACTTCTTCTCTTTGATATAACCCTTGTAAGACGGGTTATATCGCAGCAGTACTTCGGCAGCTCTCGGTTCGGCTTGGCCTTCAACGCCTTTGTACCGAAGAACTTTTTTCAGATCCTCTGGATGTGTAGCCTGCGAAGTCCGACAGCGATTTGCGTTTGAAGCTGCACACGAATAAACCGACACAGTTAGAAACATGAGATCGGCAAAGCTGAAGAAATCAAAACAAAAGAGAATGGGGGACTAACGGGGTTTCCCGAATCTGCGGGGAACAGGGAGCCTCTTGCGCTCGGGTTCATCAGCAGAAAATTCCCAGTTTCCCGAGACGATGAGGAAGTCATCGTCGTTCCCCCTGTTCGAGTCAGGGAGATTGGTCACTATCTTCTCTCGGCCTCTACGCGACTTCAGATACCATCTCTCATCTTTTTTGTACACCATATCATAATTATCGTTTATGTCCCAGAGATCTAAGTTCGTTTGGCACAGCTCGTTCAAACGAACTATGCCCATGACTATACGGTATGAGTTTATAGATATCTGCATAGGATTCAGCCTATAGTAGGACAGAACCCTACGCAGTAAAGGGTGGAGGGGGAACCTAACTCCACCCTCAATAACAGCCATGAGAGGGATGTGGATGGAGTCCTCATCCCGAATCTCAGGATGAGTCTCAGGCTTGTTAATCTCTACATAAACGTCGTCTGGAATTTGGTAATGCCTACGGAACTCTGCTATCCTCGCCGGAGAGGCGAAGTGTTTACGAAAGATCCCCATACTCAGAGAATGAGCGGGGAAGAAAAATGAACAAGAAAGACAAAAAGAAGAGTTCTACAAGGGACAACTTACAAAAGGTGGAAGAAGAACAGTAGAGCAAGGAAAGAAATGAAGAAGACGAAGTTAGGGATTTATAGGGTTCTGCGTGGGTAAATCCGAAGCGTCGCACGCTTTAAACCCCAACCGTCGGATCCATTACTCCTGGACCAATCATTGAAGCGCGTCTGAGGTGCTGAAGCACCACGTCAAAACACGCGCAGAAAAGGCGCGTCGTTCTTATAAAAGGCACGTCCGAGTTACTGAAGCACCAACGGTCACGTCGCATTTATGGCGGACAGAGCACGCCCCCAAAGCGTGCCAGACACGGATGGAAATCCCCTATATCGAAACAAAGCTCATCATGAATATGCTTTATAGCTTCGGCTACTCTGCCACGTCGGATCGAAGTAACCGAAGCTAGGGGGCAAGAGGAGTCCAGCCGAACATATTTGAGAAAAGTCTGAGAAGATTCAACACTTGAGAAAAGTTTACAATCATGCCGAACAGATTTGAGAAAAGTCTGAGAAGATTCAACACTTGAGAAAAGTTCGCAATCATGCCGAACAGATTTGAGAAAAGTCTGAGAAGATTCAACACTTGAGAAAAGTTTACAATCGTGCCGAACAGACTTGAGAAAAGTTCGCAATCATGCCGAACAGATTTGAGAAAAGTCTGAGAAGATTCAACACTTGAGAAGAGTTTACAATCGTGCCGAACAGACTTGAGAAAAGTTTACAATCGTGCCGAACAGACTTGAGAAAAGTTTACAATCGTGCCGAACAGACTTGAGAAAGGTTTGAGAAAGGTTCAATACTTGAGAAAAGTTTGGACTCCAGAAAATGCTTGAGAAAAGTATGTGTTTAAGCCTAGCTACAGGTTAAACAGCCAACATGACTTGAGAAAGGTCAGAGCCGGTTCGACACTTGAGAAAAGTTAGAACACCCGAACACACTTGAGAAAAGTTAGAAAAGAGTCATCACTTGAGGAAAGTATGAAATTGATTTAAATAATTTACTACTTGAGAAAAGTATGTGGAACAGATAGAGATAAAAGGAGTCACAACAGTTTCATTTAATTCATAAAGTCGGGTTACATATGAGTTGCGAAAACTCGAGTTACAGAAAAGAAAAAAATAAACAAAATCCTAAGGCGCAACATCGGCAGCCTGAACTATAACTACATCCTCATCGGCAGACTGAGGTTGAGCAGCAGGGACACCAGCAAGGGCAATCTGGCCCGCCTCTCCTTCACCAGCTGCAGCCTGGCCCTCTTCTTCGATTTCGGGCACCATAACCTCCAGTTGGGTAACAGACGGAACCCTGGAGTACACAGAAGAATCAGCCGGAACCAGGGCGGCTTCCAGGGCAGCTTTCCAGCATTTCTTGACGAGATCGGCCTGGAGCTCGGGCAACTGGTTCGCCAAGAAGTCGGCTGCAGCATCCATCATGCCCCTGGAATAAGAAGTCTTCAGCTCGGTTGCATGCCGATTTTGAAGATCGGCTATCCGATCCTCCAGTTGGGAGGACCTCATCTTCTCTGCGTCAAGCTGGGCCTGAACATCTTTAAGCTTGAGATCGGCGTCCTTAATCTTCTGCCGGGAAGAGGCCGCTCTCCCTTGAAGTCTGAAGCACAAAGCATTGGTATTCTTCAGCTCCGACTCCATAGTGGCGTACCGAGTCTCCAAATCCTGGAAGCGGCTCAGACACAGCATAGATTTTTGCGCAGCCTGTAACGAGATCGGGAAGTCAGAAGGCAGATATGAAATCGCAAGTAAAGGCAACCGAAGAACAACCAAGACAAAATACTTACGAAAACTTCGTGGGCCATCACAGAACGCATCAAAGTCGGGAGATCGGTGCCTACGTAAGGCTCGATATCTTTTGGCAACATCAACGCACCCGCCAGGGTTTGCGTGACGGCGAGGTCTTGCGCCGAGTCGGCGACAGTGACGGGATCAACCCCATTCACCAGCAAGGAAGGGCGCCATGGGGCAGCCTCCTCAACAGCTTTTGCCTTCTCGGCCGTCTTGCTCTTTTTCGGCAAGTTCGTTGCAGCTGGAACTTCCTGAGGAGGGTCCCTCGGTTTCCGCTTCAGAATGAGCGGAACATCATCTGAAGCCTCGCCAGATGCTGAGGTCGGCGGCATCCTCTGCGAGCTCGGGCCTACCTGGGGGTTTTTCTTCTTCTGTTCCCGAATCATTTCACGCGAATTCGGAATATTGGGATCTCGTGCCATTGAGTCGGGAATTTGGTCGACTTCCTGGTCGTCTCTTGAGTCCCCGTTACAAGGCGAATCGAAAGAGCTGTAGGCGGAGTCAAACGAGATCGGAAAGTTCCCGACGTCAGCTACTGTCACCGGTTCCAATAGCCGAGCCTCGGAAGGCGGAATGTAGTTCTGAAGATCGGCACCAGCGACGTCGGCGTCCGGAATGGACTTTTTGCTGTATCCCCGGTAGCTCCCAATGTATCCGAGAAGCACTTCGGGTGATCGGGCCCAGCTGCTGCCGAAGGATCCTGTGTATCGGGCGACCTTCCTTATCTCGTCAAGCTTTACCGCCTGCCTGTTTCGGAACTTATTGGCGTTGGTGGCTGCATGATAAGACGGGAAAAACAGTCAGTATCAAAATATGTTCGGCATCAGAAGGAAAAAGACATGGAATTGAAAGACAAGGTTGGGGTACTAACGGATGACTCCAAACCGGGTCGGGATATGGAACTTGGGTTTTTCAGGCTCATCTCGGCCAATCTCCCAGTTACCAGCAACGATGAGGAAATCATCGTCGTTACCTCGGCTGGAGTCCGTCAGATAAGTAACCATTCTCTCCTCATTGGGTCTGTTCTTCAAGTAGTAGGAATTGGGGCCTTTCCTGACCATATCATAGCTAAATCGGATCTCCCGAAGCCCTATGTCGGTTTGGTTCAATCTATTCAGTTCTACAATGCTATGGATGATCCTATATGTATTGATGGAAATCTGCATCGGATGGAGCCGGTACCAACAAAGCACTTCACGGAGAAGGCGATTGAGTGGAAACCGAACTCCGCCCTCAAGAACCGCCATCAATGGGACGTGAAGGATGTCAAGATCGTTCCCATCCCGGGCGGTATCCGGCTTATTAAGTTCGACGGCAACATCGTTGGGGATGTTGTACCGTCGCCGGAAAATTGCCATTTTTTCCGGCGTGTCAACTAAATTCCTAAAAATTCCCATTACAGAAAGCAGAAAGGGATGAAAGGTCAAGAAAAAGAAGGAAAACCTAAGGTTCTGGTTGAAAGGAACTTACGACGGCGGGTGAACTCTCTCTCTGGTGTGAAGACAGTGGAAGATTGCAGAAGAAAAGTGAAAAAATGAGAACAATCGAGCATTTATAGGGAGGGAAGTCAAACAGATAAGACCCTAAGCCTCCCCCAATGAAGACGCTCCACGTACGGGGCGCGCGCAGGAGGCGCGTGGCCTCGAAAGCCACAAAGCCTGCTGCACGACTCATCAGACTTGAATGCGACGCCAGAGGCTTACGCATGACGGTTCAGAAACCGTCCGACCAAGAATAGCAGAGGACGCCACGAGTGCAGTACGTAGCCTCGACTACTTCGCCAAGTCGGTTCAAAGCAGCCGAAGCTAGGGGGCAATTGACGGGGGTAAAATGTAATTGAGAAAATACCTTTTACTCCCCAGGTTTATTCCAGAATTCGGCCGAGACCGAATTACATTTCCAGAGGCACGTGCCGATCACGTGTGGTAGTGGCCGACATGAGAAGTGCCGATCACGCTCATATTTGGGTAACAGAATCAAGTACGGAGGATGCCGACCTGAGAAAGGCGGACTCAAGTATTGCCGACCTGAGAAAGGCGGTCAGGATTACGGGCAGCCCGAGAAAGCGACTGATAACCGTATATCCGAAAAGGAAGCAGAATCATGGATGGGGTGGGACCCTGTGAGATCCTGTCAGGATTCAGTTACGGATGTGACTCCCACGTCCCATCAGAGGACACTCCGCCAGAGTGGAGCCCTAAGAGAATTAGGGCATAACTAAAGGCCCAAAGAGAATGGGGGCCCAAGATAGTCCAGATAAGAGTTAGGGCACCAGGGAAATCTATAAATACACCCTCAGATGACGGATTTGAGGTATGCCTAAATACTCCAGAGTTTTCATTCGCTGATAGAGAATATCAGCTTACAGTTAACCTTTTCCCTGTGAGATTGTGCCTGACTTAATCATCGGAGTGTTCTCCTGCCACAGCGGCAGAGGACTCTTTGACAGATTATTCTTTTGCAGATCACAGGTACACATACTGAGAGAAGCACCATTTCGGCTGGATAGTGAGTCTCTAGCTTTCCGTCCCGATTTTCTAAATCAACCCACTTACAGTAATAGATAACGACATTTGAATAAATCAAAGCAGATATAAAAGGGGGATAAAAGAAAGGAAGAGATAATTTTCCCTCCTCCAAAGGGATAAAATAGTCCATTGAATATCATATCCGAACTGCAAGAAAATAAATAAAACGCGAATGTGACAAACTCAGATAGCGCATTATATCAATTTTTGACTCAAACATGTGTACGTGTTTAGACAAGGTTTTGCCCCTTTAAATGAAATTTTTACTCTAACTTTGTTTGAAATTGATTCCTATGTGTTGGTGGTGGTTGTATAGGGTCATGGTTGCACTGTGGATATCATTTGACGACGGCGATAGTGGCACCATCATTGCTAAGCCTTCCCTTTGCTATGGCATATTTGGGTTGGGTTGGTGGTGTTATATCCCTTTTCCTGGCGGCTCTAGTAACCTTCTACTCTTACAACCTCCTTTCTCTCGTTCTGGAACGCAATGCGCAGCTTGGCAAACGTCAATTTCGTTTTCGAGACATGGCTCACGATATTTTAGGTATGTGGATGACCTATATATATACACACACGTATGTATACGTGACTTTAAATTCTACACGGGTCTTTTGTTCATATGCAATTGTAATGATATCCACAATACACAATTAAACGAAAAAGACTCATGTAGAATTTAAACTCCATATAAACTTAATTTTTTTTCGAATTATTATGTATCACCAGAATATTTCACCAATTGATTTTATTTCTTGTGCGGAAGGTAATAGATTCCTCGATTTTTGACACATAATGAATCTCATGTTTATGTGCCGACTATTTTTTAAAGACACGTGCAGAGTGAAAAGATGGTAAATGTATTTGCTGACCCGTGAGAAATTAATAGTTTTTGATATGTTGATAAGTTTATTCCGGTTCACGTTTGTCCCTCACCTTTCAATCTCAATACATTAGACCCAACAGTTTGTTCCGGAATGCTATGCTAACCTTTTGCTAACCCTACTTAATTTTCTACGAACGGAAAGGTCAAATCCAACATTTCTCATCTCGTACCTGTCACACCCCAATTTTGAAGGGCATGAACAATATGAAAATAAAACTTATGCCGTTCCTAAATAATATAAATGCCAGTAAAACCTCTCAAACTATTATATCGAGTCTTAATTAAACAGTTAATCAAATAAAATCGGGCCACTATTAAGTCCTATACTAAACAACTCACCCTTACAGGACCTGGATGGGGCAGGTATTTTGTGGGCCCGCTTCAGTTGGGTATGTGTTACGGTTCTGTCATTGCTTGTATACTCCTAGGAGGGCAGAGCTTAAAGGTTAGTCACAAGGCCTTACTTGAATGAGAGATTCTTTGTTTCCTGAAATGTTTCTAAGAGAACATCCCCAAATTCTTATTTGATAGATAAGATTTACTTAAGCGTGTTGATTTTAAATTCAAATGAATTTCAGCCATTGATTTGGAATTCGGAGATATTTTCGAAATTTTTTTTGGGAATTGTAATATTGCTCTACTTGAATAAACACCCTCCGTCCGTTCATCTCATAAAACCGATTATGTATTCTGAGAACTCTTTGAAGTTGGATTATGTCTCCTGAAGCATCAAAACCCATTATCATGTCTTCCTATGCTCTCACTCCACTTGTTCAAACATAAGTTTCAAAGAAGGTGACGAATAAACGCCTTGATAGATAAGAATGCCGGACCGGGGACAAATTAAATTTTAATTTGACTTCATATTTGTTTGGCCTTCTCCTGCAGTTCATTTACTTGCTGTCAAAATCAGATGGCAAAATGGAGCTCTATCACTTTGTTATCATTTTTGGGAGTCTAACCATGTTTCTGGCACAAATGCCATCTTTCCACTCCCTCAGGCACATCAACATGGTTTCCTTAATCCTATGCATTTCCTATTGTGCTTGCACCACTGCTGGTGCCATATACATTGGTAACAACTAATCACACTACAAGTTGTAATTCATATTCTTTTTAATGCAGTTTTTGTCATTCTCTCTCTAAAAATTACAAATATATAATAAAACTAGAAGTCTTGTGTTGTTGAGGTGATTTATCAATAACCCATCTAACAGACTCTTCGAATTCAGGTAGATATCGACTAGTGATAGATGATTATTGTTCATTGCACCTAAAAGGTCTTGTGATTTTTATAATTTTGCATCGCTACACAACCTAAGTTCATAATAATTATCTTGCAGGACATTCAAAAAATGCATCGACGAAGGACTATACTGTTACTACAACTGGTGTTAATCGTCCTTTCGGATATTTTAATGCTATTTCGATCATTGCCACCACGTATGGCAACGGAATTATCCCTGAAATACAGGTTTTGGAAAGATTTTGTTACCGTCACTCTTTTTTTCTCCGTATGTAAAAAAAGAAGAAGAAGAGGGACTTTAGAAATGTTGTCATTTTTTTGCAGGCCACTATAGCGCCTCCGGTCACAGGAAAAATGTTCAAAGGACTTCTGTTGTGTTACTCGGTCGTGATCTCAACGTTTTTTAGTGTTGGAATATCGGGGTATTGGGCATTTGGTAATCAAGCTCAGGGATCAATTCTTCAGAATTTCATGGTTAATGAAAAGCCTTTGGTGCCTAATTGGTTCCTTCTAATGACTAATGTCTTCACTTTTGTGCAAGTCATTGCTGTTCTTCTGGTAAGACCCTGTTTTCTTAATATGAAAAACCGATTTGATCATTTTTCCGGAATATATCAATCACAAAATTTCATCCAAAGATTAACTATCTATATATCAATGGGAATGCATGCAGACTTACTTGCAACCAACAAACGTGGTGTTGGAGAGCAAGTTTGCTAATCCAAAGATGGATGAGTTCTCGTTACGCAACGTCATCCCACGGCTCATTTTTCGGTCCCTGTCGATAGCCATTGCCACTCTTTTGGCTGCAATGCTGCCTTTCTTCGGAGACATCATGGCGTTGTTTGGAGCTTTCGGATTTATCCCTCTGGACTTCATTCTGCCAATGGTTTTCTACAATTTAACCTTTAAGCCTTCCAAGAAGAGCATCGTCTTTTGGGGAAACACGTCGATCGCGGTCATCTCGACGGTACTTTCGTTGGTCGGAGCTGTGTCATCAGTTAGGCAAATAGTTCTCGATGCAAAGACTTATCACTTGTTCGCGAATATGTAACTTTAGGAGCAGGGGCGGAACCATGTGGGGGCCGGAGAGGGCCCGGGCCCCCCCAAAAATTTCAAAAAATTTTAAAACCTAGGTATAAAAAAAATTAAAAATTAAAAATTATATAAAAAATTAAATTTCGGCCCTCCCAAAATTATATTTAACCCTTCATTTCCAAAAAAAAGAAAATTTCGGCCCCCCCATTATCATAATCCTGGTTCCGCCCTTGTTTAGGAGCAACAAAATACATGTAACATACTCAAGAGTCTGGAAATACATGGTTTTGGTTGCTCTCTTTGGGAGGCTCTCCCTATTTTGTTTTGTCTTGCCAACTTATTTTTCTATCTTTTTTGAGTTTCGGCCGGCAGCATAAGATTGTTGGAGGCCTGAAGGCCAACGTGATTAAGATTATTGTTGTCTCGTTGTGATGGCGTCATGCCCTTTGGGGAGAGACGAAATCAGAAATATTATTTATAAACAACATTATTTAGTTGATAAGAAGTGAATTTAATTAAAAGCACTCAGACAAGTATCAAACGATAAGTTTCTCGGATAAGAGACTTTCGATAGAACAGAAGACAACAAATATAGAATTTCGGAGTGAAACGGAACAACCATGGTGGAAAAGATGCATTCTGGAGATGGGCTGGGTAGAGGAGACCCAACCAGACCATTTTTAGCCTAAATCTGAAAAACCTTTGATGTCCTTTCAGGTCCATATGGTATCACGGTAAAGTTTCTGGAATACCATGTCGTCTTTTTATGTGGTTTTCTTAAAAAATAACAAAATGTTCAGAAGAGACATCAACACGGACATTTTTTTAGGTTGTTATGAGACAATGATGACCCACAAATTATGTACACGTTGCGATAACTCATTGACTGAATATACCACTTTAGTGATGTCACATGACACTATGGGAGTATTCAATAACTAGGTCTTAAATACTCATTGATGCTTTCTTCAGCAACCAATGTGGTATTTCTTATATTTTTGGAAGAACAACATTTAATGAAATTAGATATTTGTTTTGAGAATTTGTATTGAATTTATGTTAATATTTGATTGTTGATTTAAGGAACAATAGTTCATTAAATTCCTAAACAAACACAGAAACGGGAAAAATCCTAAATATTGTTTTTTTTTTGCTAAGTATTGTTTTCTAATACCCCTTTGCGCGAAACATTTGATAGAAAAAAAAAACAATCACAATATTATTATTCTTAAATTCCTGATTAGTTTTTCTTTTAAAAAAAAAAATCAAAAGGGAAAACAACCTTACTTTTTCCTCCATTTAATTTTCCTTCAAAAGGGCATCGTAAGCCCGCAATAACTTCCTCGTTTTGACGGACTAAAGAGGCTTGTTGTGAGTGAAGCACGACAAACCTGTTGTGGTCCCATTTGAGGCTTATCTTGAGTCGTAAAAAGTGATCCAAATAGTTATTTTGTATGACTCGTTGACTCTATTGTGCACACAAAATATTTTTACTAATCAAACATCTGTAGTTACATTAAGAAAAAATATTTATCTAAATGTGTTTTATTTATGTCTTTATGGATGTCCGATCAAGCAATCAGCATAATTTTTCATTGATTAGGCAATCAGCATAATTTTTCATACATTGCCAAAATTGACGGGTCCAACAAAATAAATAATTTGAATCACTTTTTAATACTCAAGACGGACCCCGCATTTGAGGACAACAAAGCCTCCTGCATTTTAAGCACAACAAGCTTGCCAAATCTATTCCGAATGTGTGTACGTAGTACTGATCCGTTGCAACTAAAAAGAAAAACCTTTTGAATGAATCCTATTCACCTTGGAGTAATTATTGTTGATCCATGTGATATTATTCCCAAAAAAATTGTGACTACAAGTTCGTGTTGATTTCACACACATAACAGATCGATGGCAATCATATTCCGGCCGAATGATCTTGTTTTCTCGAGGTATGTTTACATTACAACAAAAGAGGCACAAAAAATTTCTTTGACAACTGAAAAGTGACATTGGATTCTCTCATTCCTATATGAATACCTCTGGCTTTTTGTCACGAATCATGTCTCAACAATTTCCCCTCCATTTAGGCTGTCTGATCGAAATCATGCCGTAAACCATGTTCTTTCATATTCGTGTTAGGATTCTCTCTAATGCTTTGTCGATCCCTAGCCTTTTTGGATCGATTCTGTTTATTTTTCAATTTGTTGTTTCATGTTATTATCGTGTTTATCGTACTATGGCAAAATTTATCTATAGTCGAGGGGAACACGAGTTTCTCTCCCGTCCTAATTTTAAACTGGACAGCCTTGTTTAACTCTTTTTTGGGCCTTTTCTTGGCGAACTGTAGTGATCATAACCGTTTACTTTTTAGAAACAACACTAAAGACTAGAATAGAATCAATAATTTTTGAGGATTTAATTTCTTTGTTACAATATGAAGATGCGGAGCCATCAAATTGGTTATCAAAAGTCTGGTTGTCAGATATGTGGCAAGGATAATCATTTAGCAAATAATTGTCATCGCAGACTAAATTTTGGCTTATCAACCTGTTACGCCTTCGATTTTCAATACGATAAACCATATTATATCTTTCACAAATCCTCACAAATACCATTAATAAACTTAAAATATTCCGTTGATATAATGCCAAAATGATAAGTGTTCAATGGTTTACAGAAGAAAAGGGCACTTCCGGCCCAATATACATCAATCACAGTTTTAAAAGAGTAGGAAGACTTCATTGTCTTAAATCAAAAGTAAGAGTAGAAGTTACAATATATTTTCCAAAATAAGTTTACAAAGATGTTAAATAACTTCTGCGACTAGCTTTCCAAAAGGTGATAGTCTATGCATATCATACATTCTGCGCTATGCATCCGGTGTGGTACCTGAAAGGTTGAAGGATTGAGCTACAAGTCCACTAAAAAAGTTTATGCCAAATCTATGTGCATATAGGCCTGGCCCAAGGACAAGACACAAAAGATCATTGCCCAGGGGCCCCGAAAGTGGGCCAAAAATTAGGGCCCCACTAAAATTAAGTATTGGATTTAATAGGGATAAAAAAAAGAGCCCAATTTTTTAAGCCTATTTCTTTTTAAGAGTAAATATTTTTGGGTTCTAAGCAACCAAAAAAAAAAAGCCAATTAAATTGTCCAATGCAAAACCCTACACTTTTTGACTTCCAACAGGCAATATCTCCCTCTGCCCAACTCCGGCACTTTCCCAGAATCCCGGGGCCTCTCGACTCTCTCTCTCTCTTACTCCTAATAGTAAGTCTACGTACACATCGTAATTAGGAGTAGAGTAATATTACATACACATCCTTTGGCTTACACTCGCTCACACCCTGCCTATATGTTTGAGATTTTAATTTTTTTTAATTTTTGATTTTCTTTTAAGGGTTAAATGGGTGGGGGTTCATATGCCATGTATGCAGGGTGTGAATGAGTGTAAACCAAAGAGTGTGTATGTAGTATTACTCTACTCCTAATTGCAATTGTTCTTATACTCCACTAGGGCACTCCACTCCAAATCTCTAATACACAATACTCCATCAAGGCATCAACACAAACAAATTCCATGGTCCCTATTGAAGAATTAAGAAATAAAAATATTAGTTTGTCACTTTTGTCTTGACTTTTTTACAAGCCAGCGAAGTCACAATCCCAAAGAGGGCCCCTACTTCTCAACCTTCTAAATATAAGTTTTAATTTAATTGTAAATTATATATATATATATATATATAATATATATATATTATATCTGTGTGTATATATAAAAATCTGTGTATGATGTGTGTGTTTATATACATGGTGTGCCGCGTGCACTGACTAAACACTCTATTACTGTGTGCCGTATGCTTTTCTAAGTGTAAGTTTTTTAATTGTTTTATAATGTAATTGTTGTAGATGATAAAACATAGTATTTTATTTGAGAAGAAGACACATAAATAGAGAAAAATTATAGTGTGATTTTTTTCTTAGGTGCATCATGCCTCCAAAAAGTTATTCATTCGGATATGGAAAGAGAAAAAAAGAAGCAAAAAATTAAAATATTAGTCAATTCTCAAAGAGAAACAATTGATAAGTTCTTTTTTAGTAACCAAAACATAAGAAGCTCAATTGAAGAATATGAAAGTTTGGTGAATGATGAAGTTGAAAACGTGATGAATGTAGAAGAAGAACATGGAGGTTTGGAGAGTGAGGAAACATGACAAGGTTTGAATGATGACTTCAATGTGGAATGTGCAACTTCAAACATTGACGATCTAAATAATTGGGCTACGATTGATCAAAATTTAAGGAATTTATTAATTGAAAGAGGTCTTATTAAAAGAGATGGTGATGCTAAATTTTTTAAGAATGATAATGGTTCTAGTAGAAATTTTTTTTCTGTTCACTACACTTGTCATTTACCAAAGTTAAAAATGATCAAATCTTATCTTCTATCAACCATGTCAAAAGAAAAATTAAATGAGTTATCCATAGAAAATGACTTGGTGGAAAGGGTAGATTATACAAGTCTAATTGACATTTTTGCTTCTAGAAATGCAAGAAGAGTAATATTGATCAAGTGATATCTTTGATTTCTTGTAATAAAATGTAATATTTGAATTTGTATTTTTGTGATCTTCTATAATGCTAAGTAATTTTTGTGATATTGTCTTCAAAATTATTATAATTTCTTTTCACGTTTAAAAAGTATAAAAAGCCAATTTTTTAGATTTCGCCAAGGGTCCCCAAAAAACTCGGGGCTGGTCCTATGTGCATATGAGATGAAAAGATATGCATTATGAACATTGCATGATGATACAAGACATGAATATATCTTTGTCACAATAACAAGATGGAGCACATATAACGAATTCCCAACATCATTTTATAGTTCATCCATAATTACTCTACAACTTTATCTCATTACTTGCTCATCACCCAAAGGTGGCTAGTCAAATTATATTATGTCCTAGCACTTCTCCCAACTAGCCAAGTCAATTCATAGCATGCATTTTCTGGCATATTCTCCAAAAGAAACTAGACCCTTAGTTCCCTAGCACTTCTCCCGATGGAGGCTAGTGTTAGCCTTCCATCGATTAATCATCAACATGCCTCTTATAGATGCTACATTCACATTATGTCAACTAAGTTCCATTCAATCTAAGTCATAAACGAACGAACGAATAACCGGTATGAAAAGTGAAATTCTTCATGCAATCTATCCCCAATCCTTACACACATGTAACCATAACAATCAAATAAGGAAAATAGTGTCCAAGACAATATATAAGATAATCAAAATGTTAAAGGATATTTCACAATTTGCGTCTGGACATGCCTTATCCCATCTGGATGCCAGGCAATCCCGTTTGGACGCCAATTTTCTGACCCTCTGCTAGATTTGTTGGGCTAGTCGGTCGGACATCAAAATCTCCTGTCTGGACGCTAGTGCATGATTTACAAAAATTTCTACAGGATTCTATTTTTCTCGAACTCTCCAAATCATACCAAAACCTCAATATATACATGAAATATGAACCAAAATATGTCATATACATATAATGCAAGATAGATATTCCTACCTGAATCTCCAGATCAAAAGATTTGACGAAAAAGTTGAAGCCTTAGCTTTTGATGAACCTCCAAGTTTTGAATCCTAGCTTTTCGAGCTCCAAATCACGATCCGTCTTCGAATATCACTCAAGCACGTTCCAAGCTTCCCATATCTCAAAGGAATTCGAAAATAGTGGAGTGGATCAATGGTGGTGGTAGAGAGAAAGTGGAGCTTTGTAGAGAGAGAAAGAGATTAGTGAAATGAAAGCACTACAACAAAATGGGTCTATTGAGACGAAAACTGGCGACGTAACTGTAATTCGTCTCTGATTATGCATAATTAGCGAGGAAATTAAATTTTCGTCACCAAATACGTAATAATAGGCGAGGAATTATAATTCGTCTCCAATTTGACCATTTATACGACGAAAAAATATTTTTCGTCGCAAAATAATGAAAAACCCGCCCAAATATTTCCCTCCCCAAAATTTTTTGGCGCAACTAAATATTGGAGACAAAAAAAATTCTAGCAAATGATGAAATAATTAGGCGAGGAACAATTTTCGTCGCCACTGGGTTTCCAAAATACGCGCGGCAATAGTTGGCGGGTTGAGAAAAATTGGGAGGGAAAATTCTGTCGTAAAATGGGATTTTAGATATTGGTAAAGTTTTCCTCCCACTATTCCACCGACCCTCCCACTATTCCACCGACCTCCCTCTCTTCTCCTCTCTCTCACCTCTCCCTTCCAGCCGCACCCTTCACTGTCTCTGTTTCAGCCGCTTCCAGCTCTGTTGCAGCAGCTTCCAACCTGTTTCAGCCGCAGCCCGTCCCCTCTCTCGGTATGTTTCAGTCGCACCTCCTCCCTTTCTTTGTTTCACGCACCTCCTCCCCTCTCTTTCTCACGCCGCAGCTTCTCCTCTCTCTCTCTCTCTCTCTCTCTCTCACACGCCATATTTAGACATCCAAAATCCGTTCTACTCTCTGTATCTATCTCACTGAGTTTAATGCTGCAATGGTTGTAATCGTGGTGACTCCTCTCTCTCTCTGAAGTAGCAGATCTGGACATCGAAAATATGGAATAGCAGATGTAGACAACGCAGATAAGGGGTCAGAGCAAGGTAGAAATCAAATAGCGGTAACTCTTCCTCCATCTCTATGTATGGATTTATGTCCTCAAAGTTTAATCAGATTCTCTGTTAGTGTAAGTTTTGTGCTGTGATTTTTAGTGCTCATTTCCTTCTCTTTTTTCCACGTCTCTTTTCAAGTTTACAAAGTCTCCTCAGTTTTGGTAAGTGGTGGTGTGTTAGGCGATTGTTTAAAAAAAGAAGTACGTAAAATAGTAGTGATACTATAAAAACCTTACTTAAACCAATCCAATCTCGATTTTCTGAAGAAAAAAAAACTAATGAAGCAAATACTACATTAACAGGCATGATAAACTTACAATCTCAAGCAAGACGTGGTCTAGAGATTTGTTATAATCCAGAGGAAGAACTCACCAAGCCACTTTTCCTTTCACTAAAGGCGGGGACCAAGAAACTCCACCCGATTTGAAACCAAAAGGAAGAAAATAACCATTTACTAACATTCTTAACTTTTTGATGATTAGGACCATCCCCTTTATTTGACAGTTATGTCTAAATTATTATTGTCATATGTTTCTTTAGATATTTGGTAAAGGAAAATGTGCTGCTATGTTTCTATCCATTAATCAATTGATTTGAATGAGATGCTTAAAGAATGAATGTCTTGAATCGACAAAAATAGATTGTGAGCCTCCACGTTATTGGATGATGTATTTGTCTGAGACGTGTTCGAAATGGTGTGTATGTAGATATAGCTTGATTTGGTAAGCATGAGTAAATAGTTTTATTACATTTTTGCCAAAAAAGGGGAACTGGTTTGTCTTCGAAAATGGTGTGTATGTATAAGCTCGGAGGTGGTGCCCAATTTCACTATGGTGAAAGGTCGCAAAGGCGATAAGTGAATAATTTTTTTAGGAGGAAAAAACAAGGAAAGCGAAGCATTCACTTTACCCATTTCAAAAGAGAAGTATTAGAGAATAATAGAAAAAGATAAAGAAATAAAAAAAAGTATAAAGGTTTCAGAAAAAATGACACATGGAATTTTTCATGGAAGCATAAGAATTAGAAGGATTTTAGAAACATTTATAAAGCAATTCTAAGGTATTAACATGGGATGCATGCCATAGTACTAATTTGACAACTAAATCTGACTTTTCATTTGTGTTCATACAATGGATAAGAGTTGGATGAAATTGGGCATCACAGCCGATGGCAGAACAAGTCGACCATATTATAATGGTGTGAATTCCTTTATTGACTTTTCCACAACGGTTTGTGACCAACAAGGTAATATTTTATGCCCATGTCGAAAGTGTGTCAACTACCGTCGAGAAAATCCTCAAGATGTCCAGCTTCATTTGCTTCAATATGGGATAATGCAAAGTTACACTATTTGGCATGAGCATGGGGAACCTCGTGTAACAGATGCGGTGCATTCTCATGGTATTGAACACAATGATGAGGGAAATCGAGATGGCATTGATGCCTTGGTCGAAGACCGAATGAGAGGGGAATATGGAGGAACAACACAAACGGATGAAGTTCGAAACTTTGATAAATTATTGAATGATGCCCAACGTGAGTTGTATCCTGGTTGCACAGATTATACTTTGTTGAAGTTCATTATTGAGTTGTTGAATGAGAAGGTAATGAACCATTGGAGCAATTCTTCTGTGGACAAGTTGTTGAAATTCGTGGCTAAGCTACTACCACGGGGTAACTTGGTTCCTAAGTCAACTTATGAAGCCAAGAAGATACTTAGTGACTTGGGCTTATCGTACGAGCTCATTGATGTATGCCGAAATGATTGTGCCCTTTTTTGGAAAGAGAACGCAAAGCTTGATAAATGTCCAAAGTGTGATTCATCTAGGTATAAAATCAATTGTGGCAAGGGTAAGAAGAAGATTGCCCATAAGGTCTTGCGTTATCTCCCTGTGACCCCGAGGTTGAAAAGATTGTACATGTGGAAAAAGAGAGCCAAGGACATGAGATGGCACAAGGAAAAACTCATGGATGACATGGATTCGAGGCATCCAGCAGACAGTGATGAATGGAAAGACTTTGATTTGCAACATCCTGACTTTGCCTTGGAGCCTCGCAATGTGAGGTTAGGGTTGGCAGTTGATGGGTTCAATCCTTTCGGGAATATGAACAACTCTTACAGCATGTGGCCTGTCATTCTCATTCCCTATAACCTTCCACCTTGGTTAGCCATGAAGGAACCATTTTTTATGTTGTCCTTACTTATTCCTGGAGACAAGCAGCCAGAGATCGATATTGATGTTTACATGAGACCTTTGGTGGATGAGTTAAAGGAGTTGTGGCAAAAAGGTGCATTAACTTATGACGCCTCAAGTGGTGAGACTTTTCAAATGCGTGCAGCTTTGTTGTGGACAATTCATGATTGGCCTGCATTTGGTGACTTGTCCGGATGGAGAACAAAGGGTCATTATGCTTGTTATTCTTGCAATGATGAACCATATTTTGAATCATTGATAAGTAAGACAGCATACACAAACCATCGATGCTACTTGCCTGAGGATCACCCAGAACGGAGAAAGAGAGCAGCCTACAATGGTAAGCCAGAGAAGCGGAAGAGATCCTTAGAGTTGCCAGTGGAGAAAATACAAAAACAGTTGGATGGTCTACCGACAGTTCGGTTGGGTAAGGACCCAAAAATAAAGAAAAGACCTCGTTTTGCACCAAATTGGACTAAAATAAGCATATTGTATGAGTTGCCATATTGGAAGAATCGAAAGCTTCGACACAACATTGACGTCATGCATGTGGCAAAAATTTTTAGCGAAAATGTATTCGGTACAATGCTAGGCATTGAGGGGAAGAACAAGGACACAGACAAGGCACGCTGGGACTTGCAGAATATGGGCATTCGACAAGAGTTATGGATGACACAACGTCCCAATGGCTCATATTCCAAGCCTCGGGCGTGCTTTTCTTTGACCCCTAATGAAAGGGAGGGTTTCTTTGAATTCTTAAAATCAGTCAAGTATCCGGACGGTTATGCAGCAAACATATCTAGATGTGTGAATACATCCAATGGTAGATTAACTGGATTTAAAAGCCACGATTGTCATGTACTTATCCAACGGATTCTTCCAATAGGGATGCGTGGATATGTTGACAAAGAGATCAGTACGACACTGTTTGAGTTAGGTAACTTCTTTCAAGACTTGTGCTCGAGGACATTAAAACGAAGCGAACTAGAAAACCTAGAAGAACGTATAATCTACATTATGTGCAAACTTGAAAAAAATTTTCCTCCGGCCTTCTTTGATTTGATGGTCCACTTGGTGGTTCACTTGCCACGGGAGGCTATTCTTGGAGGTCCGGTGCAATATCGATGGATATACGCAATCGAAAGGTACGTAATTGCTAGTATATTGTATAATTGTGCTGAAAGGTAGACACGTGTAGTCTAAATCTCAATTGTTTGTGTTAAAGGTTTCTTGGAACTTTGAAAAGGTTCGTTTCCAATAGAGCTCGACCTGAAGGTTCAATTGTAGAGGCATATATTGTCAAGGAATGTGTTACGTTTTGCTCAATGTATCTTGATGGGACTGAAACCGTGCATAATCGACCCGAACGGAATGAAGATTGCGGTGAACGTCGCGAAGGGTTGACAATATTCACAGAAGTAGCTCGTCCTATTGGCTTAGTCACAAGGGATGGTGAGATGTCACAAGAGCTTCGTGATACCGCTCATTGGTTCGTGTTGTACAATAGCCCTGAGTTGGAGAAGTATTTAGAGTATGATTCTTTCATTTTTTTTTTTTGTTTATGCCTATCCTTCTTATTATCATTAGAGTTGTGTATGAAATTAACTATTAAGTACATACTTTTGAATAGGGTACACAAGAACCTATTACAAGTTCCTACTGGACGAAGCATAACACATATTCAACGGGAAGAATTTCCCAAGTGGTTCAAAGAGAGAGTAAGAAATTTTCAATTCTCTACACACTAAATACTATCCTAACTCTTTAAAATTGTACATGTTACTAACGGTCTTCAAACATTTTTTTTACGGTGTATGTTCTTGTAGATAAATAGACTGAGGGTTGACGAGTCACCAGAGGCGACCGATGAACTATGGTCATTAGCCAATGGTCCTAATTTGCTAGTGAAAGAGTACTCAGGTTGCATAATTGGTGGCACAAGGTTTCATACTAGAGAACTAGATGACCGTCGTACAACTCAAAATAGTGGCGTGCTTACAAAAGGAGACCATGGGGGCGAGATGCACAACTTTTATGGCCACTTGAACAATGTTTGGGAATTTGAGTACATGTGTCATAATAAAGTTATTTTGTTTCAATGTGATTGGTATGACACAAACAACACCGGTAGAAGTAGAACACTACGAACCGACACATATTGCACAAGCATTGATGTCACAAGTCGATGGTATCAATCTGATCCTTTTATCCTACCGAGCCAGGCAAAGCAAGTTTTCTACCTAAATGACACAAAATGGGGTGAACCATGGCAAGTTGTGCAACTTGTCCAACAAAGGGGTGTCTTTGATGTACCAGAGGCAGATAATGGAGAACCATTAGATACCGATCCGCCTGGTGGTGCATTTCAACAAGAAAACATGACATCATCTGTTCCAATTGAAATTGAAAATGATATCCGATGTCATAGGGATGATGTTGATGCAGATTTAGTTCTAGGGGTTGGGCCACCAGATGTTATGATGGAGGAGAACATAGAAGAAGAAGCTGATGAAGAGCAAGAAAATCCTGAAATGATGGAAGGGAACATAGGAGAGGAAGCTGATGAAGAGCAAGGAAACTCTGATGAGGATATGGATCCCGATATAGATTATGATATGTAGTTTATTTTTATGCTTTCTATGTGGACCAATATTTTTGTCTTCTTTTTGGTTACAAGTAAATGTTCTTAGATTTTGAAGCTGCTTAATTATATGTACTAGTTATCTACTTTATGCCTATGAAAAATACATAATTACCTATATTTGAATTTGACATTTGATGTCTATCCATGTTTCATAGTTGCACAAAATGTCCAGAAGCGAAAGACGGTGGGTAAAACCAGGTTCTCTAGCAAATCAGGTGGAAACAAATAGTTATGCCCAACAAAAGAAATTGAAAATGCAGGAAAATGAAAGAAGAATAAGAGCTTTGGGGTTCAAAAATCCAATTTCGTTGGTGGCTTCAGTTCATCCCAAGGCAGGTAATGATAATAGAAAGCGAAATAGAGTTGAGGTGGATGATGGTGACTATATCCGTTCTGATGATGAGTTTTATAGTGATGATGATTCAGTTGGATCTTTTCTACAAGAGGTACCATATATATACTTTAGTGACCTTTCTTCTATATGACTGCCTTAATGTGCGTGCGTGTGTTTGTGTGTGCATGTGTGTTAGGAATACACTTATCTCTATATGTTAGTTCTATGCTTGTATTTTTATTTTTTTAATGTCAGGTCCCAGATATTCCAGCCGTGGCAGCTGAATTACCTACAATAACACATCTCCAGACCCAACATAGATCAAACCCTATATGTGAGAGGGTGACCCGATCGACACCACATCTAGACACATGTACCCAATTTGCTCCATGTCCTGATGTTGATCCACAGACCGAGGCAGCACCTGTGACAATAACTGTTGGTAAGACTGTAACAATATTTAATTTAGATTTCTCGAATTAAGAAGTATTTACACTTTTTGTATAACATGTTGTCATTAAAACAGCACCTATTGCTAGACCTACCCGTGGACCGACGAGAGGAGTAAAAATTCAAGAACTAGTGGACAAACAAGGAAAGCTTCATGTTCCATTCCCAGAGCGTTTTCGTGCACCAGTGGGAAAGTATGCTTGTAAATTGGCCACGAAGATTGGCCTTGAGGTTCGGACAAATTTGACAGATCTTAATGTTCGCCGATGGAAAGCAGTAGACGAAAGTGTTAAGGCACCCATGCTTCAGCGTTTAAATGTAATAGCGCCATACACTTCAATTTTCATTTCATACACACATTATGTCAGTCATGATTACCTTTGATATTGGATTTTGTAGGATCAATTTAGCATGGAGGGAGATCCTACTTATGTCAATAAGGTAGTGGCAACACAATTTGGCCGAAGATTGAGTGACTACAACCACAGGTTTTACAAAAAGTACCAAGAACTTAAGATGGCTTATGGGGAAGACTATGCTAGAGGTCACCCACCACTTAGGGTCGATCGTGTGAAGTGGACAAATCTAATTGATAATAAGTGGACGCAAAAGAAGTTTCAGGTAACCTCTTGGTTGTTGCTTTGGCTTGCTACATCCAAATTTTATTATTTTATTATATTCTTTGGGTGTCTTATGTTTCTGCTGTGTTTGGATGTTGGAGGGTTTTTTATTGGGTGTTTCTGCTGTGTTTCTGCTGTGTTTGTCTTATGTTTCTGCTGGGTTTTTTATTCATTGCCTTCAAATTTATTGGGTTATCATAGTTTAGCATATGGATATTGGATGGGGAGTAGATCACTCTAGATTCTGACAACTTGAATACTGACCACAACTTGATCCATTGCCTTGGGTTTCTTTTATATCCAAAATTGTGGAATGGTAATGTAAAAGTGCTTGCTTTATATAGGAATACTTGGACATTCTAGCACTGATTTTATTAGTGGGAGAAACCAAAGCATCAAGGTGGAATCTTAAAGGATCAAAATAAATTAAGATGGTTTTGTAGGTTGGGTTAACTCTTGTTACCCATGTGTTGCTCTCTAAATTCCTTACTGGTAGTGCGTGAATGGAGATGGGGAAATAATATGCAGTATATGGCCATTATAAGATAGACCCACTTTAATTATTCTTTTAGAACTTATGAAAAAATCTAAAACTATTACTTTGATCTTGTAAATAAACTTCTCAGGTTGTGAGCTCCTAAGGTTAGAAGTTTGGAAAAAAATAATAGTAATCTTGCACCACTCAACTATCATACTCATACATGCAACAGTATTCAGCTCCCAACTTTCAGCGTATTAGATAATAAATCAGGATGATTTGTGCAATTTGCTCAATGTTGTTCACCTGCAAAATGTTACAGAGATTCAGCGGATTTATTTTCCAATTCAAAGAGTCCTGTTGCCCCATTAGGATTACGGCATGTAGCAATAATGTGACATTTTTCATCTTTCTCCAATAGTTGCGCGCTTATTGTGCTTCAAAGTGCAGGACAAATCTGTCATTAACATTGCAAATCGGAGTAAGATGAAGACAAAACATAGATGCGGTTCAAAATCTATCCCAGTGAGAGTCCATGCAATGGTATGTGTTTTTCCTCGTCTTACATACTAACGTATTCGACTTTTTGAGAGCACACACAAGCTTAATGATCTTACGATTGAAAAACTAAACAATTAGATGGGCAATGACGAGGATCGTGTGCCCGCGTTGAAAGACGTTTACAAATCCACCCATTACAATAAAGATACAGGAAAATGGATTTCACCAGAATTCGGAGAGCAACTATGTACGTATATTTAGTGTTTGTTGTGTTTGCTAAACTACCTACATGTTATTTATTTTTATTTTTTTACGTATTTGTGGTTGTTTAAAAATTACAGAACAAAATGGTAGAGACAGAGGCCGAACATTGTTCCCAGCCTGGAGCGGAGCCATTGTCATAAGAAGAGTTGTCCATCAAGGTACTGAAGGCAAGGTCAGGATATGTGAAAGGATTGGGTATGAGGCCTTCCTCCTCTATTAGGACTACTATTGCATCTGCGAATAACAATGAATATGTGTCACACCTCGAGTCGGTGATACAAGAGCAAAAAGAGGAGATTCAAGCACAAAATAATAAGATAACACATCTTGAGGACTCAAACAAGCAATTGGAAATGGCAACAATCAGGATCATGGAGTTTCTAAGACACCAAGGCAATGGATTCAATGAACATTTTGAATGTGCAAGAAGCACATGAACAACTTCAGGTTAGTAAACGCGGTTATTCTTTCTTTTCTTTTTCTAGTATTGGATGATGATTGTTCAAGTTGTAACTCCCACTTATGAGATTTTGTCATGTGATTAGGTTACATAGTTAGTATCATTGTCTTCAATATTTAGATGAAAATAGATGGTCCCTTTTGCTTTCACATTTGCTCACTCTTTCTTATGGTGCCAATTGAAACTATCGAACAAAAAATGTGATAATTAAAATTTTTTGTTTTCCGTTGGATCCTTCAATTTTTTTTCAATACATGATTAAATAAGATTAAGTTGTATAACATGACTCTTGAAGCCAGTGTACAGCTGGAGGTTTTTGACCTCCTTGGAGGGTGTGTTTGAATAGTTATTTTGTGAGATTGGTATCCATTTAGTTGTAGTATCAGTGTCATTTATTTTGCTGCTACATTGTCACTTCTGTCTTTGATATTGGAATGATGCAAGATCAATTGTGTGTGCTTCCAGTCCATGAAAGCTTTGATGGTCCAATAGTGTAGAAATAAGTAAAAAAACTTGGAGAAATTCTACTAGAAAACATTGTTCTATGCATGCTATGATCTCTTTAGCTACTGAGAAATGAGCTTTCTACGTACATTGAGCAGAGAAAGGGATATATGGGGTGGTATGATCAGTTGGTGTATAGTAGATAATGGATATAGTTATATCTTGTTATGGTATTAAACATATATGCTAGAAGAATTGGTCAGTGGTGACCATGAATGTTTTAAAATTATTTTTGATGTCATACTGTCTTAATTTTGCACTCCAGATTTTAGATGTATGGTTTTGATCTGTTTCATCTGAGCTTCAAAGACTTGAAGCAAAAAAGATTAGATGTCATTCGAGACACGTAGTTTAGTATTCTTAAGGCTCTTTCGAAATTTGAGTTAGCTTCAGTAGTTGAAAGAGAAGTAGGAAATTATTATTTTCGTGAAGAAGAAGATGAAATAATATTACACCCTAACAATCTTTAACTTTTTATATCCCTAGTCATGTGTTATGTGGAACTTATTGGCGCGTGTTTTTTTTCGAGTGATAATTTAGGAAATTGTTATTTGAAAATTCGTTCATCATATGATTGTGGTCCATCAATACTTTACTTATTTTTTTTACATTAATAATATGGTAATATTTTGTTTACTTTTTTTTGCAGATTAGATATGCGCAAGTTTGGTGACAGGGAAAATGGAAAGATTGTTTTGTGTTGATATTTCTTTTTGTGTTCATGTCATCAATTAACTTGCTTCTAAGCCTACTTCTTTTTGTATTATAACTTAGTGCTTTTTGTATATGGTATTGGTATGTAGGCGTTTCGACATGTAATGAATGTTGTGGTTGGATTATAACAATTAATGGGCAGGTTATGTAAGTAAAGAATTGAATTTTTGGTGAACATGTTTTTGTGTATTAATTTAATTGGGTTCAATGCAATAGATTTGTAAAACGAATTGCAGGATATGTAGACAATTTGAAAAGGGAAATATTAAACTATTTTAAATATTTTAAAATTGTTATAAACGACGAAATTTTTCCTCCTATATTCTAACTCAGAAACTCTTTTTTTGACAAATTATTTCGTTGTCAAATGATGGTAAGAACCAAAGGCGACGAAATCATTCATCGGTAAAGCTAAATTCAATATAACTTATTTTTGTAAAGGGTGTTTGGCGACGAAATAATTCGTCGTTAATGTATATTGGGGATTTTTTCTGGTGGATATTTGCGACGAAATAAGATATTTCTCGACGAATCATCAGTGTAATTCACGAGGAAAAAATTCGTCGCCAAATTTACAAAATGGCGACGAAACTATTATTTCGTCGCCTGGGTCTTTTGCGTGAAACTTTGCGCGACGAAAAATGGCGACAAAAAAATCCGTCGCGTAATGATTTTGCGAGGAAACTTTAATATTCCATGACGAATTAATTTCGTCGCGACAAACGATTTTTGTTGTATTAAGTATGAGTTGTGCTGAACACCCCCTGAAAAAGAATATGATTTCTGAGTCCCATGAGGGCTCCCACTTAAAACACTGGCCACCTAGCGTAACACGTATAAAACTAGCTAATGCCCCCGGGCTCCAACCTTGGTAATACAATTCCGAAACACATAATAGTAGACTAAAAACATAACCTGCAATTAAATTCCAAATAATTATCTAAAACTTAAAATTTTTTGGGTCCTTATATAACCTCCTAGAAAGTGTTTCATTTTTATAACTTTTTCTTTGGATTTAGACCATTTCAACAGAATCAGATGAGTGGTTATTTTACTCCAAGTCAATCACCTCAATTTGTTCTTGATGCTTTGTTCCATTGCTTTAGGGTGGATCTTCTTTTCCTGTTAGTAATATATGAATTTTCAACGACATATGAGAGTTATGAGACAAACTTAAAGGCCTATCTTAGTCTGCAAATTCTCCTGGCCAAATTATAAGTCAAGCTCATATTGCAGAAGTTCCAAAGATTTTCTTCTAATCATATCACCACACTCAGGAATTTAACGTGGTTCTTTGACAGTAGAGCTACAAGCCATGTGACAAACAATCATTCTCAATTGTCTGTGAATCAACAACCTTATCATGGCACTCAAGAAGTTCTTGTTGGGAATGGATCAACAATTCTAATAATTCACACTGGTTGAAAATTGCCGAGGATCTGAGAGAGATAGAGAGAGATAGTGTGTTGGGAAAGTAGATGATTTAGGGTATTCCAATAGGGCTTTGACATTTTTAATCTCAACACTTGGATTTGAGTGAATCTCAGGGCCATTTTTATTGGTAGAAGATTGGTTTTATATGCATTAGTCCATAGAGTCTTTTCCACACACACAACCACACACATACACGTGTGTGTGTGCTGTGTTAATATGTTCCTTTTGATTTTAAGGGCACGTCTATTTAGACTGTGATAATTATTGGATTATTGTCCGATTATTGTTTTCCCTTATTTGAAATTCTTTTACGATTTTTTATTTTGTCTCAATTTTTTTATGGTTGTTGGTTCGTCTCGACAAGAGATTTCAAAAAAGTATAAAATTATATGTAAAAATTAAAAAAAAATTCAAAAAAGACAAAAAATAAGGCCCAAACAGCGTCTATGTTTATTTATTTTCGTCTTTAGTAAATTTTTTTTAACTTCTAGACATACTTTTATACTTTTTAGATTCATTTCGTCGAAACGAAACAATAATCAATAAAATAATAATACATACAACTTTTTTTAATAATAATAAAAAATAATTTAGCTACATAATCCATACCAAATAGAGTAATTATCATCATCATAATATCATCAACCATTTGGCCTGTGGTTATTATTGGATTATTTACTGTTTTGTTTTTTGTTCTTATTTGAAATTTTTTTTTAATTTTTTGTTTTTCATCAATTTTTTGATGATTGTTGGTTCGTCTCGACAAGAGCTTTCAGAAAAGTTATCAATTATTGGCTAAATTTGAAAAAAGTTCAGAAAAGACAAAAAATAAGCAAAAAACAGCGTCCGTGTTGGCTTATTTTCGTCTTTAGTGATTTTTTTTTAACTTTTGGACATAATTTTATACTTTTTAGATTCCTTTCGTCGATACGAACCAATAATCCACGAAAAAATGACATAAAAATAACAAATACAAAAAAATTTTGAATAAAGACAAAAAAGAAGCCAAAAAATTTTTTTGGCCAAATAGACCCTATGCTAGGGGCCCGTTTGGATGGGGGAAAGCCCCCCTCCAAAAATTATCACCCCTTATTAGGGTTTTGGCATGGTTTGGATGGGGAAAAAGCCCCCCTCCAAAAATTATTACCCCCTCTAAAAATTATTACCCCGTCTTAACTTTTCACCCCCTCCAAAAATTATATTTTTCTCTTTTTTATTGTTAATTAAATTTTTCTTTTTTTCTCTTTTTTATTGTTAACTAAATTTACGCGAGCTAAATTATATTTTTCTCTTTTTAACTAAATTTTTTATTATTGATTTATATTTTGTTATTTTTTTTCTTTTTTTTTCTTTTTTTTCTGTTAAAAAGTGACCGACACCGCTCATTTGAATCTCTTTCAGTCGTGCTTTTCAAATTTTATTCTCGAAAAATACTAAAAATTTACTGTTTATGTGGAGTCTGGAATCCACTCTAAACTTCTCGGGTTGATAAATCGGATCTTCTCGAATAGTCTGCAAAACACTCAATGCTAAATTAGTGGTCACCGGGGGTTGGATCTCCGATGGGCACTCCGACGATCAAGTTAGCCTTCTAGAAAGAATGAAACCAACTTGAAAGTAAGTTCTTAGCGCGAGTGTGCATGTACCTGTAGCAGGAGTGCCGCTGGCGTATTTATAGAGTAGGAATCCAACTGTATGCCGGTGTCTTCGGCTCAGTATGTAGGACGTGATCCGAAGACTGCGGAGGCGTTGCCACGTGTCCCACGTCCGTGCGGACCGGAAGGGTGTACTTGTACGTTCCCCCAGAAAGCGGAGAACGTGTATTCGTGTTTAGGAACCGAGTCACAGAGCGTTTTTAGATGTCCTGGCCAATAAACTGCCAAAGGGGATCCCTTGGCCGAGTGATGATTGGCGAGCATTGAGCGGCCGAAGATCGGTGCGGAACGTGATTCCACCGTTTGGGAAGGCCGAGCTCAAACTCGTTCGGAAAGGCCAAACTCAGGCTCCGGCCGACAGGTTGTCCGGCCCAATACCAGCAAACTCATTGGTAGGTTTGGGCTATGCCGAGCTCCAGAATACGATGCGGATGGTCATGGGCCGGGGGCCCACTAATGACTATTCCGGCCCACTACAGTTTACTTAAAAAATTATTTTGGGAATAACCGTGAACTCGAAATATTTTGATAAAAAGTTTTTAAATTATGTTAAAATATTTATTGATTTATATTTTGTTGTTATTTTTCTCTTTTTTGTTAATTGATAAAACAAAGTTAAGAAAACTCTTAAATTATTCAAAAATGTTCACATTCATTACATGTCCTAATGGACCCAACTTTTGAGAAAAATAACCGACACTGCTCATTTAAATATCTTTTAGTCGTGTTTTTCAAATTTTATTCTAAAAAAATACAAAACATTTATTGTTTACTAAAAAAATTATTTCAGGATTAACCGTTAGCTCGGAATATTTTGATTAATAGTTATTGAATATAATACATTAATAAATTTCTCAATTAATTAATATTTCAAATTATCCAATATTAATTATATATATATTCAATTTTGTATTTATATACTTTATTTAATACATAATAAAGTTTAATACTGTACAAGGGTAAAATAGTCATTTGAGGGGCCGATTGGTAAGGGATTATAAGCCCCATTTGGGCTATAGTTTTTATTTATTTGTTATTTTTGTCTTTATTTATTTTTTTTGCATTTGTTGTTTAAATCTCAATATTTTGTAATTTATTAGTCCGTCTTTATGAAAGGAATCTAATGAGTGTATTACAAAAATGATACACACACATCACTTTTACACATTATTTTTACACATCACTTAAAACTACGTCGTTTTGTGTTAAGAAAAAACCGTATTTGTATTTGACCCATATCGCTCAAAATATATTTGGGTCTTTTTCAACATAAAACGAAGTAGTTTTAAGTGATGTGTAAAAATGATGTGTAAAAGTGATGTGTATGTAGTACTCTTGATAAAATTATGTCCAAAAATTAAAAAAAAGTCACTAAAGACGACGAATAAGTACAAAAAACTCTATTTTTTGATTTATTTTTGAGGGGAGATAAGATAAGAGGGGGTATTATTTTTAAAGGGTTGACCCACATTCATGTGATATTTATAAAGGGGGTAATAAAAAGTAGATAGTTTGGATGAAGTATTAAAAAAGGGGGATAAAATAGTACTTGATTTGGAGGAGGATAAAATAGGGGGATAAGGTTATTTTGTATTTGTAATGAGGAAGAAGGGGTATTATCCAAGAATAATACCCCCTCCCCTCTAGGATAATTTTTGGGCCGGGGGGAACCGGCCCAAAAATTATCCCCCTTTATCCCTCTCCGGGGGATTATTTTTTGAGGGGTGAAAAATTATCCCCCTGCATTTTTTGTTCTCAAACCATGCTAAACATGTCACGTCGATCCTTTTACCCCCTCCAAAAATTATCCCCCTTCTTTTTTCCCCCATCCAAACGAGCAACTGTTTTTTTCTTTATCCACCAACTCTTATCCCCCTTTATCCCCTTCTTTAATCCCTCATCAAAACCATCTACTTTTTTATACCCCTCTATAAATATCACATCAATGTGGGTCATCCCTCCAAAAATAATACCCCCTCTTATCTTATACCTTCTCCAAAAATAATCCCCTGAAAATAATACTCCATCCAAACGAGATGTCAAACTTTATTATCTAATTATAGCTTGATTCCACCTAAAGCGAGTTGAATCTGATTATGTCATGATTGTTATTCCCGAATCTCTATGATGTGTTTTTTGTTTTTTTGTTTTTATGTTTTTTTTAAAGTCAACACACGCTAGAAGCAAGAAACAAAAAATAAATAACAAAAAGAATTAATTCCCTTACTTTATCAGTAAAATGATTTTCATTCGTCTTTCATGAATTATTTTTTATTTTAGCTATTAGTCTAGTATAGCACTAAAAAGAATTAGAAAAATAAGTGGAATTTCGTTTAAAAAAATCCAAAACAAAAATGGGGGCAAAACTAAACAAACCGGACAAGGCGAGTAACGGTGCACTATATGGCAAAAGGTTCTGACTTTGAATGGGTTTCGTATGTGTTACGATTTTAAATTTAATTATTTGTTAATAAGTGTTTAAAGCCAATGGGTTTATTTTATTTTATTTTATTGTAAATGGAACACAACACACCCTTTTATTAAAAGACATTAAGTCTTTTATTTTGAAAGAACATGTCCTTTTGAAGGGCACAAAGAGTTCTATATAAGGAGAACTCTTATAAATCTCACAGTACGTTATTTTTTCTTCCCTTCTATTTTTTCACATTCATTTCTCTATCATATACTGTTGCTACTTTACATGTACTTTGGGCATCCGAAACATACTTGGCATTTGTCTATTGCAATTGTGAATTGTGGAATATCAGACCGCTGTGAGCATTCTGGGTTGTATTTTGGAGTTGTGTGCGACTGTGGAACCTTCACAGAGAGAGGTGCATACGGATTTAAGATAACGATTCGCCATGCCTCTTTGAATCTCAGAGGCTATTTTCTAAACCCTATTTTGTGTGATATGGTTTTACTGTTTTGAGTTGTTTATATTTATCATCTTGATTCTTAAATCCAAATTAACGAAATATTGTTTTATAATTCTGTGTTAATTTGATCCTACTCTTCTTAAATTATAACAGTATATGGATAGTGAAATTGATCTCTCGAAATATACTAATCAATAATAGGTTAGGAATAATTTCAAAGTCTGCTCTAATACCTCGGATATTAATAATAATAATAAAAAAGGCGATGCGCTAAATGGCAACAAGACTATAAAAAACATAGACAATATTCTCGATTGAGCAGTTCACAAGATTCTAAACATAAAAAATGAATAAAAATACAAAATTTTAATCGTTTAGTCAATTGTTTAAGTAGGTATCTAAGTGAGGCTTTATCGTTTATTCTATTATTAGGTAGTTATCTTAGTGATGTATAAAGTTGAATCTGGACAATATGACAAGTTTGACTACGACTTTTCTTGCTAAGTATGACTCTCTCTCTCTCTCTCTCTCTCTCTCTAGATATATATTAGCTACAAAATGTTTGAATCTCTCCCTCCCCTAAACCACTTAGAATCTCACTGAAAGAGGAGGAGCTAAAGAGAGAGAGGGGGGCACACACAGTGGGGGGAGAGAGAGAGAGAGAGAGAGAGAGAGAGAGAGAGATGGCCACTAACACTATTGCACCAAATTCTGGCGAGACACCCATGATTGCTAAGGAAAACAGAGACCCCAGAAAAGAACTCGATGCTGGAGTTCTTTTTGTGCTTAAGTCTCGAGGTCAGATCTTCTCTCTCTCTCTCCATATGCCCATATTCTCTTATATTTTAAGTAATATTTCGTCGATGACATTTCAGAGTTACATTTTGATATTATATGTCATTTAAATATGTCTACATGAACATACTATGCATCTTTTTGAAGGTATTTTCTGTCACTACTCTCTAACTTCCAGCTTCATATTAGGGTAGAAAAAATAAATTTCTGACTGATTTTTGATACAAAAAGTATGTGCAACATATATAATTGATAGTTAATTTCATTTATTTTGAATTTGAATCCAACTAAGTAAGTTTTTATACGAAATCAAAACTTCGCAAAAGATTACGTACGCATCTTATATGGTATTAAAAAAATATATGGGTAGCACTATTATCGGGCCGGCCTTGACTTTTTGGGTCGTAAAGTGAAAATTAAAGAAAGGACTCTTTATGACTTTTTATGAACAAAACATAAAATAGATAAGTCACCAACAATACGAAATTCCAAAACAACCGCCAAACATTACAGGATTTTGAAAGGATCACCATTCTTGAAATTTTAAGAAGAAATAATTACCTTTATATCCCTTCAACTTTAGGTCAACTTCTATTTTGGTCCTTCTTGTTTTGATTTGAACATCAAGCTACTCAAACTTTGACATTTTGTTTAATGTGATTCATCTGTTAGGGTCAATCAATTTTTCTAACGGAAAATGCACATGTGCGCAGCACATAACCAAGTTTGAGGGGTAATTGTGATATTTTACATCATCTTCTTTAACTTCTTAAAAATCATACTCTCTTTCTCTCTCTTTCTCTGACTCACTCTCTCACACTCACACAACAAAAACAAGTTAACCATCCCAAACCCCCCATTTTTTTTTGATAACCGAGGTATTCGGACGGCTTGGGGACCAAACTAGTATCCAGGGACGGAGCCAGGATTTTACAACGGGGTGGCACCACTACTACTACTGGTCGCGGGCGACGGGCGTGAGAGGAAACGGCGGCCGGCGAGCATCACGCGTGAGAGGGAAGAAACGGATTACGGGTGAGGTTCAGAGGTTGTGTGGGGTAGAGGGGGGGCTGACTAAGTTAATAACCTAAAACAATTAAAATTTTAAAATTTTTTTTTTTTTATTTTTTGGTCCAACCTGGGGGTGGCACGTGCCACCCCCCCCCCCCCAGGTAGCTCCGTCCCTGCTAGTATCCCAAACCCCATTATACACACACAACTTCTTCCCCTTCCCTTGTTCTTTTCTAGAATTTTTTCATTCTTCTCTTCCAGCTCTTTTAGACACACACAGATTCAAATTACTATAATTTCTTTGTAGTTTAGAAAGACCATCTCTAATTGAATGTGATTGTAAGAGATATATGGTGGTCACGATTTAGATAATTAGGTACCGATTGAAAATGGGATAATTTTTCAACTTTTTGATGATTTTAAGTTTGGTGTGGGGGAGGGAAAACAGAGTAATTTTTTTGATAATTTGCAGTTGGCTCTTTGTTTCAATCACCATCTGCAACAACTTATGCATTCATGGCAACTGGAGAGAGAAAGTGCAAAGAATACCTCGAATTTGGGGATTTAGGGATTTAGGTTTCTTTTTGTATAGAGGGGTTTTGGGCTGTGATCTTCTGTTTCCAAGTTGGCCACTTGCCAACAGTATTTTATGCCACCTGTACTCTTTGAAATTCTCATTTAATATATAACATTTTTCTGATAAAAAAAGAAAAACAAAACAAAACCCATTCATAAATTGTTTTGAGGCTTTTGGTATTATATTTTAGATATTTTTTTACTTTTATATTTATTTTGTAAAGATGAATGATTGATTAAATTTTTTTACACAAATTTAATAAGATAAAACTGTTACAATTAAACTAAGACCAAAGTACTCTTAAAATTAAGTTAAAACAACCAGACACAGAAAGAACGAAGTGACAACACTTCCAGTTATTATATACAACAAGGTAGTGAGAGGAAAAAAGTGAAATATTAAATTTAAAAACAGGGCCATTGCCAATTGAATTTACTACCAACTTTTTTTGGCAAATACAATACTTAGCCGCAGTTGTAGTTTTCATCCCATTCCCTGGTTACGATTTAAATTTTGTGTGTATGTGTTTAGACTGCACCCCATTAAATTGAATTTTGACTTTGATTTTGTTTGATAGTGATTCCTCTGTGATGGTGGTGGTTGTATAGGTTCATGGTTGCACTGTGGATATCATTTGACAACAGCAATAGTGGCACCAGCTCTGCTAAGTCTTCCCTTTGCTATGGCATATCTGGGTTGGGTTGGTGGAGTTATGTGCGTAATCCTGGCGGCCTTAGTAACCTTCTACTCTTACAACCTCCTTTCTCTTGTTTTAGAACACCATGCGCAACTTGGCAAGCGTCAACTCCGTTTTCGTGACATGGCTCATGATATTTTAGGTATGTGAGTGACCTATATGTATGTTACGTATGCATGACTTTAAATGTTACACGGATCTTTTGTTAAGATGCACTTATGGTGATATTTGTAATACACAAATTAAATGAAAGACTCATGTAAGATTTATACTCTGCATAAACATAATGTTTTGAAATATTACATATTTCCAGAATTTTCACCATACAGTGGTCATCTAATTTCTTTAGTGTTGCCTTGTCGAGTAATATTCTTCTTCATAAGTTCACTAGTAATTAAGCAATCATATCCGGAAGAGCTTGTCATACAAATTAAAGCTTTTATTTTAATTGGGCGTTTGTTAGCGATTAAAATTATAGAAGGGGTAGGATGAATATAATAAGAGAGGAAATATAGCATAAGAGAAGATTTATTATAGAGGAGTAAATAATTAAAAAGGATTTGTTTGAGTATTTTTTGAGAAAGGGAGTACGGTAAATATGAGTATGTGGATGACATTTCGTAATTAATAATAATGAGACGTTTTTGGAAATAAAAAGGAGATCTAGAAATGAAAGGAGGATAAGATATGAACAGAGAGAAGGGTGTCTAAATTTTATCTCAACGGATAAAATTTGGACCTCTAAGTGAACTTTTGTGTTCTCATTTTTGGATGTAATGCAGAGTTTATTGAGCAATCGCATCAATTTTACCCCCTTGGAAGCTCTGTATAGCCAGACCCTGGGGTGTGGCCTAGTTATCTTGGGATTCAGGGAGGCTGTAGTGCACTTTCCTGTAGTGCATGTGTAGTGCGGACAAAACTACACCGTTTTGTTCACTTTATCCATAAAACTACATAGTTTTGTTTTATTACGTGAATTGTTATCAAAATACATAGAAATTAAAACGATGTAGTTTTGAGGACAAAACAGATAAAACTATGTCGTTTTACCCGCACTACACGCGCATTACAGGAGAGTGTACTACAGCTCCCCCAAATCCGTTATCTTGTAGCTTGTCTTTGATAAGTGAGGTATAGGATTCGGATTCCATTGTCATGGACAGAGCCGGCCCCGGGGTAAGCCCCGCAAGCCCCGGGGCTCGGGCAACCCCCCGGCGCGGGGCAACCAAAAAAAATAAAAATTTGCAAAAAAAAAGAAAATATATTTTAATTATTTTGTAAAAAAATTATTTTAGAGTTGCCTATTTCCTTTACATCATCGATCAAGCCCTTACATTACTTAGGCTCCGTTCAGTTGTCGAAAAAGTTGTACGAGAAAATTGTTCTAAAAAAAATTAAAGTGAAGTGAAGTAAAATAAAAAAAATCTATATTCTTGTGTGTGTTTATTTACCAAAAAAATCTTGTAAAAAAATAAAAATTCACTTGTTCATTTGTCAAAAAAAACACCGGGAATATTTTTTTTAATTCAATGGTTAGCTGTGAACAAAATTAATTTTAAGAGCATATATTTTTAGAAAATTTCCTTTCAGCCATCACTATATTAAATATGTATAACATATGTATCACTGTAGTTTTGGTATATATTCTACTGTGTAAAAAGAAAAAACAAGATATCCTAAACAGAATATATCCTAAAATATATTTATAGTTATTGTGTCACTTAGTGTAACGTTGTATTTAAATAGATTAATTACCTTTTTATCCAATTTGTTTTGTATTTGTTATTTGTTTTGTATTTTTTATTTTTTATTAATATTTTATTAATATTTGTTATTTAACCTTTTTATTCACTTGTTCATATATTTTTATTAATATTTGTATTTGTATTTTGATTTTGAATTTTTTATGTAATTCAACCTAAAAGTGTAATGTAACTTTATTTTTATTTTTATTTTGTTGTTTGATTATATGTTTTTTAATTTTATTATGACATAATAATATTAAGTGGGCAACCAATTTAAGTCCGGGCTTGGGCAACCCAAATGTCGGGGCCGGCACTGGTCATGGAGAGGAGTTTGACCCTCGTAATAACAAATTTACTAACATAATAATACTAAACGAGATAAAACTTCGAGGGGTAAAAATGTTGATTACTCTATAACATATACATATTTCGATGAGTGTCCACACTCGACGTGTGTGTTGTGAAAATTGAAAGAAATTGGAACTTTTTTATTTGGGAAAAAAAATTATTATTAACCATATTAGCAGGGAGATGATACATTATTTTTATTAATTTGATTGTGTTTATCCTTTTAATGAACCAATTGAATAATTGGATGTGTGGGGGGTAATTAAGTAATTGGATAAAAAGTACAATTAATAACAGGGTATCCATTTACTAATTAGTATCCCTGCAAAGGTATTAAGCATCCCCGTAGTAGCTAATACCCATAAATAATATATTCCTCATTTAATACCCCTACCGAAGAGGAAATGGGGGCACAGTGTACAGTAGGGTGTGCTGTGTGCTAAAATGATACCGTTTTGGCGCGCAAAACACTGACCGAAAATTGTTCGGTCAATTTTGTATTGTTGGGGCAGTGTTTTGCGCGCCAAAACGACATCGTTTTAACGCACAACACACCTTGTTGTGCACTACGCACAGTAGGCCCCCTGGTCCTACCAAAGAGGCTTTAACTAATAAAATTAAATGTTTTGAATTTACAGGACCTGGATGGGGCCCGTATTTTGTAGGCCCGCTTCAGTTGGGTATTTGTTATGGTGCAGTCATTGCTTGTATACTTTTAGGAGGGCAGAGCTTAAAGGTTAGTCACAAGGCTTTATTTGAATACATCTTTATTCATTGTACATATTCTTTTTTAGGTACTGCAGTGATTTTGTGAATTAACATGCCAATTTTCCTTTTCCAATGCGATCGTCAAATTGCTTCAATTTTTTTAATATTATTGTCAGTGTTTTTTAATCATTTTCTTTGATATTTTACTAAATTTGCTTTAATTTTTTAGATTAATTAATTGTTTTGGCGTAAAAAATCCACAAAGTAAAAAGAAAAAATCCACAAAGTCCAAACTCACCAATTTACTTCTTCTAGGCCTTATCTAGAGAACTTGAAGACTTAAAATAGTAAAAGGAAAAAAAATCTCAACACAAAAAGAGGTAAAACGGTTAAATTCTTTTCATTTTTTTAGACCCTGAGCTAAACAATGCATGAAGTGTCTGTAGTAGGCCAGACCGCTGTGGCGCTATGCTTACAAGATTTTTACACCCTCAGTCTAGTTTGTTTCATTAATAGAGTGGACCGATAGACTATATATACAGGGCTCGGTCTTTTCACATCTCGTCTAGTATTATTCTTGTCAGAATAATCATGGTACATGCACCCTGATAGAGTTGCCTATAAAAGGAACAGTGGAACTCTATTTCAGGTACACCGAAACTCCCACTCGAGGTTTTAAGTTCAGCTCAGGCAAAGAATCCAGTCAAGTTCATCAGGAGAAATACTACTCGGGTTAGGGCAAAGGATCCAACCTTTTGGGGTTTCCTTGCTGCTTTGCTCTTTTCTATATATTTTTTTGCCATTCAAAAAAAAAAAAAAAATTGGGAGCTCTTTAGTCATTTTCTCAATCCCAGATTCCAAACATTTCCTTTGCCAAACATGGTGAAAAGAACCAATTTCAAAAGTGACGAGGCCAACCAGAGGACTCACAAATCAATGGTTGGTGGAGGGTCCAAATATTTGATTTTTTCACCCTTTGAACCGTGCCTTGACCTACACATCCAGTCCTATATGTCGAGTGTGTGGAGGCTTGGTTGCCTGAAAAAGACCAACTCCTTCTGTCCACGAGGCCAAGAGGAGATGGATCAGATCAAGACAAAAATCAAACCCAGGTATCGGGTGACGCGTACCGTTCGGGTGGGGAAAAAATGCGATGGAAAATGTCTTCCCCCTGAAGGATAAGAACAATGAATTCTCGTAAGGGAAAGGCTGGGAGGGTATAGTGATGATAGCGTCGTGATAGAGATAAGGGTAAACTCTGAGAGGAGCGCAGCCTATCTTGAAATGGCACTTATGTGATGAACGCCAAGGCGAACCATGAATACCGATATGCTATAGCAAGGGTAGAGCCACCTTATAGGTAAGGTGGGATCTAGCCCAGGTGAGAACAAATTTTTTTTTTTTACATGTAAAATTTTAGCTCAAATTATTGTAGCCTCCTATTATTTTTAGTTCAATACATTTTTAGTCTAGTTCAAATATAGCCAGGGTAACTAAAAATTCTGATTCCACCCTTGTGCTAGGGGTTAGAAGAGCCTTCAATTCACGCTCTGTCTATCCCTTTAGTCCATTGATGTGACTACCAGTCATGAGAGCTGTGTTGGCTGCTGAGGAGGCAGGAGGCAATACAATCACAGTGGGAAAGAACAATGAAAGGACAATCTCATCTGGTAAGGGAGGCAATTGAGATGATTCGATAATTGTGCTGCTGCTAGTGGTGGTGGTGTTGCCCCTGGTCATGACCAGTGTAAGATGCAACCCTGCTTTCCTTGCAGTATTTCTACACCGGATATTTCCATGAGAGTAGGTGTAGCTCAGTTGATGGGTTGTCATGTGATGCCAAAAGGTATGTCTGCAGCAGGTCTGGACCTGGAAGATGATCGGGCCACTAGACTATTTGATGCTTGTACTTGACCACTAGTGCTAGTACCTCGACTAGATTTGGCTAGTCTCTTGAGAGTTATTTCGTAAATTGGGACAAAACCAAGCAAATAGGGGGCCTATCTTTTGAGTTCTAGGATTTGATAGGTGGCGTTAATTTGGTCCATTTGTTTTCTTCTTAAGTCGGTTGACTACCTGATCGGCTGCATCAATATAAAACACGAGTAAAAAATTGAGCACAAAAAGATGGACATTCAGTAATGTAAGGAAACAACTACCTTGTGCTCCCATGACTCTCGATACACTGAAGTCTTTCCTATTGTCTTGACCAACTCAAAGTGACCTTTGACTATGACATAGTCATTTGAATAATTGTCCAAGTTCAAGAGGTGTGTAATAAGCTTCTCATAACCTGGTTGGACCGAGAGGAACTTATGGTTGGATGTTCTATTCATACGCAAACATTAGATCCTGAAGAAATTCTCTACTTTGAAGTTGATCCCAAACATGCTATATGCTCTTCAGCTCGATAACCCTAATCAGGATTCTATAAAAGTTGATAGATGGCTGTAATGGATTGATGTCGAGCATAGAGAGAATCTGTCTCAACAATCTTGAGAGGGGGAACCAAACCCCACCCTCTATGATTGCCATGAGTAGAGGATGATATGCCACTCATTCGTCTAGGGGATGTTATTCGAGTTTACCAAGTCCACATGCACGTAATTCGAGATACCATATGCCTCTCTCAACATTCGTCAAATGGCATTCTCTGTAAAGAACTTGGGTACTGGGTCGCATCGGCCCTTGACAATTTGGCCAGTCCATCGATTTGGGATGAGCCTTAGGTCAAATCATTGCCTACTCTCACCACTGGAGTACATAATCTACTTATTGCTTAAACATCCTGTCAAATAGAGTGCACGAGTGGGGTGAGAAAAGCGTCATACATACACAACTTGCTTGGTCGGCACGATTTTTGTTCAGCTCAACTAGGGTAGATTTAACAGCTTCAAGCCTTATGGTTCAGCGATGGAACAGGGATGCAAGAAAAATATAGATACGTGTGGATACAGAAAAAAAAATGACACAGTAATCTTTGTAGAATGAAATCATTGAACTGAATAACAAACTTTAATTTGGTGAAAGGTTGTTATTGAAAGCTTGCTGAAGTTCAGATCATAAAACATTTTGGCAAAGCTTCGACAAATTAGAGAGAGAATAGCACAATGGTTTCTCTCTCTAGAAGACACTTCTACTTATATGGAGGGCACAAATTTTGGATGGCTGTGTGTGGAAAACAAATAGTTAGGGCTCAGCCAATGAGCATTCAACGTGTCGTTGTCTAGTGGCGTTTTGGCACTTGTGGTCCATTCTTTCATCTTCCAACGGGATACCCAACAAACGTGAAGGATCAAACAAAAGGAAAATACGGATTCGAAGAGGCTGTAGTGCACTTTCCTATAGTACGCGTGTAGCGCAGGCAAAACGACGTAGTTTTATTCACTTTGTCCTAAAACTACATCGTTTTAACTCACACAAGAATTGTTGTTAAAATGCATGTAATCAAAATGATATAGATTTAAGGGAAAAACGAACAAAACTACGTCGTTTTGTCAGTACTACATGCGCACTATAAGAAAGTGCACTACAGCTCCCCCAAATTCCGAAAATATCATGTTCCTTTACATGGGACATGTCATCTCACGTGACCCGCCTTTTTGTATGCCTACGTACAGCCCATTCATCGAGCGCCACATGGCTTTGCTAATGCCCGAAGACAACTTTTGGCACATGGTTTTGGTACGGATGGTCAGAGAATTTAGCCGATATGAGCATTCAACCCCTCACATTGTCTGTCCTGCATCGCACAGAAGAGTTGAGAGACTATTCTAGTAAGCTGAACCCACGAGGTGTTGGGACTACGACATCTTTATACACTCAGCCTAGTTTGCTTCAGTAATGAACCAGAACAATAGACCATACAGGGCTCAGTCTTTTTGCTTCCCATCTAGTACTAGCGTTGTCACGATAATCATGGGCTGAACCAAAGCCTCAACAAGTCGACACAACGCGCCAGCAGCCTGTCTTTGGGTGCACGACAAATGTGTGGGTTGAGCTAGTAGTACTACATTCGGCATATACATGAATCATGGTTCACGGCTATTTCACAAGGAACCCTTCTGCCGGGTCTAGCAGAAGGTGACGCCTAACATGGATGGTTATCCCTAAGGTCGTGGAGAACAAACCATTACAACGTGGTGGCATAGTTGTTGTGTTGCCTAGATGTGGTGCACATGGCGTCCGTACCAGATTGGACAGCCCACGATGTACCATTGTTGGGCGTTATGTTACGTGCACCCTGACAGTCCCGATAAAAGGTACGATGACACTATATATATTCTAGTTATGCATAAACTCCCACTAAAGATTCTTAGTATCTTCCATTTCCATTTTGAGTGCCTTCTGACTATCTATGTTTGGCCATCACTAACGAGGCAAAAGATCCAGTCAAGTTCAATCAATAGAAAAATACTACTTGGGCTCAAGGCTCCACAGTGCCAACAATAAGATTGCTCTTTTTTTAAATCGCATACTAGATAAAGTGTGTCACCTTAATCCCAACAAACTTAATAGACAAGGGTATCAATTTCTTCTCTATAAGAGTTAGAACTCACAATCTCACCGTGAGGGTATATGAGGCCTAACTAAAATTTTAATGTGTTAAAAATTATGTTTTGCATATCATGTGATGCAAATTAACCCGATTACTACCTAGCTAAGAATAAAATTAATCCACGTAAGAACGAGAGGGAGATTGTGTCAAAGAGAGACATTTCGTTCCTAAGACAAAAAGAAGTGCTATTGGTTTACTGATTCTTTTTTGCCTTTAAACTTTTCTTCGTTATTTTTCTGGTGATAAAGTAAGAGTTTGGGACAAATTAAATTTGAAATTGACATTATATTTGTTTGGCCTTCCTTTGCAGTTTATTTACTTGCTGTCTAAACCAGATGGGAAAATGGAGCTCTACCACTTTGTTATCATTTTTGGGAGCCTAACGTTGTTTTTGGCACAAATGCCGTCTTTCCACTCTCTCAGGCACATCAACATGGTTTCCTTAATCCTATGCCTTGCCTATTGTGCTTGCACCACTGCTGGTGCCATTTACATTGGTAACAACTAATCACACTACAAGTTGTAATTTCGTTCTCTTAATGCAGTTTTTGTCATTCTCTCTCTAAAAATCTTGCAGGACATTCTAAAAATGCGCCGACAAGAGACTATACTGTAACTACAACTGGTATTAATCGTCCTTTCGGATATTTTAATGCTATTTCGATCATTGCCACCACTTACGGCAACGGAATTATCCCCGAAATACAGGTTTTGAAATAGATTTTTTCCTCTCTTTTTTTTTTTCCCCCATATGCAAGATAAAGAAACATAAGAGGGACTTCAGAAATGTTGTTATTTTTTTGCAGGCGACTATAGCGCCTCCGGTCACGGGAAAAATGTTCAAAGGACTTCTTGTGTGTTACGCAGTCGTGATCTCAACGTTTTTCAGTGTAGGAATATCAGGGTATTGGGCATTTGGTAATCAAGCTCAGGGATCAATTCTTCAGAATTTCATGGTTAATGGAAAGCCTTTGGTGCCAAGGTGGTTCCTTCTGATGACCAACATCTTCACTCTTGTGCAAGTCATTGCTGTTGTTCTGGTAAGACCCTGTTTTCTTTACATGAAAAACCTATTTGATTGTGTTTCCTCATTAAATTTCACGAATGGTCTCAATTATGCACCGTGTGACGTTTTGTTTGTCACAACTACAGCTATAACCAGGCTGAGTTGGGTCAGTTTTATTTGTTAATTTCATAATGAGTTCGAGCTCACGCTAAGTTCACCTAAGCTTGAGTAGACCTGAGCTAATTTTCGTTCATATTTAACCAAGCTCAGCTTGGCTGAGTCAAGCGCGAGTAGAATATTAAGTATGATACTCAATTGAGCTAAGCTTGGCCAAGCTGAGCTCTTTTAAGCTCGAGTTCTGCTCGTTTACTAATCGATAATAGCTGATTTATCAAATTTTCCAGACCAACTTCATAACCTTCAAATCATATCAATAACAAAATTTCATCAAAAGTTTAATAATCTTTGGGAATGTATGCAGACTTACCTACAACCAACAAACGTGGTGTTCGAGCGCAAGTTTGCTGATCCAAAGATGAATGAGTTCTCATTACGCAATGTCGTGCCACGGCTCATTTTTCGGTCCTTGTCGATAGCCATCGCCACTCTTTTAGCTGCAATGCTGCCTTTCTTCGGAGACATCATGGCGTTGTTCGGAGCGTTCGGATGCATCCCTTTGGACTTCATTCTACCAATGGTTTTCTACAATTTAACCTTTAAGCCTTCCAAGAAGAGCATCGTTTTCTGGGGAAACACGTTTATCGCAGTCATCTCAACAGTGTTGTCGTTGGTCGGAGCTGTGGCATCAGTTAGGCAAATGGTTGTTGATGCAAAGACTTATCGCTTGTTTGCTAATATCTAACTTCAAGAGCAACAAAAATACATGTAATATATTGCTCAAATGGTCAAGTTCCTAGCGACACTTTGATTTATATAAGCATGAACAATATTGAAGAGGCTGGAAATAGATGATCTTCGTTTTTCATTTGGGAGGCTATCCCTATTTTGTTTTGTTTTTCCGTCGCGTCATTGCCAACTTTGTTTTTTCTCTTTTGGGGTTTCAAATAGCATAAAATTGTCGGGGATTCGTGTGCCAACTTAATGGAGATTCTTGTTCTCCCATTGTGATGCCGTCATACTTACGGTCCCTTTAATCTTTGTAATTTTCGTTTCAAAAACATATAAATTTATTTTCTTTGCTAATAAAAAAAATGAAGAACTAGATCCCTTTGTGGATGGACGAAATCAAAAGTATTGAGCCAAAATCTTGTTTAAAATCACACAGAATATTATATACGCAATCTTACATATTCATTGACAAGAAATGAATTTAGTTACAAGAGCTCCTGACAATTTTATATCTTTTGAAATTGTAAATCACAAAATCATTTTACACTAGTTAATACGTTTTTGTTGTTGAGTTGCTCAACTATTTTTAAGCCATCAAGTTCCCACGATTATGAAAATAATTTCAGGTGCATCATTCCTGGCTGTTGACTTCATTGCGTCTCGAGCATATGGAGGGGAAAAAGTTATAACACTATGAATATGTTTCATGTACAAAGACAAACAAAAACGTATATAGAGACAGAGAGAGGAGAGTGGACCGTCCAATCAAGAGCGAAACTCAGGATCAAGTGTATGAACTTTAACAATTATTAAGTGTTCTTCAAGTTTGTGGGAGAAACTCTAATAACAGATACTGAAGTTGAAGTTGAACACACGACCACCGTGAACCCAGTAACCACCGTGGGGGTGTTCTCTCCAGCCAAAACGGGGTACCACCCAGATTGATCACCTACAACTTCTTTAATTGCCCCACCCACTTCAATTGATTCTCAATTCTACATTTGTTGCTTAATGGAGCCCCTAACCCTCAAACTCCATTCCTTCATGAACGTTTAGACCTTCAAAGATCCCACACTGCAATTTTAGTGTAGTTACCTTCCAATCTTCAGTCGATCAGTTGAACTGTGAATGTCGATCAAGTCGTAATCCAGAACGAATGTCGGCAATGATCGATCAGTCAAATAGTGATCGAAGCTTGGCAGTGATTGATCAATCTTCAGTCGACCTCCTTTAGGGTTTTTAGTCGATCTCCAACTCTTCAATCGATCTTCTGATTAGGGCTTTTTCTTTGGGGCTTTCAGTACTTATATGGGAATGTTTAGGGCTTTTCCTTTGGGTATTGGCGGGAAAAAGAGGGGAGTGGGAAATTTGGAAATCCTTTTAATAACACGACGTTGTTTTATTCTTTTTAGATGTTTTCTTTTTTTTTTTTTTTGGTTCTTTACAACATTTTTATCACGGTTAATTCAAAGAAATTGTGATTAAAAATGGCTATATCTTTCTTTATTTCTTTTACCACAGTTTTTAAGCAAATCGTGATTAAAAATGACTATCTTTTTATTAGGGTTGTAAACAAAATATGATTAATATTGACAATTATTTTTTACCACGCTTACGATAAAGGGTGATTAAACTAATCTATTACTTTTTGTCATGCTTAAAAATAAAGCGTAGTTGAAATAACTACTTATAATCATAGTTGCAAAGCGTTGTTAAAAAAGAATAATCATCACGGTTTTATAAAAAAGTATGATTAAAAATGCATTTCTCATTTTTTTATCACGCTTTTACAAAAAAGTGATCTTTTTAATTTATCAAGCTTGGTCTTTATCCATTATTCTAGTAGTGGCAACACATTTTTTGAATTAGTTTTGATGCAACTCTTAGATTCGCAAGGGTAGCGATCACCCTAGGCTTGCTACGCATCATAGTACGTACCCGTGGAAGTATTGTTGCTTCTTATGGCAATCACGACATTCTTGCTTGTGTTCTTGATATATAATTTGAGCGATTTGACCTGGGGATTGTCAGTCTCGATGCTAACATAATTGAAATTCAAGTTCTTTTGTTGTGATGTCTCTTTGCTTGCGATTGTTTTTAATCTTGTGCTCATTTTGAAGATTAACTAATGTAACCATCTTCTCCCGCCTTATACAATATTAATCTCTTTGGCCGGCGAAACCCACGAAATGAGGAGAATGCCTTAACTACGAAATTTCATTTGAATTTTGGTGTCTTTGCGACTTGAAAATGCCTTATACAAGGTATGATCAAAATCTATTATATGTAAAACTGAATTTTACATTTATCAAACAGTGTGAAACCTTTGACCACCTATATGAACATCCAATGAGACTCTCTTTCTCCGCTCAGCCTGACTAATAAAAAAATATGTTTGCCCACCACAAAAAGACTAGGTGTCACAAAAAAAAAAAAAAAGGTTAGTTTTGTACGTACTCTATATCAACACGATTCAAATGAGTTTTAAAAGAACGCAAATTTTTGTCGCATACAAGAAGAATGCAAAATTTTAAAATCTGACTCACTGATTAGTCACTGGGTTCATGAATCTGAGAAAATACTTGAAGCGCAAGGTATTAAAAAATATACTTATTAAAAAGAGCGATTTGACTTACTATCACTGTATCGCATAATAATATATAACTAAACCCAAGTTTCTTGGATGATTCTTATGTATGTATAAACCCACTCACACGAGTAATTATTGAATGCTTGCAGAACACTCACATGCACCTTCATCGCCTCACATATTATTCAAAGATTTCACATCAAAGTTTGGTGACCGAGTAGCTCATGCATTACGTAACGATGTCCTAAAAATATTGGATTTTTATTTGTAATTGTACGTGTGTCTGCACATGTCTACGTGAGAGAGAGAGTTTTATCAGTTTTTGGCTTACGGTTAATTTTAAATCTAAGAACACAATTTTAAAAAACAGATCTGAATATATAAATGTGTTCAAAATTATTCGATGTACGTCAGAACATATTTTTATTTAAAAAAAAAGTCTAGGAATATAGATGTATTCAGAAACGTTAAATGCACGTAAAGTTCACAAATTATTAAAAACACACATACAATATTCGTTAATTTCAAACACATTAATTTTTGAATTTATCCAAAACATGTGGTCTTAAACTTTATACAGTTCTGATGGATATGAATACCATTGTACATTTTGTAATATCAGGTTGCGACTGTTCCTCAATTCTTTCCACAATCTCATCCTACATCAACATACATGTAGAGAAAACATGACATTATTAAGAAAAGTAGCATACATATAACACTCCACCGATCTTCACAAATATGAGTATACATTTTGTTGGATACTTATTCACAATAAATATTCGTAGAAAGGAAGTCATACAATTTTGTAGAGAGGAAGACTTACCGTCTCAATCAAACATATCATTAGTTTGTAGAACATAAAACTCAGGTGATTGCAGCTGATGTGACTAGAAACTCAATAAGTTCTCCTCATAATAGCATATTTTTTTTCTAGGAGGAATTACAATAAAAATGGCAACTTTCCCTCGAAACCAAAGTAAACATTGTATCCCAGTCAATCAGGATTGGCTACATGAATAATTTTCCTCCATTCTTTTCTCAAGGGGAATATCACAAATTTACCTGTGCTTGTCTCGACGACACTTTGAGAGATATCGAAATCATAACGTGGGAGCCAAGACTTCATATTCACTGTGTGAAATAAGGAAACAAAAAGATGAGCAAGTTACTTGAAAAAAATAACAACGCAAACAAAACTAAGAAAATGCAATATACTTTTCCCAGCACAACATTGTCACACAAAACAAAAAAAAAAAATCTCGATCAACATGACATCAAATTATTATATATGTCAAACATATTATACACCCCCTCCCACATGCCTCCCCCAATTACCCAATACAATGTTTTTAAAAATGAAAGTAATTTTCTCCTACTTTGCCTTCTCCTTCACTGACTATACATCCATCACAATAAGAAAACAGATGAGAGACACTTTTAGAGGAAATGACCTGATTGAAACTAACTTAGAATGCTTGTATAGGCTCCAATTAATGGCATTCATTATATAATCTAAAATCGTGCTCATGAATCTAAATTTAGGATTTTTAATAAGAGAAACAAAGTGAAATTGAAAAGCAATTTGTAGACAAATCACAGTATCAAACCTTAAAAAAAACGGTAGCCTGTGTTGGACCATTAGCCTGTATACACATTTGCTTTTCATGCCAAGGAACATGATCTAAACAAAGGAAACAGAGATGAAACAAGGTAGTGAGTACACAAATAAGAAACATGGATCAAACTTACCAAGCGCCTAGCGAATATGCAAAATATGTCTATGAACCTAATTCAAAATCAAACAGTGGAATACTAAATCACAATTTACAAAAGTTGCAATATACGAAGATCTAATTGTCCGAATGTGTCCGTTCTTGTGTCTAAATTTAGCTAAGACCTTAGGCTACGTCACCGTAAAGGTCTGGGGTTAATCTAAGCTGCCAAAAATTCTAGAAAGACCCGGGAACTGGTCTGCCCAAAAACAGTCCAGAAACTATTTCGTCCGGTTGTGAACAGTTCTGGTATTTTTGGCCATAACTTCTTACTCCGAACTCCGATTGAGACGATTTATATATGAAACTTTAAGAGAATTCCGAGAGCTACAACTTTGTAGTTATACACTTTTCCTATTTCGGCCTCTAAATGCCTCAAAACGCATGAACAATATAGAATCGTGTTCTAAATTTCCAGATTTTCGTTTTGTTCATTGTGTTCTTGGTGTTCTTGGTAAAACTCATCCCAAAATTTCTGGAAAAACAGCCCAACTGATTTTTCACCCAAAGAAGCATAGGATTTAAAACTAAGAACAACATTACCATGTATTATACAACTTAAATCAAAAGTTTAACACAAATCCTACCTCAAAATCAAACTCCATGAAATCTTCTAGCCAAAAACCGATCTCCTCCATTACTCCGCGAGAACCATCAACCCCGGGCTTGATACGAAGCCCTCGTCGCGTAGATCATCGTTCATTCTTTGTGTTTCTTGAGATTCGGAGTGGAAGGTCTTCGATTTTACAAATTTGGGAAGGGGGAGTTTGAGAGTTTGAGAGCTAGGGAGAGAGAGACGGACGGGAGGGATTGGAGGGGAGAGAAAAGTGAGTTGGTAAAGTTAAAATCTGATTTTTATATCACTTAATGGATAAATTACACTTTCTCCCCATATTATGCAACATGCCAAGATCAAGTACCAAAACTATATTATACACACATGGGTCCCAACTCATATTACCCAAATCATGCATTATCAAATACCTTGTCAAGTCCCGAATATTTAAATTAAAATAAATAATTTTCCGGGTCTTTACAAATTACCAAAATCAAATCCAACAATAGAGAACAAGATAGGAAGAATACTATTTTAGTTCGTAGAGAACAAGTACTAGGACGAGATACGCACAGTAAAAGGGAAATAAGAACGTTGTTTCTCTTCGATTCTTCGATTGAGTTCCCGTCAGTTTCAGTTCTTTGCCCCTCTTCGATTCTTTGATCGATTCCAACTCTTCGATTGTTCGATTCTTCAATGGAATAGAAGGAGGCTAGGTATTTCGTTCTGTAAGGAGAGTTCAGTCGATGGATTTGAGGGAGGCCAGGATTTCGTTCAAACGATAGAGAGGGGAAAGAGAAATTAGGGTGCGAAAAAATAAATTTTGGAAGCTTTTTAGGTTAACTTTTTATTACAGTGTATATTAAGACTAAGATAAATAAAAAACAAGGGCCTTGTTTGGCTCCTAAATTTTCAGTGACACTCCAAAAAAATTTCAGTGACAACCTCAAAATTTCATTGACCACCAAAAAAAAAAAATTTCCTACTTGCACCTAAATTGAGATAATTAGTGACAAAACGTAATTGTCACAAAAAATTAAACATTCTGTGACATCAACACTTGTCATTAAAATCAAAATATTGTCACCATAAATTGCTTTCATTTGTCGCGCAGAACTCAATATCTTTGGTGACAAGGTCAGACGGCCTTGTCACTGTTTGTTATATTTAGTGACAAGTTGTACTCTAAGGGTGTCACCGTTGATGTTTTCTCTTGTAGTGTTATTTTATCTCTCACAAATTATTTCTTTATTTTGAATTATTTTTCGTCTTTAATAAATTTTTTATATTTTTGAACATAATTTTTTATTTTTCAATTAAAATAACAACTTAAAAAATACAAATAAAAATAAAAACATTATATAAAAAAACGCGAGTCCTAATTAGGGCCAAGAAATATACTACCAAAATAGATAGTAATGAAAAAGAGAGAGATAGAGAGAGAGGTGATGGGGTGGCGCTTTACCACTATTTATGTTGAACACATCCATGACAAAAATAGAAGGAAGACGGAGTGCTGCAAGGAAAGGAGCAGGAGAAGAAAAGAGCAATAACTACAACTAAGGTTAATCGGATCAGAAGAGCAAACAAGGAGATACATACTATTTTTGAATTTTAACTTAGACTAATTTTAGAAAACCAACACCTGTTAAAGGAATCCTATAGCCTATTGCATAGTTAGGATTCAAAAATAAAAAAATGCAATAATGACTTAACTAGAATATCAAAAACCATGATACGTTTGGGGTTTTAGAGTTTAGGATATTAGGATTTTAAGAGTCGTGGTTTGCTTTTAGGATTTAAGGTTTAGGGTTCCACGTCTGTGGTCGATGGTTCAGGGCTTTAAGATTCGAGACTCGATTTTGGGGTTTAGGGTATTGACTTTTAGGTTTTTATGATTTCGGGTAAAGGTAATAGGGTGTAAGGTTTAAAATAATGATTAAAAAAAATAATGAATTGACTTTTAGGTTTTTATGATTTCGTGGTATTCGATACTAGGGCTCATTTTCGGTGGTGCGGACCAAATTGATTAAAATAACGAATTGTGTAACACCTACGCCGACCAACATTTGGTCGGCAATTGTCTTAAAAAATTTGTACACACCTACGCCGACCAACCTTTGGTCGGCAATTGTCTTAAAAAATTGGCGGTTTTCAGCAAAAAAAAGTGCGCGAAATTTTTTAAACCCTACGCCGACTAAAGTTTGGGTCGGGAATTTTGTAAAACCTACACCGACCAACATTTGGTCGGCAATTGTCTTAAAAAATTGGTACACACCTACGCCGACCAACATTTTGGTCGGCAATTGTCTTAAAAAATTGGCGGTTTGTAAAACCTACGCCGACCAACATTTGGTCGGCAATTGTCCTAAAAAATTGGCGGTTTTCAGCAAAAAAAAGTGCGCGAAATTTTTTAAAACCGATGCCGACTAAAGTTTGGGTCGGGAATTTTGTAAAACCTACGCCGACCAACATTTGGTCGGCAATTGTCTTAAAAAATTGGTACACACCTACGCCGACCAACATTTTGGTCGGCAATTGTCTTAAAAAATTGGCGGTTTGTAAAACCTACGCCGACCAACATTTGGTCGGCAATTGTCTTAAAAAATTGGCGGTTTTCAGCAAAAAAAAGTGCACGAAATTTTTTAAAACCTATGCCGACTAAAGTTTGGGTCGGGAATTTTGTAAAACCTACGCCGACCAACATTTGGTCGGCAATTGTCTTAAAAAATTGGTACACACCTACGCCGACCAACATTTTGGTCGGCAATTGTCTTAAAAAATTGGCGGTTTGTAAAACCTACGCCGACCAACATTTGGTCGGCAATTGTCTTAAAAAATTGGCGGTTTTCAGCAAAAAAAAGTGCACGAAATTTTTTAAAACCTATGCCGACTAAAGTTTGGGTCGGGAATTTTGTAAAATCTACGCCGACCAACATTTGGTCGGCAATTGTCTTAAAATATTGGTACACACCTACGCCGACCAAAATTTGGTCGGCAATGGTGTTAAAAAAATGGCGCGCTTCGTCCCTCTGATGGCGGGATTACCATTGCCGACGAAAGCAGAATTTGGTCGGCCATTCATTCGTATGTTGCCGACTAAATATGTTTTGTCGGGAAAGGTAACATGTTGGGCGACCAAATTTTATTTGGTCGGCATTTGTGGTCGGCAATTCTGTTTTTTGTTGTAGTGCGATTGTTTTTAATCTTGTGCTCATTTTGAAGATTAACTAATGTAACCATCTTCTCCCGCCTTATACAATATTAATCTCTTTGGCCGGCGAAACCCACGAAATGAGGAGAATGCCTTAACTACGAAATTTCATTTGAATTTTGGTGTCTTTGCGACTTGAAAATGCCTTATACAAGGTATGATCAAAATCTATTATATGTAAAACTGAATTTTACATTTATCAAACAGTGTGAAACCTTTGACCACCTATATGAACATCCAATGAGACTCTCTTTCTCCGCTCAGCCTGACTAATAAAAAAATATGTTTGCCCACCACAAAAAGACTAGGTGTCACAAAAAAAAAAAAAAAGGTTAGTTTTGTACGTACTCTATATCAACACGATTCAAATGAGTTTTAAAAGAACGCAAATTTTTGTCGCATACAAGAAGAATGCAAAATTTTAAAATCTGACTCACTGATTAGTCACTGGGTTCATGAATCTGAGAAAATACTTGAAGCGCAAGGTATTAAAAAATATACTTATTAAAAAGAGCGATTTGACTTACTATCACTGTATCGCATAATAATATATAACTAAACCCAAGTTTCTTGGATGATTCTTATGTATGTATAAACCCACTCACACGAGTAATTATTGAATGCTTGCAGAACACTCACATGCACCTTCATCGCCTCACATATTATTCAAAGATTTCACATCAAAGTTTGGTGACCGAGTAGCTCATGCATTACGTAACGATGTCCTAAAAATATTGGATTTTTATTTGTAATTGTACGTGTGTCTGCACATGTCTACGTGAGAGAGAGAGTTTTATCAGTTTTTGGCTTACGGTTAATTTTAAATCTAAGAACACAATTTTAAAAAACAGATCTGAATATATAAATGTGTTCAAAATTATTCGATGTACGTCAGAACATATTTTTATTTAAAAAAAAAGTCTAGGAATATAGATGTATTCAGAAACGTTAAATGCACGTAAAGTTCACAAATTATTAAAAACACACATACAATATTCGTTAATTTCAAACACATTAATTTTTGAATTTATCCAAAACATGTGGTCTTAAACTTTATACAGTTCTGATGGATATGAATACTGACAACGACAAATGGCTTTCGTAGTTTCTGACGTGAAATCGATGCTTGGGGGGCAAAAACTTAACGGAAATGCTACCCACACACCATTTCTCACACCCCTTTTCACATCCTTGTGGGGCCCACCCCACCACCCACTCCCCTTGTCCCACGTTAGCCCCCCCCCCCCCCCCCCCCCCCCACCCTTCTCTCTCTGTTTCCTCTCCCCCTACAACTCTTTCTCTCTCTCATATATTTGTATTTTTAATTCTTATTCTTATTTTTTAATTATTTATTTATTTATTTATTATTTTGACATTAATTTTTTTATAAGTTATTAGTTCATCTTGATGAAAAAATCAAACAAGTAAATTTTTTTGTTTAAAGATAATTTTTTTACTGGAAACAAAAAATAAGTCTAAACGTAATCTGTTTTGACTTTTTTTAATGAATTTTTTTAGTTTTTAATATAACTTTTTACTTTTTTTAAAACGTCTCATCGAGAAGAATTAATAATTAAGAATTAATAAAAAGTAAAAATTATACTACTTTTACTTAAACAGATCATTGTCTTTACATAATCAAATTATACTACATGTTACGAAAAATTAAGTCTGATTAGTTTTGCCTAATCGGGCCTTACTATTTTTTTGTACTTTCTTCTTTTTACCACGCAATAATTAATAAAATATTATTAAGTTAGACAAAAAATAAAGTTCGATTAGGCAAAACTAATCAGATAAACTAATTAGATTTAGAGAATCACACGTACATGCAAGAAATAAATCTTTTTACAAACGAAAAATATGAATACAATACGTGACATTTTAATTTTTGCCTAATTGAACTTATTTTTTGTCTGACTTATTAATTTTTTATTAATTATTAATTCTTCTCGATGAGACGTTTTAAAAAAGTAAAAAAATATATTAAAAAGTAAAAAAATTCATAAAAAAAGTCAAAACAAATTACGTTTAGACTTATTTTTTGTTTCTAGTAAAAAAATTACCTTTAAACAAAAAAATTTACTTGTTTGATTTTTTCATCAAGATGAACTAATAACTTATAAAAAAAAATTAATGTCAAAATAATAAATAATTAATTAAAAAATAAGAATAAGAATTAAAAATACAAATATATGAGAGAGAGAAATAGTTGTAAGGGGAGAGGAAAGAGAGAGAGAAGGGTGGGGGGGGGGGGGGGTAACGTGGGACAAGGGGAGTGGGTGGTGGGGTGGGCCCCACAAGGATGTGAAAGGGGGTGTGAGAAATGGTGTGTGGGTAGCATTTCCGAAAACCTAAACACTAATAACAAGTACAGCCAGAACTGACTGAATTTGAACATCAGTAATATTTTTCTTAATTTTAAGGGTAAAATGCAATGACCTCCCTGAGACTTTTAACAATAGCAGAGACTTTTTCTGAGATTTTAAAGAATAAGTGAACATTAGAAATTAAGAACACCAAACAATTGAAACAAGAAGAAATTCTCTTAATTAAATCTCACCGAATTAATTCCAAAGATGAATCCCATGGCCTTTTATAGCTACACTACCACTGAAGACCTCAGCTTACAAAATCAGTTAGGTGGTTAAACACACAACCGACCTAACAAACCCAAAATCAACTATTTACCAACACAGCCCTTAGACTTTGACCTTATTACAAAATAGCCACTACGTAGTTAGTTCACACCCTCCTGCAAACTGATTGGGGGCAAGCCAACAACCAGTTTGGACTTGAGAAATAAGAATCGCCCAGCTGAGAGAGGTTTCGTGAAGATGTCAGCAACCTGAGACAAAGTACCAATGTAAGAGACAAGAATTTCTTTGGCTAGAACCTTTTCTCGCACAAAATGGTAATCCACTTCTATGTGCTTAGTACGAGCATGGAAAACTGGGTTGGCAGCTAATGCAAGAGCTGACTGATTATCACACCAGATGTTAGGAGGTTGAGAAAGATGAACAGATATATCACGAAGTAGTTGCTGGATCCAAGTAACATCAGCAGCAGTATGTGCTAAGGCTCTATACTCAGCCTCGGTAGATGATCTAGCAACCGTATGTTGCTTCTTAGCACACCAAGAAATTAAATTAGAACCCAGAAATACAGCAAATCCTGTTGTAGACTTGCGATCAATATGGTCTCCAGCCCAATCGGCATTAGAATAGGCAGTGAGAAGCAAAGAACCAGGAGTAAACACAAGACCATGATCAATTGTGCCTTTAACATATCTCAAGATCCTTTTCACAGCAGTAAAATGACTTTCCTTAGGAGCATGCATGTGTTGACACGCAAGATTAACCGAATAAGATATTTCTGGCCGTGTGAGAGTAAGATACTGAAGACTCCCCACTAAAGTGCGATACAACGTGGGATTATCATATGGTAAATCCGGATCAAGAGAAGAAATGCGGACAGAAGCAGGGGAATTGCTGGGCTTACAGTCTACCATTCCAGCTTTTACCAATAACTCATGTGCATACTTACTTTGAGTAAGAAACAAGCCATGGGAATGAGACTTAACATCAATACCCAGAAAATAATGAAGTTTCCCTAAATCCTTCATAGCAAATTTAGAGCTAAGCATCACAATATACTGATCAATCAAAGCTGAATTGTTTCCAGTGATTACAATATCATCCACGTAGAGAAGAAGAAGTATAATAGAAGTCTGATGGTGAAGAACAAACAATGAAGTATCGGCCTTACTTTGAACAAAGCCAAGCTTATTCAAAACTCCAGAAAATGTTGAGTACCACGCACGGGGTGCTTGTCTCAACCCATACAAAGCTTTCTTTAGCTTGCAAACATGGTTAGGATGAACAAGACTACGATAACCAGCCGGTTGTTTCATGTAAACTTCTTCATCAAGAATTCCATGAAGGAATGCATTTGAGACATCCAATTGTCGCAAAGACCACTGGTGATGAACAGCCAAACTTAGAACAATACGAATTGTAGGTTGCTTAACCACAAGACTAAATGTTTCAGTAAAATCAATCCCTTTGGCTTGTTGATTACCATTAGCCACTAATCTTGCCTTGTATCGAGCTATTTCCCCATTAGAATGACGCTTAATTTTGTAAATCCATTGACAATGGATGATCTGACCATGAGAGGGAGGGGGAACTAAGCTCCAGGTTTCTTGGTTTACTAAGGCCTCATATTCGTCAGCCATAGCTTTCTGCCAAATAGAAAATTTGATGGCTTCACCAAAATGTTTTGGTTCTGTTAACGGATGAGAAGAAGTCACAGATAACAGAGAAATAGGGTACTTTGGTTTAAATATCCCAGCCTTAGAACGAGTAATCATAGGATGGTTGGAAACAGTAGCAGTGATTTCAGATGTAGATGTCTCATTAGGTAGAGAATTATCAACTTCAGTAGCTGTAGAAACGGTTGTATCAGAAGATGCATCATCAGACGATACATCACCAGAAGGAATGGGAAGAAGAGAAGATGGCAATTGACTTGGAAAGTGAATGGGAAACTCAGAGAAGGAGGTAAGAGGTATTTTGAGAGAGGTGAGAGGAGGAGAACTGGTTTGGTGAGAGGTAACAAGAGATGAATAAGGAAATTCATTGTCAACAAATTTCACATGTCTAGATATGTAAACTTTGTGAGATAAAGGATCATAGCATCGATATCCCTTGGTATTATCACAATACCCAAGAAAAATGCACACCACGGATCTAGGACTCAACTTGTCCGGACTATAAGGCTTAATCCAAGGATAACAAGCACAGCCAAACGATCTCAAGAAATATGGATCAGGTTTCCTCTTATATAACATGGTATAAGGGATTTGGTAGTTTAGAGAAGAATGAGGGAGACGATTAGCAAGATAGACCGTGGTATGTAGAGCCTCCAACCAGAAGGTGCTAGGTAAAGATGCATGACTTAACAGTGTAACTGTTGTCTCAATCAAATGTCTATGCTTCCGTTCCACTACTCCATTTTGAGGGGATGTATAAGGACACGTAGTTTGATGTATGACTCCAGCATCCAAATAAAGCTGAGTTAGGAAATTATTAACAAATTCCTTCCCATTGTCAGTCCGAACCTTTTTAACCGAACAATCAAATTGATTTTGGACATAAACCTTGAACTGAGCAATTTTAATCTTCACCTCTGACTTATATCTTAAAGGGAACATCCAACAGAATCTAGTGAAGTCATCCACAATCAGAAGGTAATATCTATAGCCTTGAAAAGAGCAAATGGAAGCAGGTCCCCACACATCCATATGTAATAGTTCAAACGGAAAAGAAGTAACACTACTGGATTTATGGAAAGGTAGTTTGTGACTTTTTCCAATATTGCAACTAGAACACTCAACAAAGTGAGGTTTAGGCAGAGATATATCTAGCTGTTTTAGCACAGAATCAAACATTCCAGTACTTGGATGACCAAGTTTATGATGCCACACACTAACAGAATTGTTGTCTGATGCAGTATTTATCAAAGCAGAATGAGAAGTACCTTCAGAGTGGTTCTGTAACACATACAGTCCCTTGTGACACGGGCCCTGGAGCAATATGTTCCTTGATTTCTTGTCCTGGACAACAAAACCGTCAGAATCAAATGTAATATAACAGTGATTGTCCTTGGCCAACTGATATACTGACAACAGATTATGCGATATGCTTCAATTTCAGATTGGTGACAGGCGTGGGAAGAAGCCCTGTACCTGAATGCTTGACAGGAATTGAAGTACCATTTCCAACCATTACTCCACCTTGATTAGTACAAACCATAGGATGTGTGGTGTTCTGGACATCATTGGTGACGTGGTTTGTAGCACCACTGTCTAGATACCATGGAGAAGGAGTAGACTGTCCTTGATTGTCACCAGATTGCCCAGGATTAAAGTGCTGAGGAGGAGAAGCATACTGAGAAGGATAGGACCATCCATATGGACCATAGTGTCCAGCTTGAGATGTCTCCCATGAAGATGGCACACATGGCATTGGAAAAGCTGCTTGATAAGGATGTGGTATGGCCATATTTACTTGTCCTTGCATTGGTAAAGATGGTGCACCAGTGCTATTATTTCCAGAATACCTAGGTGGTCCATGAAATCCAGTTTGTTGTGTGTATTGCTGTGGACTGCTCCTCCACTTATGTATATCAGGACTTTGATATTGAATGTTTAATCTATGATAACAATTCACAGCAGTGTGATTTGTTTTTCCACAAATCTGACAATTAGGTTTGTCGCCATGACCAAACCTGTTACCTCTACTTCTATAACTTCCAGAAAAACCAGGATAGAAAGATGCTAACTGAGGATTGAAGGACTGAGGAAAGAAGTTAACATGTGGTTGTGTATTTGACCATTCGATGATTGAGACGCAGAAGATAACACTGATCCTGATGACTGAGCAACATTTGATACAGATGTATCAGATTTCTGAGCAACAAATACTGAGGACCTATCCAAAGTAGGAACATGTTGCTTCTGTATCATATACCTCTCCTCAGCACTAAGGATATTGACTAATTCTTCGAATCTAAGAGAATCACCTCTGGTTCAAATAGAGGTTTTCAATTGATCATACTCAGCAGGTAAACCATGTAAAGCATAAAAGATCAAATCATCATCATCTACTATATAATTTGTTGCTGCTAGTTTCTGAGAACAGTCCCTAATTGCACCAATATAAAGATCCATGGTTGATGTCTTGGTAACATTATACAACTGTTGTTTTAGATCATGGACATGAGATCGAGTAAGAGTGTTGTATTTTACTTCCAACAAATTCCACATCTCATGAACATGATCACAACCTAAGATATGTGAGACTGTGTTTGCAGACAAAGTCGCTAACAGACATGAAAGCAATTGACTATCAATGAGTTTCCACATTGTATACTCAGGATTCAAGATCGATTCACCACTGGAATCAACAATCTTTTCTGATGGACATGAAATACTTCCACTAATATACTCATAATAACCATTCGCCTTTGTCGCACTTTGGACTTGCATTTTCCAAACTAGGTAGTTTGAAGAATCCAGTTTAATCGTTACTAGAGAGTGAAAATTTGAGACGAGAAACAGTAAAGATTGAGGCATTGTTACCACATTTGTCATTGCTGATCTGATTCGAACCTTGACGAACTGAAACCCTAAGTTTTCTGATCACAATGGAAGCTCGATTCCAGAATCTTTTAGAACGACTTCCGTCTTATAGCTCTGATACCAAGTGAACATTAGAAATTAAGAACACCAAACAATTGAAACAAGAAGAAATTCTCTTAATTGAATCTCACCGAATTAATTCCAAAGATGAATCACATGGCCTTTTATAGCTACACTATCACTGAAGACCTCAGCTTACAAAATCAGTTAGGCGGTTAAACACACAACCGACCTAACAAACCCAAAATCAACTATTTACCAACACAGCCCTTAGACTTTGACCTTATTACAAAATAGCCACTACGTAGTTAGTTCACAGAATACAATCACCTCCCTTGCTTGTTTGATTGAATACAGGTCTAGATCGATTAACTCATTTCCCTTAATATTTTTTTTCAATAATTTTTTTGAAAAATAAATCATGCTATTTTTTTAGACCAAAAAATAAATCATGCTATTTAAAAATCTTGCTTACTTCTAGTACAGATTATTTTTAAACCTATGCATGAAAATACTTGAATATTTTGATCCGAAAAATTAGCATGAATTTTCATACTAAAAAAAAATTATAATATATGACAAAAAAATTGATCCATGCATTAATAAAAAATAAGAAGTTCATTTATTAATATTAAATTAGGTTAATCGGACTAATTTTCATGCACTTCGATTAAAATTTTAAAAAATAAAATAAATTTATTTATATAATAAAAGTTTTCATAATTATTTACTATTATACCCTTATTGAATCAGTATACAACATTTTGAAATATTTAGCCTTTCAACGTTATGGAATTTTTCATGAAATATTTATTATTTTTATAAAATACTTGTTTCTAGTAAAAAATGTCAAATTTCAAAAAACTACTCAAAAATAATTATTGAAAAAAAATTAAGGGACTGAGTGTGCAGGAATGGAAAAATTGTCAAATTTAAGAACAAAACTAACAAAAGTTAATGAAAACTAACGGCATGGGTAATGAATATAGTTTCAAAAGCAGGGGATGTGATTGTATTTTTTAAAATGTTAGAGGAGGTCTCTGCAATTATTAGAAACCATAGGAGAGGTCAGTGCATTTTATCCTAATTTTAATTGGATTCACTTAACCTAGTCTAAGAGTAGTCTTCCACTTAAGAAAAGAAAATCTCATTGGGTCCATTTGGAATTAGATTATTATTTTAATATTTTATATCCTTATTTGAAATAATTTTGTAATATGTTTTGGTTTATTTTTCATCATTTTTTAATTTTTTAATTTTTGAACATAATTTTATACTATTTAGATTTTTTCCGTCGAGATGAACCAACAATCAACAAATCAATTGACGAAAACATAACAAGTACAAAATTTGTTTGAATTATATATGTATATTTTTTGTAAAATTTAATTTCATATGAATTTTTAAAAATTATTTACTTGTCTCCGAAAAATAATTTAAGAGCCAAATAACATAAAATAAACCTAGGTTTCCAAAGATAAAACTAACACAAAAAATCTTTTTTATAAAAAAAATACTTTTGGCTTTTAAGTGAAAGAACATGATTTCTATCATTTTGATCATAATCCCTTACTATCTAAATTCCTCTCATTGAGAAAAATATATGATTTTTAAAAAAATATCATAAAACTAACAAAAAAAACAAAAATAAGCCTGAAATAATTTAGTCCAAAACACCTATGATGTGGTGTGGCAACATTAGTTTCCAACTCTTTATAGCTGCAAAGCATTTGGGACCCTTGTTTGTGCACATAATGAGTTAATAATCGTCATTAGTAGAAATCATTGAGGGTTAGGACAAAACGGGAAAAGATGCTTTCTTTTTTTTTTATTTTTATATATCAAAGTGTTCGGATCAGTTTTTTTGCACACCTCGATTAATCTCTAGAGGCTAACTTTCACGCACAGAGACATGCACTTTCTAATAAGCTTTTGATAACTCTAAAATTAAATCAATTAATTCGTGTTTCCTAATTGTTTTCCTTTTAGTAATATGTTTAAAGAATTTATATTATCTTGATTCTTGCCAAACCCATCACTTAAGTATTAATTTTATCTGTAAGATTCATACTTATAATTTCACTGTACCTATGCAATATCATATACGTCTCTTATTGGACGTGTGTGAAATGAGTACTTTTTAGTCTCTAACTTTTGCAACTCAATCCCCACGGTCGCCAAAACGCTCCAATTCGAGAAAGGGTGAATCTTCGTCTTAATTTGCGTCTCTGTCTCGTATTATCTTATTTTATGAAAAAAAAAATTATTAGATAATTGTTGAGTTTCGGTCTTTCAAGGGGGTTTGCAATGGGAGAGGGCGGAGTTTTTAGGGCTACGAGGCAGGACGGGAAGGAGCACCACCATGAGTGGCGTCAATGATGCTGTTGACTTTTGGGGATGTGCAGAGATGGTGTTTAAGCTTAGAGGAGGGCAGGGGCGGACCCAAGATTTGAACTTGGGGGTATCACCATCAAAATAAATGAACAAACTAAAAATTAAATTTGTATTCAATAACAAAAAAATATAGGTGTTCAAAATTTAATGAACCAAATTGGAGAGAATTTAACTGAGTAAAAGGGTATGGAAGTGTCACAGTATTACGTGATAAGCTTAATTTATTCTTAAAATCTTAAAAAAAAAAATTATTTTAAGTGGAGCATGGGGGTGTCACGTGACACCTCCCCCTCTTAGTAGGTTTGCCACTGGAGGAGGGGGCCCCTCTTGGAACTTGGTTTTTGTTCCTTTGGGCTGCGGTTTTTGGGCCAGGTTTTTGGGGTGAGGTTTGTATCTTGCCTACAAATCTCACTCCGCTGGGCCGGTTTTATTTTTCAAAGTCCGGTTTTGTGTTTTTGTATTAATCCTTACCGTAATCTAATATATTTTCTTTTGCCGAGCAAAAATGATGTGGTTGACGGCAATGATGGGGTTCGTGATTGTTCGAAATCGAATATTCCATTTCTGAGAGTTGTGGTCCATAGCTTGAGATGCAGTGATAAAGGGTATCTTCAGCTGAACCTTATATTTTTTTTTCTCTCCAACACTCTTTTTTCGTTCACAATTCTAAGAGAAGACTAACGGAAGTGGTCAAAGTGGCACACTAATATTTTTTGAATGATAATGATTAAAAAAAGTTTTGAGGAGGGTTAAGTAATCTTAAGTGATAGGCGTTTATGAGGTGTTCGAATAATTAAGCCTATAAATACTTGTAACGACAGATGACTTTTGTAATCTCTTAATTACGTAACTTGTGCAACAAGAATTCGATGGTTGGAGACAAAAACCAAATAACAAGTATACAGCCAGAATTGACAGAATTTGAATATCACTGATATTTTCGTAATTTTGATTGGATACACTTAAGCATCTTGTGCTCTTCCACTTTAAACGAATCTTCTTGAGTCTATTTGGACTGTAGTTATTAAATTTTTATTTTTTATTTTTTCGTTCTTAATTTAAATATTTTTGTAATTTTTTATTTTACATTAATATTTTATTAATTATTAGTTTGTCTCGATGAATGAAATTTAAAAAATATAAAATTATGTTCATAAGTTAAAAAAATTCAAAAAATACAAAAAAATAAACCAAAATATATTCTGCTTTGATTTATTTTTTTATCTTTAATGAACTTTTTATAACTTTTGGACATAATTTTATACTTTTTTTCCTCGAGAAGAAACAACAATTAACAAAAATTTGATGAAAAAATAACAAGTACAAAAACTTTTGATTATATTTTTAATTTTTTTAAATATAATTTCATATGAGTTTTTAAAAATTATTTAGTAGTCTTGAAAAAATAATTTAAAAGCCAAAAAACATAAAATAAACCTACAAAAGTTTAAAAAGATAAAAATAACACAATAAAACTTTTGGCTCCTAAGATGTGGTGTGGCAAACATTAGCGTGTCCAACTCTTTGTAGCTGCGCGCAAAGCATTTGGGACCCATTATTGTGCAAATAATGAGTTAATAATTGTCATTAGTGGAAATTATTGAGGGTTAGGACAAAACAAGGAAAGGCACTTTCTAATCATCTTTGGATAACTCGAAAATCAAGTCAATTAATTCGTGTTTCGTAATTGTTTTCGTTTTAGTAATATATTTGAAGAATTTATATTATCTCCAAGCCTACTGTACCCATCACCTATATATTCTCCTAATAATTTCTGTACTATAAGGGAGTGTTTGGGAGCTTAATTAGGAGCTTATATGGATTTTAAATATTTTTTGGATTCTAGCTGTTTGACGACTAGTTATTATTCTACAAAAAAAATATTTTGACAAGCATATCCAAATTATGACTGATGTTGACTTATGGAAACTGAGGTGGAGAATTTGTAATTGGTGACTTGATAAAGATAAGCACAAAAGAATACAAATCAAAAACAATAAAGATATTAAAAAAACATGCCCTTTTTTAAAAATCAATTAATGTCTATTCACAAGTGATTTGCATATCGTTCTTTCTTTTTTGTTCTTGACCCCTATGATTAAGGGAGGTTGTGATCTAACTCAATGCTACCCTTTTTTTTGGTTGGTGAAAAATGTTTATTATCATAAAAAATAAACAAATTACTAAATCCTACTTGATAATTTACGGTAAATGTGGTTTAAAATTATATCAAATAATAACCGGTCAATGTAATTTTAAACTTGACTAATGTTCTTAATGAGACCTCAAAATTATTTTGTATGATGTATATAAATATGCATATTATGTTATTTTTATGACTCAAAGTGTTCGGCTAGATTATGTGCACCTAGACTAATCTTTGGAGTATCAATTCCAAAGTCCATTACTAGGGATCCCAATTCAAATTAGAACAAAATTGTATAAGGACTAAACCTATAAAAATTAATATATAACACAAGAGATTTTGAACTTGAGATTTTAAAAAATAAAAATAAACCCATAAATATCAGGCCTTAATTGCGAGGCCAATCTCTTAAATTTTTTAATGTATTTATGTTAGTTGCATATAAATATTGACTCGTACATAGCACAAATTTGTTACTAGCTATGCGTACTGTATGGAGTCCGCTGTATTAATTGTGCGAATGCATAAGCTTTTGTAATTAAATGACGTGGATTGTAGATTATTTAACGAAAAAGGACATAAATGTGCCACGTCATTATTTTTCAGTAACATTTGAAAGGCGGCCTTGTATTAGTTCAAGTGGATATTTTTCTAAATTTTTTTGTCACAAAAATTTCATGCTGAATATAATTACGATGTGCTGAATTTCAAATGAAAACAGCAGGAATATGCCGACTCTGTGTCTTTTGAGTAATTATATTCACACGTTTCTCAAATAAACTTTGAAACACCGCGTAATAATTTGACGTTTAATTAATTAGGATTAGTTCAGTTGGTCGTCATCATACACGTTTCTCTTACTGTAATAGACTTTGGTCATTGACCCAGAATTTCAACTGTTATTAACAAAATAAATTAAAAATTAAGAATAAAATTTATATTTAATAATAAAAAATATAGGTGTTTATAATTTAATTAATCAAATTAAAGAGAATTTGACAAAATAAAAAGGATATGAAAATGTCACAGTGTTACGCGATAAATTTTCTTTTTAATGGAGTATGAAATTATCACGTGACACCTCTCTTTAGGTCCGCCTCTGCTCGGATCGATCTACACTGCACAACACGATCCCAAGTTGTCCACACAAATTATTGTGTTTAATTTTCTTCTATGTTTTGTCCTATTGTATATGATTCAACATAAATATCTCACCACCCATTAGAGTCCTATCTTCTCCACCGAGCTCCCAAAAACCACCCAAAAAATGGCGGGTAACGGCACGGTGGAGGAAGCTAAAGTGCCCTTGTTGGACTACTCATCCACCACCGTCCTATCGAAATACAAAGAAGAAGATGATGAGGATCTCGATCTTACGAAGAGGGTGTGGATTGAATCAAAGAAGCTCTGGCACGTAGTGGGGCCCTCTATGTTCAGCCGTATTGCCACCTACACCATGTTCGTCATCACCCAAGCTTTCGCCGGCCATCTCGGCGACAGTGAATTTGCCGCTGTCTCCATTTCTAATAACGTCATCGTCGGACTCAGCTTCGGCCTTCTGGTTCGTACTCCATTCCAACCCCTCTTAACAAATCTCATACAGAATCAGAATATATTAGAGTTTTCTTGAGCGTGTTCTAACTTAAAATCAATGAACTACCAGTTGGGAATGGCAAGTGCATTGGAAACATTATGCGGACAAGCATTTGGAGCCAAAAAGTATCACATGTTGGGTATATACCTGCAAAGATCATGGATCGTCCTCTTCATCTGCTGCATCCTCGTACTCCCTCTCTACCTATTCGCCTCGCCGATCCTGAAACTCCTCGGCCAACCCGACGACATCGCCGAGCTATCCGGCACCATTTCCCTGTGGATGATCCCACTTCACTTCAGCTTCGCCTTCCAATTCCCCCTCCAGAGGTTTCTGCACACACACAAAAAAATACATCTTCTTCCCTGTGATTACGCTACATAATCTTAGATATTTGTCTTTATTTAATTTTTTTGTCTTTATTTTTACCCCACCACAAAAAAAAAAAAAAAGATTTCTGCAGAGTCAGCTGAAGATGGCAGCGGTTGCGTGGGTTGCGCTGACGGCGTTGTTGGTGCACGTGGCGGTGAGCTGGTTGTTTGTTTATAGAATGAAGCTTGATGTGGTTGGGGTTGCGATTACGTTGAATTTCTCGTGGTGGACTCTGGCTTTTGGGATGTTTGCGTATACTGTTTGTGGTGGGTGTCCACTCACTTGGACTGGGTTTTCAATTGAGGCATTTTCTGGTCTTTGGGAGTTCGTCAAACTCTCAGCTGCTTCTGGCGTCATGCTCTGGTACTCTCTCTCTCTCTCTCTCTCTCTCTCTCTCAAAATCATTTACATACACATATGATGTTCAAGGCGTGTAGTTATTTCCGATATTCACTGTTGTGGGTTTTGTGAATTAATTCTTAAATCAGTTTGGAGAATTGGTACTACAGAGTTCTGATATTGATGACCGGAAACCTGAAGAATGCAGAGATTGCGGTGGATGCTTTGTCCATATGGTGAGCATCTTTTTCATTTCTATTTTAATACTTTCACTAATGATGATTGAATTGAACATGACAGACACAATTAGTTTATGTTAATAAAACAAAAGATGTTAGTTTTAAAATTAGTCTCCCTTGGACTACACTAATTTTTATTCAAAAACAAAAAAGTAAAAGTATAATTTGATATTAGTTGTTTGACTTTAGTAAACTTTTGTGTTTAATTTTTTGTCATAATTTCTTACTTACTTTTTAGTTGATAAAATTTTGGAAAAAATAACAAAATTTCTAATAATATAACTAGCAAAATAGGATAAAAGACCAAAATATTTAGTACGAATCTAACAATATTTAGTGTGCCGTGAACATGTCAATAAATAATCAAGCTTACAACTTTGGGTCCATTTGGCGTAACTAGATTATAGGATTATTGGATTGTTGGATTATGTTGGGTGCCGGACGGAATAATCTAGCTCAAAGTGTTTGGACTAAATTATTTGTGGATATAGAAGTTATGTTGTGTTTGGAGCTAGATTAATCTAGATTATTTGGGTAAATAATTTAGGCCAAATGGGGCTAGATTATTTCCCGAATAATCCAGACAATCCAAATAATCTAGTTAAGGCAAATAGAGCCTTTACGTTCTAGTAGAATTTATTCTCTTTTTCGCCCGACTCTGTAGTAGTTTTAGAATGAGTGATTGTCTCTCTCCGATTCTTCCTAAAACCATAGAATATAGCATTGCGTCTAATGATCAATTCAAAGAAAACATTGCCAACAAAATTCATAACTTAAAATTGACATCCCCACAAAATCTTTGATGCATTTTGTGCCAATTTTTTAAAATCACTACTTATTATTGGTTAACTCTGATCTAGAATTAACAAACTTCGTACAAACTCAAGTAGAATTAATGATGCGACCGACATATTTGCCCTAAAGAAAATCAAGAACCCTAGCTGTGAGTAGGGCGCGAAATTGCTAATTGTTATTGCCACATCATTTTGTACGAATATTACAATTTCATAAGATCTAGGTATGAATAGTATTTATAAGATTGGGCCACAGAATATTTTGCTGTCAAAGGGTTTTTTAAATATTAAAATTTGCAATATTCCGTCAACGATGCCCATAATTAAACCAAGTAGGACTTGTCTTTGATGTTTGTCATTTTTGATGCAGCATGAATATTAATGGTTGGGAGATGATGATTCCCCTATCTTTCTTTGCTGGAACTGGGTAACCCCTAATTTCCTGCCCCCTTCGATTTGTTTTTTTTGAATTATTTATTTATCTTTTTAGGCAAAAAGAGTTCTGTGTATCATACACGTACTTAATATATAATATAAAATAGAGTTAATTTTTAATATAAGAAATATTGCTAATTGATTTCTGTTGGCTCCACATGTATATTCTCCAAGTCCTTACGATGAACTAATTTTCAAATTTGAGGTTATTCTACGAAAAATTACACATATACACATATATGTAAGCTCGTTCTCACATGTCTCTTTACAGGAGCTCATTCTTTTTTTAGTCTTTACGCATCTGGGGTCGAACAAATATTTTTATTTAATGCAATCAAAAGATCACACCATAAATAATTTAGCACAAATAAATTTAAGTGAATTGAGTTATACTTCTACCAGTATAATCTAATAATATAGTTAGACCAAATGGAGTCAAAATATGCTAGTACGTTCTTCACATTGGCATATGTCTTCTCAAGAGGTCTTTCAAATATCAATTTTTTGAGAACGTGTTTACCAAAGTTTGGCCCTGACAATTACAAAATGCTAATTTCGTCCCTAATTGCTGGAGCAATTATATAGAGACTAAGGGTCCGGTCCCCTCAAAAATTTCAAAAATATTTTAAGATTTAGGTATAAATTTTGGAAATTAGAAAAAAAAAAATTTACATTTCAACCCCATCCAAATTATACTAGGCACTCTTTCTTTTCCAAAAATATTTCGATCCTTTCAAATCTCGAATTCTGGTTCCGCACCTCTCAAATGCATATAAGCCACTAGCACCCTTAATCAAGAGAGCTATTAATTGGAATTAACACAAAAGTGTGAACTTGTGATTGGTATAGAGTGAGGGTTGCGAATGAGCTTGGAGCAGGGAATGGAAAAGGGGCCAAATTTGCAACCATTGTCGCAGTTACGACATCTTCAGTGATTGGTATCGTCTTCTGGTTTTTCGTTATGTTTTTCCACAACGAAATTGCATTGATATTCTCCTCTAGCAAGGCTGTCCTGGAAGCAGTAAATAAGCTCGCTATCCTTTTAGCTTTCACTGTTCTTCTCAACAGTGTCCAACCTGTTCTCTCCGGTAAGTTTGTTCTTTTCTTTTTTTTATTTCTATTTTAAATTTAGTATTAAAATGGCTACTTTTGATTCTTTATACTTTTCAATATTTGTTATTGATAGGGGTGGCTGTTGGATCCGGATGGCAAGCCTATGTTGCGTATATAAACTTGGGTTGTTATTATCTGATTGGAGCACCACTTGGATTTGTCATGGGATGGGTTTTCAACCAAGGTGTCATGGTATGTATCTTTTATTCTCATGACTTTGCTATTTGAAAAAACAAAAACTTGGTTATATTTTCATCAATATTGCTACATATATCGTACCGTACCGACTTGTTCTGTATTAAAAATAGTGCCGGCGGGCTTACTTACCGTACCGGAAAACATACATACCAATACCGGGTAGTTCGGCTAATACCTAAGAAAATGTAGTTTGTAATTTTGGAAACAATTTAAGGGGTTGGATGTTAATATATCAGGGTATATGGGCTGGGATGATATTTGGAGGGACTGCAGTTCAAACTGTGATATTGGCCATTATTACCGCTAGATGTGATTGGGAAAAAGAGGTAAGAAAATAAACTCTTATTTACAATTTCCAGGGACTTTTACAATTCTCAGGGATCATTTGTGTATTTTAATTATTTCATTTGAATGATTTTGTATCTTAAAAATTGCAGGCACAGAAAGCAGTCACGCATGTAAATAAGTGGGGAAATAGGACATGATAATCGCAGCAGTCTATTTTTAGACAAAGAGCAATATTGCTTCTTGGATTGAAATTTATTCAAATAGTTAATTCAAGAAAATAATTTTCGTTTGGATTTTCCCAAAAGCAACTGTTCTTGATTGTAATCGGGCGTGAAAATTAATTATCAGGTCGAGGTAGGGATGTTGGAGCCGGATTTGAACCCTCGACTTCGAATATGTAATCTAAAAGTTCTTACAAATATGGGAGCCATATACTCGATGTATGATTTCTAATTTTAATGCAAAATTGTTGTGACATACTAAAATGTGGACCATATGATTATTTCGACTTGTAATCTCTTACCGCCTCTTATAAAAGAAAAATTATGGAGTATTGTCTATTTTATAAGTCTTAATATGAAAATTATTCGTATAAAAATTTAAAACTGATAAAAAATTAGTAACAATCTAAAAATTAATACTATATTTGTCTTAATAAAAAATAACGTTAATCTCTGATCAATCTAATTTTGTTTTATGATTTACATGTTGAAACCTACAGCTTAAATCATTATAATAATAAGTTGCGAAACATAACTGTTCTTGTACAGATTCAGACATAATCTATGTCTGAACTTATTGTATGTATGCACGTGAGATTCTCATTATTTTTTATACTCTACGTGTATTCAACAGTTTAAGATACAATTGTGCTCAAAGTTACGTGGATAAACTTCCTTATATGTATTTGCGCAAATATGTCTGTATATCATTTCTGATACAACTTTTTGTCTGCTAGTATCATTATTGTTTAACTGATGATATTGGGTACAACGTTGTGTATTAGGCATATTTGTTTTGTAGCTTTACCACTTCCCTAGGCTCACCTAGCCCATCCTTGGACTGTTGTCCGCTCCATTTGATACAAAAACATGGACCAATAAAAGAACATACGTGTCCAAACAGCAAACCTTATGTCCAAAAACATAGTATTTAATCAGCACGCCTGCTCTGCAAATTATTACTACATATATGTCCAGCTGTATATTAAGAGGAATTATTTATTACATATAGCATTGAATTTTATATTTATCAAGTCTTGAAGACCCATTCAAACATATAAAAAGTTCTAGATATATGATTTTATATTGTTGAGCTCAGTTTGGTTTCGATCAGCAACAGACCAATCAGTTAATATTCTTGACCAATTAGAGACAACTCAATAGTGCAGACGGTCGACCCGTCGGTCAGACATATATACGTTAGACCGATAGGTAGATTTTTGTCCCGATTGGTCGGAATCCACTTAGAAATTTACCTGGAAGGATCATACGAAAGCCAACCAGAAGAGCAAGTGGGAGGCATCCCGAATTACTCAGACAATCCAAAAATGGTGGCTTGACCGCTCGGTATCTCGAGGGTAACGTTCGTGATTGACAGGTCAACTTGAAAAAGGAGGAATGATTGGTGGTCAAAAATCCACCTAAGGTCAATGTCTTCGCCAACCTAGTTATTAAAGGAATGACTCGAATCTCGAGTCATGTACCCTTTGGATTATACGGTTATTGTATTCACATTAATCCTGTTATTCTAGTTTCTAATTTGATCATTATAGAGTTTTAAGCCAGACAATCACTCCTGACCACAAACAACCTTATCAATTTCAATCGGGACATGTTATAATTGGGGCAAACAAAATCTTAATGTGATTCTCAATTGAGTTTCAGCTCGGGTTAAAAATTTGATCCGAATAATTCATTTTGTTGTTTTGCTTGTCCAGTTGGTCAAATAATTACCACGCCGATTAAACGTAAAGAAAGACATGAAGGATATCTATATAACAATACAAGGGGGTGTTTCAAACTTATCCCCTCACAAACTAACTTTTTCATAATTTTAATGGCTAGGATTGAATCTGATTTTTGGTTCAATGGCTAGGATCAATTTTGTCATCTTAGATTTCCCCCTAAAAAATGTCAACTCCAGGACAGCATTTTTGCATCAGATCTCTGTCACACACAACACCTTCCCAGCCCTTTCCGTCGTGTGCCATTTCTACAATTTTCTGCTTCAGTTTCAGCGACTTCAGCAAAGGTCTGGTGTGATTTTTGCAATCTCCCTCCTCCCTCCTCCTCTCTCTCTCTCTCCCTCCTCTCTCTCTCTCTCCTCTCTGACTTTTTGCTGCAATTTCAGCAAATTTTTTGATGCAAAAATCTCGATTGTTTATGTAATTAATGGGTGTTCCATGGTGAGTTCCATTTTAGATTTATGATGAAACAAAAAAACGGAATTGGAACACTCACTATCCCGATGTTAGGCTTTTCAACACAACTTTCTAGGTTCCGTTTTCATATGTTTGTTTGCAAATCAAGCCTCATATGTTGTTCTGTAATAAGTCGATTTTAGGTTGTGAAGAGTTAGTTCACTCTGAAATGGATCATTATTTAGAAACTAGCAAATAAGAGTTCTTGATAAAAGTTTCCATTAGCAACATTCCAAAGCAGATCAACTATCTGTATCCACATTCATGTCCATGTATTTTATGCACATGCTCATGTTTCATTTCATCCAAAAGAATGAACTTCTAACTTCGGTTCCTTTGCAGATGTGATTTTTCCTTCATCAAACACCACTTTCTTACTGGAAGTCATTAATTTAATGGGTTTATCTGATGATTTTCACTTTACTCTTTGTATACAGGTATCCGTCACCTGCTCCCTATATGTTTGATAAAATGCCTCAAGGAAACCTCTTGAGACAGTCTAATCATCCAAGTCCTTAAATAGGTAGTATTATCTTTAAGTCCGTCCTAATTTTATCTCTTTGCAAATTTTTAGAGCATAAGAACAGGTAGTCTTATTTTTTAAGGCATGACGCCTATTTTGTGTGTGTCACAAACTGGATTGTAGTTTAACGAAATGGATAAGCGGCTTTTATAGTTTGGTTCTAAAATTAGAATTCCGCCAATGCTTGGTTCTAAAATCAGCATTTCCCTTTTGCATCATAGCAACAAAGTCATTGTAATCTATGCACCCATCTTGAAAAAGTTAAAATCAAGAAGGTTAATTACCAGTTAAGCAAAACCCAAAAAAAAAAAATAATAATAATAATCAGTTTTCGATCATTCTTCATCGTATTGCCACCGAGATGAGTTGAATAAGAATTTTACACACAAAACATTGTCGTTTTTTAGCGTTGAAGATACATTTGGTTTCTAATCTGCAATGCCCTTTGGATATGCAAAAACCAGCTAAAGATGAGATTTGCTTGAACTGAAATGTTTATTGGGGCTTCTTCACATTTTATAGTTTGTTGGGGCTTCTTCCCATTCTCTGTGGGAGTTGGACCATTTGGGACCAATTAAAGTACCCATTGCAAGATGAGAAACAAAATTTATATTCATCCAATCACACTCCCATTGTAATGCATTTGCCATGTAAACTTCTCACGTAATTGTTATGTATTATTTAGCTTTTGTTATGGAGTTTAATCTCCTGCAACAGGAGCTTATCCAAGGCTTAACTTGTGGCAAAGTATTAGTGATATGTATCCTTACATTCTTTGACACAATTTTTGCGTTTCAAGAGCTAAAGATTAAGTAAATCAATGAAAATAATAAAGCATCACATATGCTAGAGAGAAATAGTATAGCATTTACCATTAGCTTTTTGTCCATAAAGATTAACAACAATAGTAAATAGATGTGCTCCTCTGGAGTAAACTCAAACCATTCATCAGCTCATTAAACAGGTATTGCCCAAAGTGAGTCTATCTTGCAAATTGAAATTGTAGTTTTGGATTAACATCAATTATCTTTTTCAGAAATGCTTTTTTATTTAGAAATGCCTTTAGTTCTATGAAATGCCTTCAATTCTTTTAAAAATTATATTAGCAGCATAAGTGAAGAAGAGAGAATTTCACTTTAAATTATTCATTGCTCCAATAGTACAAGGTCTATTTTCACTTTGTTTTAATTTACAGTGCTCTTTTAAATTGAAGTTATGATTTAAAGGTCTTTCCCTACATATTTTTTCCAGGTAGTCTGATTCTGAACCAGGAAAGCCATTGCAGTGACTACCTGACATTGGAAGGTATTTTCAGCAAATTATATAATGTCTTTGTAAGACAATCTTCAAGTTGGGATGCTTGGACTATTTGAAATTCCATCAATTTCCCGTAGGAAGACTCCCCATGCGAGAGCTCCGGTTTAGCACTAGGTTTTACTTTGTCAATTTCGTTGAAATGACTTCATTGCTTAATGGAAATATCTGCATATATACTGTGATAACATGACAGCTGCATTTGTCATAAAATTCTACATTTTCTGTGGTAAGGTCAATGCCACATACATGTAACTTATGTTTCCAAGTTTTAATGGTTCATGCTTTGTACTCATTTTGGTTCATACTTTTGGGGAAGCCGGTTTGATGATTTTAGATAGTGTATTCCATAAATCAAAAAAAGTAATAGCAGCATAGAAAATTTGATGCTTGGTCTTCTCCAAAATAATTATGACTTCGGCCTTGATGTTGTATTTTTTTTCCCTGTAATGCTTTATTAAATGTCTTTTTTGCCTCATAGTTGAAACATAGGCGGTAGGGTTCATTTACTGTATTTAGATTCCCAAATCTTGAAGTTGGAGGATTGCATTTTGTGTTTTATTGCTCAACAGTTGTAACTTGAGTCTAATTTATTTAATCTTTCATTGATAATGACTTTTTTTTTTTGAAATTTTAACTTTTCTTTTCCAAGTGTATAATCAAACACCCAACAAAGGGATGGGTTTTTTTATCTTTTTTTTTTTTTCAGGTGGTTTGTTCCTGTTAATTTTAAAATATGGAAACGTTGATCATGACGCCCCCATGAATTTGTATGTTTACACCATAATACTAAAACTTTGTGTACTGAAACAAGTAAATACGTCATTTTTTAACAAACAGGTTTTGTTCCAAGGTGGCCTGGATTGCGATGAACTTGAATAGTTAAGCATCGTGGATCAAACATTTATGTATGAAAGTATGTGGGCTCTTTATTTTTACTTGCCTTTGTATGTTCTCAATGGTACTCTTCTTTTTATCCAGATTACTTCTGTGTGAGACATGTTCCCTTATCAGAGTAAGCATCAGATACAAATGGAGATTGCACAGTAAATTCATTTGTGGTTCTTCCGATAGGTGGTCTTTTTAGAGTTTTGGCCTTTGTCCTCTTTAATTTTTTGTTGTTTCTCTGAAACAGGCTTAGTTTTGTTTGGGGTTTGTTACACTCTTAAGGATATCCCTTTGGCCTTTTGTCTTGGTGTTTTTTTCTTAATAAGGTTAAGTTTACCAAAGAAAACTTAGTTGTTGTAGATAATCAAACAAAGTCGGAATGGGTTAAACAACACTTGCAGGATTAAATATTTACTTCCGATTTTTCTCTATTTTATTTTGTAGTTCGAGTATTTTGTACCACGTAACGTTGGTTTTTTTTATTTATAAGAGGTGGAGGCCACAATAGTTGACGGAAATGGAATAGAGACAAGACATATAATTGTGACAACTATTGGTGGTCGAAATTGCCGGTCGAAACAGGTATTGTATATTATATATATGATGATGTCTTAGGGTGAGCTTTGGGTTACGTCTTCATTAAATTTTAGCAATTTAAAGAAAGGACACATGAAGGACACGGCGGGGACACATCATATCCCCATGAGTGTCTCGCTATGTCGTCGTTGTGTTCCTGTCGAAAGATAAAAAAAAAACCTAATGGATACCACCTGTCCCTGCCTATCCAACATTGATACGACGACATCCTAGGAGTTTCTCTTTCACTCACCTATTGACTTAGTTTATAAATCAGCTATGTGACATGCTATGAAGCACGAACACTCCTATGCTGTCGTTGAATCGGGGACACGTATTCTACACACCACGTGACGTCTATTAAATTTAAACAAGTTTCAAAGGGGGGACATGCGATGGACACAATGGGGACACGACGAGGATACACGAGAGACATGGCGTATCCTTATTACTATCCCGATGTGTATGTTCCCTTCAAAATATAGAAATGTCTAATGGACTCGCAATGTGAGCGTGTCCCCGCATGTCCAACACAGATACGGTGACTTACTAAGATGAATAACATGCAGCTCTAAATTGCAAGGTAAGATGGATGGAGGTTTGGTTCTCATTATGTACCTCTGGGCGGAGGTTGTGAAGTTTATTATCGGTATGTTATGGGGTATTTTATTGCATTCCTTTGAATTGAGAGATGCTCTCTGATGCAATAATTAGATGCAATTAATTTGTGTATAAATCATTGTAGACATTAATATTGACTTGAACTTGACTTCTGCCCATAAACACCTGGATTGAACATGTTCTTTTTTAAAAAATTTGCAAAGCATATTATGCCAACAGTGCAAAATTTGTTGCATATTTTGAACAATTTGTAGGCCTTACTCATTGTTGATCCCCAAAATAATAGTTGTTGAGTGGACATCTTTTGCATCTTCCAGTCTTTTTCCATTTGTAGTTTTGCATATTAACCTTACTGGCAAAAAAATTAGATATTTTTTCCTCTGGATGTAGTGCAAGTTCTAGACAATCTTTAGTAATTATCTTTTGCGGTAAATGGTCTACTGTGTTTGCTCTTCGTCTATTTTGTCCCCTATTTGGATGTGTTCCACTTATCTGTCTTGGCTACAATAGAAGACCTATTGCTAGGATGACTTATGTAAGAAAAACAGTGACCACAATCGACTATAACCATGGACCAGTATCCCATTATTTGGTTGTGGTTCACGTCGCTTGACTCTCTATCTTTAGAATGAACAACCAATCCCAAAGGATGAACATAGTCTGTACTTTTTCTTCGAGTGTCAAATTTTTATGTGATCGTTGTGGTCTATTTAGAGTTAACTCTTCACTCACGACTTACCTTTATAGATCAATCTCTCATTTTTGTTTTATCTAACTGCAATGATATGCAATTTCAATCTTTGTCATAATTCGGTGATTGTCTTCCTAGCCATAACAGTGGGTGTGAGAATATAACTAACTTTCAGTCTTTTAACTTTTCTTACATTTTAGTTGGGAAATATTTGGATTTGGTTTGTTTTAATTTTTCATTTTCAAGGTGCAGGATACTAAAGGTTAATGATGGATTGTATTTGCTGGTTCTCAAAATTACACTGGTGGTCCGTTCATCTCATTTGACCACATCAACACAGTCGGTACTTGAATTGGTGATCCTTTCATCTCATATGTAGTTTTTATATGACCAGAGTCTGGGGTCCATTAGGCTCCCATTTGAATTGGAGGCAGACTACATTCACTCTGTAGACTAATGCTTATTTGGTTGAATGCAAATGGGACATCAACGAGAAATGAATTGGGCAGCAACATGAATATTTTTGGACCAAACTGTGCATTTATTTGTGAGTTGTGGAAAATGCCACACATTTATTTCGATACTAGAGCTCAGCATTATTTTTTGCAACTCAGTATGCTTCAAAGACTGTTTATTTTATTTATGTTATGAGTTGTAATAATTCTAGAAAATTACAAATAAGGAATTTTAGATACTAGGATACTTCTAAGTGAGCTTGGATTACAATCTTTGGCAACTATAAAAAAAAATATTTTGCTTGTTTTGCCCACTTTTAATGAACAATTGAATGTCCAAGTTAATGTGTAATCACAAAATACAATTTACCAATCGCTGATTCTGTGTTAATTTTTTATTCTGTTTTCAAATTTTAATATGTTTTGAAGATATGACACAACGGAAACACACGAGGGACAGTCATATCCCCATGAGTAACCTTTGTGTTGTTGTAATGTTTTCTTTCAAAATATATAAAAATCTAATGGATATGCCATGTGGATGTTTCTTGGTGTATTTGACACAAGTATGGCGGCTTAATAGAAGTTTCTATGCTAATTGATTTGCCTATTGGTTTGGATTATAAATTAGTCATGTCATGCTATGAAGCAGGAATGCTCCTAGGAGATCTTTGAATTGGTGTTGGACACGCTTGGACACGGGGATATGCAAAGGACACGTATGGTAAACACAACGTAGCGTGTTCAATAACTATATCAGACATGTTCTAAAGAGGAGACGCACGACAGACACGACAGTATCTCCATGAGTGTCCCGATGTGTCGTCACCGTGTACCCTTCAAAAAACATGAAACCTAATGGACACGCCACGTGGGCTTCGATTTACTAAGAGCTATTGATTTAGTCTTCGGTCAGGATTTTTATACGTGTTTAGGCACGGGTAATTTAAGTTTGACAATTGGTTTGTGAGGAGACGGTTTTTGATTAATTTAGCATGTGCATTTATGTTCGCTTCGTGCTTTTAGGCACGGGCGTCCGCTAAATGCGATCCTATTAGGTAAAACCGTTCCACACAAAGAGGTACGATCCGATGTCTAAGACTGCATCCGTTCGGGTGTGTGTGAAACAATACATTGGTCCAATGGTTGGAATAATCTGGACCGTTCAGATTAAATCCAACGGTCAGAAAATGTGCGAGTACACTGAAGAAAAGAGATATTAAACTCATTTTACTTATTATGTTGTAAAAAGTGTCCTAATTATGATAATAATTTTTGATCGATTACATGAGGTAATACGATATTTTTTTTACTATAGCTATTAAATTACTTAAATCCTAATTAAAAATTATTTTAAAGACTAATTTGTAAAAGGCAAATTTGGATTAATGCAACTTAATGAGTGTTGCATGCTGCGTGCCTTCAGGCACGAGCACGGGCACGGGCATGCGCTAGTATATATATAACACAGAGACTTTTTGTATATAGATTACTGTAAACGGTGTCCACACAAATTATTGTACTCAATTTTGTCCTATGTATGTTTTGTCCGTTAGTATATCATTGGGCATAAATATATCACAAGCCAATAGAATGCCTCTTTTGTACCACCAATTAGAGTCCTATCTTCTCCACCTCTCCACCGACCTCAAACACCACCACCACCACCCAAAACAGCCGCCGGAAACTACCCAAAAGATGCCGAGTAACAGCGCGGTGGAGGAAGCTAAGCTACCCTTATTAGACTATTCATCCACCACCGCCCCATCGAAATACAAAGAAGAAGATGATGAGGATCTCGATCTTACGAAGAGGGTGTGGATTGAATCAAAGAAGCTCTGGCACATAGTTGGGCCAACTATGTTCAGCCGCATCGTCACCTACCAGGGACGGAGCTAGGATTTTACAACGGGGGTGGCACCACTGACCAGACTCATCTCTTCAGGTGGCTTAAATTTCAGTCAAACCAAACAATTCCAAATAGAAAGGAGACCACATTCCACCATTATACAAGTAATATTGGTAACCCAGACATCCAAACTACCACAGTCAGTTAAAAAAATTAACAAAATTAACCAAGTAAATTGACTAACAATTAACTAACATTCAGGAAATTGACTAACAATTAACAAAATTAACCAAGTAACAGTCTAACAAAGTAGTCAGTAGAGTAACGCAAACTACCACGGTCAGTTGCTCTGGCCGGCCGTCGGCGTCGGCGGAGCTGCGGAGGAGGAACGGACGAACGGTGGCCGGTGGGCGACTGAGCCGCGACTCGGCGGTGAGCGGTCGCCGGTCGAACAGAACAGCGGAAGCTGCGGCCTGCGGATCTGGGATTTTGGATCTGGATTCGAAGTCTCGAACCCTCGAAGCCGGAGACGATCTCGAACCCTCGAAGTCGAAGTCTCGAACAGTCCGGATTCGCACGAACAGATCTGGAATTCTGGATCTGGATTCGTCCGAACCTCCGGTGGTTCCGCGGTCGAGATCGGACTGGGGAGAGATGAATGACGACGATCCGGCGTCCGCCGTCCGGCTACGTGAGGGGGGTGGCAACCGGCGCGGGTGACCAGCGTGAAAGGGAACGGCGGTCGGCGATTGCGAGCGTGAGACGGTGAGAGGGAACTGGGGTCTGGGAAGGGTGAGGATTGTGGGGTAGGGGGGGGGGGGGGGGGGGGGCGACTGAGTTAAACAATTAAAATTTAAAAAAAAAAAATTTTTTTATTTTCTTGTCCAACCTGGGGGTGGCACGTGCCACACCCCCCCCCCCCCCCCCCCCCGGCAGCTCCGTCCCTGTCACCTACTCCATGTTCGTCATCACCCAAGCCTTCGCCGGCCACCTCGGTGACAAAGAACTTGCCGCTGTCTCCATTGCTGGTAACGTCATCATCGGCTTCAACTTGAGCCTTTTAGTACGTTGAACTTCCTTGCTTTGTGAAAAATCTATATGGTGTGTTCGTTTTGAGTGTTTCTGAAATAATTTTTAGAAACAAAACTTTGAGACGTTGTTTGGTATAAGTGTTTCAGAAACTTATTTGGGAAAAAAGTGTTTCAGAGATACTTTTTATAGAGAGATGAAGTTGTTTGGGAAAAAAGTAAAAATGTTTGATAAAACTTGTTCCAGAAACTTGTTTGGGAAAAAATCTCCCAAACAACTTAAACGAACATAGCTGTGTTCGTTTTGAGTGTTTCTGAAACAATTTTTAGAAATAAAATTCTGAGATGTTGTTTGATATAAGTGTTTTAGAAACTTGTTTGGGAAAAAAGTGTTTCAGAAACACTTTTTATAGAAAGATGAAGTTGTTTGGGAAAAAAGTAAAAATGTTTGAGAAACTTATTCTAGAAACTTGTTTGGAAAAAAATCTCCCAAACACTTTAAACGAACATAGCCACATTACAGTACACAACGTCGACCTTAAGTCATTTAAATACATTTTCACAACAATGTCCGTGATTCTTTTGATCCGAAATTCACTAAATATTTGGGTGAATATATTAACCTTGTTTTCTGACGAATACACAGATCTCTCTCGAGTTTTTAAAATTACTCTATCCTTTTTTACTCTTCAAACTAGTATGCAGTTATCTCTTAAAATCTATCAAAAGTCTTTAGTTAAACTATTGAAACTTTATGAATTTTTTTTACTACAACATAATTTCTATCACGTCCGAAATAATTCATATTGAAATTTTGCTGAAGTCAAAATTTAGAGAGAATTATTGAGATTTCTTCAAGTTACCATTTTTTAAAAAAATGTAAAAAATTAGCATAAGCTATTAATTTGAAGAACACCTGAATTTCTTGATCCAACTTTTTTGTTGAATTATTTTTTTATTTGAAATTTTTTTGTAAGAATTATTAGTTTATCTCGCAAGAAGTTTCAAAAAAAAAAGTAATCAAATTTGAAAAAATTCAAAAATAATTTTAAAACATGGTATATTTGTGCTTATGTATCATCGATCTTCAGCTGGGAATGGCAAGTGCATTGGAAACACTATGCGGACAAGCATTTGGAGCCAAAAAATATCACATGTTGGGCATATACATGCAACGTTCATGGATCGTCCTCTTCGTTTGCTGCATCCTCATACTCCCTCTCTACCTCTTTGCCTCTCCCATCCTTAAACTTCTCGGCCAACCCTCCGACATCGCCGAGCTAGCAGGCGTCGTTTCCCTCTGGATGATCCCTGTTCACTTCAGCTTCGCCTTCCAATTCCCCCTCCAGAGGTTTCTGCAGAGCCAGCTGAAGATGGCAGCGATCGCGTGGGTTGCGCTGGCAGCGCTGGTGGTGCACTTGGCGGTGAGCTGGTTGTTTGTTTATAGATTGAAGCTTGACGTGGTGGGGGTGGCGATTACGATGAACTTCTCGTGGTGGGCTTTGGTTGTGGGGTTATTTGGGTATACTGTCTGTGGTGGGTGTCCACTAACTTGGACTGGGTTTTCAATTGAGGCATTTTCTGGTCTTTGGGAGTTCGTGAATAGGGATGGCAATGGAGTGGATCGGAAGCGAATTTGACTATTCTTGCTTCCGTTTCTGAATTTAAAATCTGTCTCCATCCCCCCAATCCTCTGAACAAGAAATAAATCCCACTCTCCATCCCCGCCCCACCCCGTTTTTCCTAATAAAAAAATTGATTTATCTCATATAAAAATAATCACAAATTTACAATGACAAGACTATTCGTCAAACTCTCAGCTGCTTCTGGCGTCATGCTTTGGTACTCTCTCTCTCTCTCTCTCTCTCTCTCTCTCTCTCTCTCGTTCACATACATATATGATGTTCAATTCGTATAGTTATTTTCAGCATTCAGTATTTTGGGATTTTGTGTATTAATTCTTAAATCAGTTTTGGAGAATTGGTACTACAGAATTCTGATATTGATGACCGGAAACTTGAAGAATGCAGAGATTGCGGTGGATGCTTTGTCTATATGGTTAGCATCTTTTTCATTACTAATTTAATATTTTTATCATTGAAACGCGGTGGATACTGTCTTTATAGTTCTGTTTGTTAGTGGTCAAAATAAAAATAAAATTATCATTTCGAATATTACAATTCGGATTGTAATTTGGAGTCTAAATTTTATCCGCGATGGATAAAATTACGCTTTCTCTCCTCCTATTTATATCTTATCTCCCTTTCATATTTCTTCATTACTCAAACAAACTCTTTACATCGCTTAGCAAAAAAAAAACCTCTTTACAAACTTTTTTTTCTCAAGAGATTAACGTGGGATCCGCTGCAATAATACCACAGAGAAACTTTCACAAATGGTGATTGAATTGAACATGTTAAACAGTGTAGGATTTGTCATTTTTCATGCAGCATGAATATCAATGGTTGGGAGATGATGATTCTGTTGTTTCCGGTGTACGAAAATCAAATATCCAGTCACGGAATTATGTTACGCAATAGAACACAAGAACAGTAATGATATGCAGAAACTTACAAAAGCCAATCTTAGGCTTCCGAAAATTGGCAAATCGAGGCGAGTAGATTACTCTGTCCTTAAAGCAAATTACGTCCCCCACACTGGTGCTAATGGGACAATCGGACGTTTGCTTCCCAGGATACAACGACTATCGACGAAAGGAGGCAGCACTTCGATCCTTTCGACAGGCGAACAAACAAACCGCGGTGTAATCTCAGAAATCAATGGGATGCTATGCATGCAGAGAGTGCAGAAGATTTTTTCGTATCTGGAAAATGAGGCCGACCTCTGTATTTATAAGTACAGAGGTGTCCATTCGGAGGGGTACAACTTATCGGAGAAATATGTCCGTTCGGAGGGAAGGATGCGTCTTTTCGGAATCAGAAAGATGCATCTTTTAAATTAATGCTACGGGCCTCAACGGTTAAAAATTAATTCCGTTTGGGCCCAAGCCCAATGCGAATTAATTTTCCCCAAAAAGATATATATTCATTAGCCCAAGCCCACAACCCAAGCCCGACCCGACCCGCCCGTCCGGTCGGTCGGACGGCGGCGGCGGCGCGCGCGCGCGCGTGTGTGGAATTGTGTGTGCGCTCGCCCGCTCACAAAATTTCTATGACCCTAAGGGCCAAACCCTTGTGCAAAAATCCTATTAATATACACAAGGTTTTTCCCTCCTCCAATCTATGTGGGACAAACCCACATCCCTTCTTTTACCAAAACCATATATGAGCATATGGCTCACTTTAAGGACAATTTCCAATTCATTCAAAAACTTTATATGAAAACCAACCACACGAGGTTAATCTCCACCGGGAGACGAACACAACGGTATGTGGAACCACCCCGTTCGAAGACCGGGTCCCACTGATTTTATAACTCCAAAATGGAGGTTTTCATAAATTTTCCAACAATCCCCCACATGAATGAAATTGGCAGAGTAAACCATGCTATGAGAATGCAGATGCAGATGCAGATGTTCTGAGAATACAGTAGGACGTACTCCGTATAGAGTACGGTAGCTTTTGGCTTTGAACCTTCTCCTGTGAATAACCATCGGATTTACTAGCTAACCAGTGAACGCGATGTCTTGAACTGTTCAGCCGTTTGTGTAAACCAAGACAATAGCCATCACACGAAATACTTCCTGACGCAGTTTGGTTCTTACGGTTGTGCCCATTATGGCCCTGGGACACTCCTGGTGTTCATGAATGTTTATAGAGATTTCAGCCCTTGACAATCTCATAGAAGCGGCCCCTTCACATTCATATAGGTGATTCTTATTAAGAGTATCCTGCTATACTCCATTTGGTTTACCAAACTATAAGAATCATTAAAAGCAATGCTTAACCTAAAACGCTGCAGGCATCACTGTTTTATCATAGGAATGGGTAGGAGACATAGCCTCCACAGTGATATTCTTAAGTCACATACAACTCGGTTGTCCCTTTGAACCTAGATCTTGGGATCTCCAGTCAGCTAGGTAAGGTTGCCGTTGTAGCAACTTTTATGACATGGGCTTTAGCCCCATTCCCCTCGATGTATTGACAACTAAATCTGTAATTAACCCTTTGGTTAGTGGATCCGCGATGTTATTCTTTGATCTTACATAATCAATAGTAATAACTCCATTAGAGATTAGTTGCCTAACGGTATTATGTCGTCGATATATATGACGAGACTTTCCGTTATACAAATTACTCTGTGCTCTGCCTATTGCTGATTGACTATCGCAATGTATGCAAATTGCAGACACAGGTTTTGGCCAGTTTGGAATATCTTCTAAGAAGTGACGTAACCATTCAGCTTCTTCACCAGCCTTATCCAAAGCGATAAATTCTGACTCCATGTTGGATCTTGCAATACATGTTTGTTTGGTAGATTTCCAAGACACAGCAGCTCCACCTAGAGTAAATAAAAATTCGCTCGTGGATTTTGAATCATCGGTATCCGATATCCAGTTTGCGTCACTATATCCTTCTAGTACCGCTGGATATCGTGTATAGTGCAATCCATAATCAGCGGTGTATCTTAAATACCTAAGTACCCTGATTATAGCTGTCCAGTGATCCCTTCCGGGATTACTAGTATAGCGACTTAGCTTACTAACTGAATATGCTATATCTGGCCTTGTACAGTTCATTAAGTACATTAGACTGCCTATAACACGAGCATATTCTAATTGAGAAACGCTCGTACCTATATATTTATATAGGTGCAACGTTAAGTCTACCGGCGTTTTTGCTATGCTCTTGTCATTCTTGTTGAACCTTTCGAGTATCTTCTCTATATAATGTTTTTGAGACAAGATGATACCTTCAGACGTTCTAGTAATTTTAATTCCTAGAATGACGTCTGCTAGACCTAAGTCTTTCATATCAAATTTTGAGTTCAACAATTTCTTTGTGGCCTTGATTACTTGATCATTACTACCAATTATCAACATATCATCCACATACAAACATACAATGACATAACCTTTGTCAGTCTGTTTGACATACACACATTTGTCACATTCATTGATGGTGAAACCATTCAAGATCATGACATTATCAAACTTTTCATGCCATTGTTTTGGCGCTTGCTTTAAACCATACAATGATTTAACAAGCTTACACACTTTGTTGTCTTTCCCAATAACTTTAAACCCTTCAGGTTGTTCCATGTAGATCTCCTCCGTAAGGTCACCATTCAGGAAAGCTGTTTTTACATCCATCTGATGTATCTCGAGATTGTTCAATGCTGCAAATGCAATTAACATCCGAATGGACGTTATCTTAGTAACAGGTGAGTAAGTGTCAAAGTAATCTAAACCTTCCTTCTGTCTATATCCTTTAACGACTAGTCTCGCCTTATATTTATCTATTGATCCATCCGTTCGCATCTTCCTTTTGAATATCCACTTGTATCCCAAAGGTTTGCAACCTGGTGGGAGATCTACAAGTTCCCAGGTATGATTTTGCAAAATAGACTCAATTTCACTATTGATGGCTTCTTTCCATAAAGGAGCCTCGGGAGAGGACATAGCTTCTTTAAAGCTTTGAGGTTCAGTTTCCAACATATAAGTTAGAAAATCTGAACCAAAAGATTTTACTGTTCTTGCCCGTTTACTTCGTCTCGGCTCATCTTCATCCTTATCCATAACCTCTTGGGTTGGTACAACATCAATTTCCATATCATTAGTTTCCTTAGCGGAACTAACTACAGGTGTATTATTGTATGGAAATATCTGCTCAAAGAAAGTCGCATTCCTTGATTCCATAATTGTATTAACATGAATCTCTGGAATGTCTGACTTAAAGACAAGAAATCGATAGGCACTGTTGTTATTCGCATAACCGATGAATACACCATCAACGGTTTTTGGTCCTATCTTAACCTTTTTAGGTAGAGGAACCGCCACCTTAGCCAAACACCCCCACACTTTCAAGTATTTGTAGGAAGGCTTGCGACCTTTCCACAATTCATAAGGTATTGCATTTGTCTTCTTGTGTGGGATTTTGTTCAGGATATAATTTGCAGAGAGAATTGCTTCCCCCCACAAATTCTGTGACAATCCTGAACTAATCAACATGGCATTCATCATATTTTTTAGAGTTCTATTTTTCCGTTCAGCAATACCATTTTGTTGAGGTGAATAAGGAGCTGTAGTTTGGTGAATTATCCCATGTTGAGCACAGAATTCACCAAAAGGTGCTTCATACTCGCCACCTCTATCACTACGAACCACCTTAATCTTTTTGTCAAGTTGATTTTCAACTTCATTCTTATAGTGAATGAATTTTTCTAAGGCTTCGTCCTTACTCCTGAGTAAGTAAACATAACAATATCTTGTACAATCGTCGATAAAGGTAATAAAATATTTTTTACCACCTCGAGTCTGTACAAATTTTAGATCACACAAATCTGTATGAATTAAGGCTAGAGGTTCTCTGTTTCTTTCTACTGTGTGAAAAGAATTTCTTGTCATTTTAGCCTCAACACAAACTTCACATCTATGTTCTGTGTTTATGTTAAATTTAGGTAAACAGTCTAAGTTTATTAAACGACGTAAAGAACCAAAATTCACATGTCCTAACCTAGTATGCCATAAATTAGAAGACTCAACGATATACGCAGAAGATGTGTTTATTTCATTAGAACCCGGAGAGGCCGGAACCTTAGTCACAACATTCATCTTAAACATGCCATTAGACATGTATCCCCTTCCTACATACACACCACTCTTAGACAAGACAACCTTATCTGATTCAAAAACCAGTCGGAAACCATTCTTGCTAAGTAGCGAGCCAGACACTAAATTCTTACGAATTTTGGGCACATGCAGCACTTCGTTTAAAGTCAACTCACGTCCAGAAGTCATTTTCAGAACCACTTTTCCTTGTCCATTGACCTTGGAGCTTGAAGAGTTACCCATAAAAAGCTGTTCGCCTGAATCCACCGGTTGGTAGCTAGTGAACATCTTCCTGTCTGAGCATACGTGGCGAGTGGCTCCGATATCTATCCACCATTCTTTGGGATTCGAATCCACCATGTTAACTTCTGAAACTACTGTTGAGAGATTCGAATCTGAAACTCCATTTGTGACATTCTGCACCTCAGTCACATTTGTTTGCGCTGGATGCTTCTTGAAATTCCCTTTCTTGCTGTAACAGTCAGCAGCCCGATGTCCAAGCTTGTCACAAACGAAACACTTCCCGTCAAATCGGGCCTTCTTGTTTCCTCCATTTTTTGGAGCGAAACTCTGCCCTTTGTCTGGTTGCTTTCTTTTCTTGTTGTTGTGCTTCTTGGCATGCTCCACCACGTTGGCCTTGGCTGTGAACTGGAAAGAAGGTGTACCCTTTTTCTCGGCATTCATATTATCCTCCTCAATTCGCAGTCGTACAACAAGATCCTCCAAATTCATCTCCTTACGCTTGTGCTTTAGATAGTTCTTGAAATCTTTCCAAAGCGGTGGAAGTTTCCAAATAATGGAAGCCACTTGGAATGACTCACTAAGAGTCATCCCTTCTGCATGAATCTCATGCAAAATAACCTGGAGTTCTTGAACCTGTGACACAACGGACTTAGAGTCTACCATCTTGTAGTCCAAGTATCTACCGACGACAAATTTCTTCATGCCAGCATCCTCGGTCTTGTACTTCTTGTCCAAAGAAACCCAGAGTTCTTTGGCGGTCTTGACCGAGCAATACACGTTATACAACGTGTTGTCCAATCCATTGAGAATATAATTCCTGCACAAAAAATCAGCATTTGTCCAGGCCTCAATGGCAGCAACAGCCTGGAAGTCTGCCTCGTTCTCAGGAACTTCTGGACGATCCTCCTTGAGGAACCTAGCCAACTGAAGCGTCGTAAGATAGAACAACATTTTCTGTTGCCATCTTTTGAACTCAGTTCCATTGAACTTTTCTGGTTTCTCTGCATGACCGATGGGCACATTGGTGGCAACTGGTGCAGCCACAACTGTAGGAGGCACAACCGTAGGGGCTTGACCCGAGGTTTGTCCTCCCTTCTCTGTAGGGGTCTCATTTCCTTTCTCAGTACTCGAAGACATCTTCCTATTAAAGGAATGATTAACACAATGATTTAAACTTTGTATAAATAAAACAAATTTCTCAAAGAACAAGATTGATCAAAACCCGTTTACTGAAACTTCAAAATGTTTTCCTTTTCCTATTTTATAACGCAACCCTTTAAACAACAGATTATAATTTGCTTTAAGATTGTTGTTTCCGGTGTACGAAAATCAAATATCCAGTCACGGAATTATGTTACGCAATAGAACACAAGAACAGTAATGATATGCAGAAACTTACAAAAGCCAATCTTAGGGTTCCAAAAATTGGCAAATCGAGGCGAGTAGATTACTCTGTCCTTAAAGCAAATTACGTCCCCCACACTGGTGCTAATGGGACAATCGGACGTTTGCTTCCCAGGATACAACGACTATCGACGAAAGGAGGCAGCACTTCGATCTTTTCGACAGGCGAACAAACAGAAGGATGCGTCTTTTCGGAATCAGAAAGATGCACCTTTTAAATTAATGCTACGGGCCTCAACGGTTAAAAATTAATTCCGTTTGGGCCCAAGCCCAATGCGAATTAATTTTCCCCAAAAAGATATATATTCCCAAGCCCACAACCCACGGCCCAAGCCCGTCCGGTCGGTCGGCGGCGGCGGCGCGCGTGTGTGGAATTGTGTGTGCGATCTCCCGCTCACAAAATTTCTATGACCCTAAGGGCCAAACCCTTGTGCAAAAATCCTATTAATATACACAAGGTTTTTCCCTCCTCCAATCTATGTGGGACAAACCCACATCCCTTCTTTTACCAAAACCATATATGAGCATATGGCTCACTTTAAGGACAATTTCCAATTCATTCAAAAACTTTATATGAAAACCAACCACACGAGGTTAATCTCCACCGGGAGACGAACACAACGGTATGTGGAACCACCCCGTTCGAAGACCGGGTCCCACTGATTTTATTACTCCAAAATGGAGGTTTTCATAAATTTTCCAACAGATTCCTCTAGCTTTCTTCGCTGGAACTGGGTAACCCCTTTCCTGCCCTCTTCCATTTGTTTTTAGTCTCTTGTTTCGCATCAATCGTAACTGAGCTAAGTCTTCTATGTGGGCTTGTGGGTACCACGACCACGCATGTGGTAGAAAATGGCATTTCTAAATCCTAAATGGTTCAAATGTTGAAGATGCCTCCTGGACCAGGGAGAGAGTAGCCTTTGATTATTTTTGGTATTTTTTTTTTTTTTTTAGATTTCGGATAAAGTATCCAGGGTATAAAAAATAAAAGATGTGTATGCATTATCATTATTAATGACTTTTATTAAATTATTAATTACTAATTTATTGTACACTTATTCATTAACACATCTCTTTACATGAGGTTATTCTTTTTAATAAGCAAATCAAACAAGTGGAATTAATTACTTAATATGTAGGTCGTGAGATCTGTTTGTATTAGTGTGTTATATATCCACATTAATTAACATATGTCTTCTCGATCGAGATGTCTTTCCGATATCAATTTTACGAAAACAAGTTTACAAAAGTTCGTCCCCGACAATTACGAAATGCTAATTCAGTCCCTAACTGCTGGAATGGTAGGTGCATGTAAGCCACTAGTACCCTCAATCCTGGGAGCTATTAATGGGAATTAACACACAAGTTGCTGGAATAAAAGACCATTTGTGGGCCAAGAATTAAGTTATAGGAGCCAAAAAAGTTGGAAAGTAAAATGAGAGTGAAAATAAAGAACAACTTTTCTACCCTTTTGCTTTTCTACTTTGATTACAAAAGTGAGATGGCAATTTCTTTTAATTTGATTTTCACACACCTCTTTTATCCGTCTGTATTCTTCTTCTTCTTTTTTATTATACAAAATTACTGAAATATTCTTCTATTAAATAATCTCTATTTTCTCTCTTGTGTTTAAATAGAAGAGTATTTTAGTAATTTTGTATAATAGAGACCAAAAAAAGAGTGCAAACGGGCAAAATAAGTGTGTGAAATCATTTCTCTTCTTCTTCCCCTTGTATTTTGTGAGATTTAAATTGTTAGTGATTCCGGACACATCTGTGTTCACACGAATAATTTATGTTGGTAAATTTGTTCTAGAAAATAGCAAATGTGTAAGAACAGAGGTACGTAGTACGGTAGAATCTCATTAATTTGGTAGTAAAATAGTGTGAACTTGTGATTGGGATAGAGTGAGGGTTGCGAATGAGCTTGGAGCAGGGAATGGGAAAGGGGCCAAATTTGCAACCATTGTCGCAGTGGTGACATATTCAGTGATTGGTCTCTTCTTTTGGATTTTGGTTATGCTTTTCCACAACGAAATTGCATTGATATTCTCCTCTGGCAAAGCTGTTCTGGAAGCAGTAAATAAGCTCTCTGTCCTTTTAGCTTTCACTGTTCTCCTCAACAGTGTCCAACCTGTTCTCTCCGGTAATTATCTTCTTCTCTGTTTTTTTTTTTAACTTTTGGGTGTATATTCCATTGGATGAGAGTTTTTAGCCAATTTAAAGAAATCCAAAAAATAATTTCTTATTGTTTTATAATCTTTGAATTCCGTTGCCTACTTTTAATTGTTTTTTATCATTAATATTTGTTATTGATAGGGGTGGCAATTGGATCCGGGTGGCAAGCTTACGTTTCGTATATAAACCTGGGTTGTTATTATCTAATTGGACTACCACTCGGATTTGTAATGGGATGGGTTTTCAATCAAGGAGTCATGGTATGTTTCCTTTACTCTTCGTAGTTTGGTCTTAGCAAAATTCGAAAAAACCAAAACTTTGCACTTTCTTAACTAATATTATATATATATCGTACCATACAGTTATGTACCAGATCAAAAACGGTACTGGTACGACTACGTACAATACCAAAAAACGTACAAACTAATACCGGGTGGTCCGGCCTATACGTAACAAAATGTAGTTTATATTTCTAGAAATAATATTTCATGGGTTGGATGTTAATATATTAGGGTATATGGGCTGGAATGATATTTGGAGGGACTGCAGTTCAAACTGTGATATTGGCCATTATTACCGCTAGATGTGATTGGGAAAAAGAGGTAAGAAAACAAACTCTTATTTACAATTTCCAGGAATTTTTACAATTTTCAGAGATTATTTGTGTATTTTAATTATGTCATTTAAAAATTGCAGGCAGAGAAAGCAATCACGCATGTGAATAATTGGGCAAGATAGGACTTTATAATCGGAGCAGTCCATTTTTAGACAAAGTGCAATGCTACTTGGATTGAAATTTATTGATCAAATATTTAATTCAAGAAAATAATTCTCGTTTGGATTTTTCTAAAATCAACTACTCCGTGTTGTAATCGGTCGCGAAAATTAATTATCAGGTCGTCGAGGTAGGAACGTTGTTGCCGGATTCAAACAATGGACATTGGATTTGGATTCTAAAAGTTCTTACAATTGGAGCCATATGCTCTAGCATATGATCTGTAATTTAAAATCAAAATTGTTGTGATATACTAAAATGTGAACCCTGTGATTATTTCGAGTAGTCACAGGTCAACTCAGGATCTTGACTTGATTATTTAAACAAGTGTTTTACGACATGAGTTATATAAGTTTCGGGTGATTCCATTTCTTTACTGACCAGTACGTGATGATTTCTAATACTAAGTTGGGTCGTTGCAATAAATTGCCCGAACACCCCAACAAAAATTATTAATGTTGCACTATGCAATACCTATAAATATATCTCTTAATGTTAAATGTATAATGACAATGAAATTCGAAACAGGCATGAGGAAGGTATATTGAGGGGCGCAAATAATTAATCCATACTAGTACTTGAACATGCACTTTTAAAGGACTTGGGGACTCTACACAACATGCTCTTCTATTCCCCGGCCCGCATACAAATTGGTGATGCCATTTCCCCGCCCGCATACAAATTAACGATGCGAAGCCGATCTTCATCAAGTATGGAATGAATTGACATCCCTAAGACTAATGATTATTCTAGTGCACTTCGTTTCCGAAAAACATAAAATCATCAAGCCAATTCAAATTCTGGCCTCAAGAACTTTCAATCAGGCTTCCTTTGAGCTCGGCGGGTTTGGACAAAGTCCAAATGTACCTCAGTCGCGGGCTGAACTTGTTTCAGATCACAGACCCAATTGAAATGCCACCCTGGGCCCAATATGTCAAATTTGTCCCCCCATAGCAAAATGTCAGCTTGGGTGCAGAATTGATGCTTGATTGAGACTTGAGAGAGATGTAAAATATATAGAATATAGATACAAGGGGTCCCTCCTATTAAAGTTTTGATCACCACAATGAATGAATTGGCCCTACAAATGAGAGTCATTGGGGAACCATAAACAACCCAATGGGATATTATGACCTAGAGTAAAGCCCAATCGAGTATCTAGCTAGTACGAGTAGTGGGGTCGATGTGCAATTATTAGCTAACGTTGTACTGAAATTATACAAAAAGTTCAGTTAAAATTGTTTCCATAATGTACTGTGAATGATTGTTCCTCTAAAAAATCGTTGGCTGTGTATACAGATGTTTCAGTTCAATCAAAAAAATCTTTCAAAATAAGGTTAGCAAAACACAAATTTTCGATTTGTTTCTATATAACATAGCTTACTTAAGGGTTAAAATATCTATTTTGATTAGCCTTATCTATTTGGCTGCAAGAATTTATAATTTGATTATTATTAGCTGGTTTTTTCATTTTTATTTAAAAAAATTTGTATTTTTTTTGTTTTGATAATAATTTTTGTGAATTATTAGTTCGTCTCAACAAGAGATTTCATAAAAGTAAAAAATTATGTTTAAAAGCTTAAAAAAATCACTAAAGACGAAAAAAGTTTGTCTTGAATTTTTTTAACTTTTGGACATAATTTTATCTTTTTATATTTTTCATCAAGATGAACCAATAATTCAAAAAAATAATAAGAATGTGAAAATAACAAATACAAAAAATGAATAAAGACAAAAACAAAACCTTAAGAAAAATCAAGGAGAACACAGACGAGGCGACAATCATTGTCACATTTTGCAATCCATCTTTGTTTTAAATTTTTTTGTAAAAATATACATATAGTTCACTCTTAAACTAAAATCTTCTTTCCGTCAATAAGAAAGATATGTGCGCTAGAAAAAAATATTCTTATTTCCTAGAGAAGTCTATGCAAATGATAGTATGGCAACGGGGTAAAGCGAGAGTGGATAGCAATATTAAAATCATTCCGAATTCCCGAACCTATTCTTTGTTCCAGGCCTGATGTCTAACAAAAATTTCTTTTTATTTTTCATCCACATTCCAAACGGGGGCATGAGTCTCTAACTAGGGAACGAGAATTCAAACTTTAAAAGAATCTTAATAAATATTATTCTAAATATTATAAAAGTTAAAATGTACAACTATATTTTTAATGATCATAAAAATGTACGATTATAACTTTTAGAGTTAAGATAATCCATATGTACATAATTTTTAAAGAGAAAAAAAAACAGAGTCAGGATTGGGTGGGTACGAAACGGGGATATGTAAACTTGCTAGCAACCCGTCTTCCGAAATTTTGTCACAAATCCAATCCAGTCTAAAAAAAACTTTGGAAAGATTTTCAATTTGTCCGGAACTGAGACCGTGACAAGTGCAATTGGATCGAATGATATTGTCATCCTTAAAAATGGCACGTTTTAACATGGTAAGAAGCATTTTGATTGTAATTACTCATATCTTTTTCTTCTTTTCAGCATGTGTAATTTATTTAATTTAAACCCCTAGCTTGCACCAAACGTAATAATTTACGTGAACAAATGGTGCACTGCAAAGCCTGGCCATCGCCATCATTCCAAATACAATAATAGTCATCCCATAGGAAGGAGTTATGTCACATTCGGTTTTTGAAATAAACCCCCCATCATTAATTTAATTTGAAAGAGAGCACCCCGGTCTCAGCATTTCCTAAATCAGTCCCCATTATTAATCATTCTTAGGTAAAACTTTAATTATTACAGTCAGAAGCCAACCTAGATGATTTGTACTTGTGCTTCAGTGAGGAAATTGTCGTCAAATTCAAGGATAACTCAGGTTGGATCGGACGCAAGCCGAGTAGGCCAACTAGCTATATGAAATTCCACTTCGGCTCAGAATAGGGGACGGAGGATATGAGAAATGCACTCATGTGTGCGGAGGAGTGCGTATCACGAAATCCTATAGATACTAGATAGGGATGAAGACTGTTCAAGAAAAAAGAGGATCGTCTTGAGAGGTATGAAAAATTAAATGGCAAATGTTTTCTTGAAAGAAAGAAACAAAAACCTTAATCTCATTGAAATATCGGAGGATATTTTGACAAGGGGCAGATCAAAGTGTCTCTGAGGAGTGTTCTCTTATGCAGATTGAATCTTGAGATCAAGCAGGGCAGACGGCGTTCTTACCTCTTCTAGCTCGGATAGGACTCGTACCATTTTTTCCCACAAAACTTGAATAAAGATACAATTAGTTTTTTCTTAATTAATTAATTGAACTCGGCAATAAAATGCTTTTGTGCACTTGCATATTGTTGAGATTGATATTAGTATAGCCAATCTAAGAAGGGCATTCAAGTGTTAGCCGACCTGAAGAAGGCAATTGACGGTGTTGTATTAAAGATAAGACAAAATCCCGATTATCTTGGGATCATTTCTAAATAGACATAGGCGATGAGTCCAATGCCATTTTAACTTTGAATAAGGAGTTTAAGATTAAATGAAGCCCTATTGGTAAAAGATAAATCTCTGAAGAGTTCATACTAAATTTATCTCATTACTGGTTAATCAAAAGACACTTCTACGTCATTTTTAATGAGGAATTAGAAACTGCAAGGAACTCAGATAAATTATTCAAAAAATCTATAAATTGCCATTACATTGATGGAAATTGGCAAATGTTTGCTTGAGAGAGAAAGAAAAATTGAAAATCTCATTAAACTATCAGAGGACATTTCGATGAGAGAGTGAAGTGTCTTCTAGGGGTGTTTTCTTATGCAAATTGAACCTTGAGATCAGGTAGGACAGGCAACATCCTTACCTCTTCTAGCTCGGATAAGACTCTTAGAGGAGTCCCACATCATTTTTCTTCACAAAACTTAAACAATAATACATTGAGTTTTTTATTAATTAATTAATTGAACTCGACAATAAGATATTCTTGTACATTTGCATGTTGCCGAGACTAATATTAGTGCAACAGACTTGAGAATGACGGTTCAAGTGTTAGCCGACCTGATAAAGACGGTTGACAGAGTTATGTTAAAGATAAAACAGAACCCCGATTATTTTGAGATAATTTCTAATTAGATAGAGCAAGGAGTCCAATGCTATTTCAACTTAAAACGGGGAGTTTGAGATTGAATAAAACTCTATTGATAAAAGCTAAGTCGAAAAATGGTAAGACACTCCCAAGACCTACTTCTGGTTCCTGCACACAAGTTTGGTGACCGAGAGTGATTGTCCGCTCGCAAACCCTCTAACAATCAAATTAGAATGTACGTTCTTAGACGGAAAGGAAACCGTATGTGCTTAGAAGGAAAGGGAACAGTATATAGATCGATTATTAAATAATTGTGTATATAACTTGCCCTGCAAAAGGGTTATTTAGCACTTTGGAGTAGAGAATATTATGTGACGGTCTAGTCGCCATTATTAGTGCCCATGTTTCTTTTTAAGAGGATTCCCTCCTCGTCTTTGACCTCATTTGCAATTGCTGAGATGCGGAGCGACCTATGGCACTATCTTCGGAATTGCCCCAGTGACGAAGGATGCGGGTGTGCAATGTTTTCCCCTGTCCTGTATACACTATCCTGTCTAGAACAGATCTGGGTAAAGACCAAGGTTCTAAATACCGAATTAGCTTTGAGTACCAGTTTGTATATTGGTATGGTACGTATTGGTATCAGTCATATACCGGGTACCATATTGGATTTATCGCAACTTTTATATATATATATACATACAGTCCACTTCTCCTGTGGACTCCCTTAGAAATTGTAAAATGCGGACTTCAATTGTAAGCCGTCCGATCAGTTGGCTGGAGATCTGATGGCTGGGATCAGTTTCTTTAAAAACGCGGAAAACGCGGGTCACAAATACATGGGTACGGGTTACGGGTCAGGATCACCCGGGTCTGTCAGGGGAATTTAAATTCAAGCCATAAGATTCTAATCTAGCGGTTCAATTGATGTTAGCATGGTCTACAATGGCGAAACGCGGCTCTGAGAAATCCAGCGGAGGAAGAGCAAAGAGGAATCCAAAATCTTGAAATAAAAAACCTGATAAAACGATTACTCCATGTATTCGGCGAGGATCACCGTCCCTTGCGCCACGAAGCTGTAGATCGGCAAGTTTTGACCCATTTCTTTTCTTTTCTTTTCTTTTCCCCAGCATCAAACCCTAGACCTATTACTTGTAGAGCGCAGAGAAAGGATAGAGAAAATTGAAGTGGGGAGACGATGGATCGGAGTTTGGAGAGAGAGGATATGGTGATTAACCTCTGAAATTAAGAAAGCAATGCATTTGTGCCCTCGATTGCCCTTAAATTCTCCCGCCGCATGGGATGTGATTTGCTAGACTCAAAATTCACAGAGGTTGTAGATTTGGACCAATTAATCTCACCACTCTCTGTTTTCTTTTCATTTGGTTTATCTCCCCACCGATTTCTCTCTCTACATATACATACGAATATGTATACAGTTTCATTCATTATATTATACATACGAATATGTGATTTGGCAGATCTGACGACGAAATGTACGCGAGCTTAACCGGCTCGCCAGCCTCGCTCCGGTGAGAAGGAGCTAACGCCGGCGAGAGGGACGACGAACGGGGACAGAGGGCTTCGACGAACGGTGACAGAGGGGTTGGATCGGGGAGAGAGAGTGAGAGAGACAGAGAGAAGTGGACGAACGGGTTCAGCGTTTTTAGTAGTGTGACCCGGGTGATCCTGACCCGTAACCCGTACCCATGTATTTGTGACCCGCGTTTTCTGCGTTTTTAAAGAAACTGATCCCAGCCATCAGATCTCCAGCCAACTGATCGGACGGCTTTTTATATATATATATATATATATATATATATATATATATATATATACTATAGAGAGAGAAAGCCAAAAAAATAATTTTTTTTGCAATTATAAAATAAAAATTCGGTATTGAGAACGGTACGATATTATATGCACTTGGCACCATTTTTATATCAAAACAATACGTACGAACCAGTACGGTACGGTATTCACAACTTTAGTAAGGACCGACCGCGGGAAATAGTTGTGCCCAAGTCTGGGGACTCTGTCCAACGAGTGGCACCCACTGGTTGGTGATCAGTCATGAGTCCAAGCAGGGCTAATCACTGTTAAAAAAACAAAAACCACTTTTATGCTTGGGTCCGGTGCAAAGATCAGCAAAGAAAGCAGTGGCTGCCAATGGTGACGGCCGACCATCCAGATATATAAGAAGTTAGGATCATCACTCTGTAACCAACCTCTTTATTAATTTGTGATATAGGGACCTATACATACCTCATTAAAATGGTGTGTGGCCTAGCCCATTATCTCTTTTTGCCAACCAACATTGCATGTGCACTCGGCTGTTGAATAGAAAAAACATGTTACGTGGCCATCTCATCAATTATTCAATGACTATCACATCGTAATCATATACAGGACTAATACTTTTTTAGACTAATATTAGATCAACATCTAAACTTTTAATTACTGATTAAATTTTAATTATCCGAACCGTTCATTGTGTTTAAAACATGTTTTTAAGGGTGCTAGCGAGAAATAAGCTCAAAATATTATCGGAAAATGTTTGATTTTAAAATATATTTTTAATGGTGCCCGTGAAAAATCAATTCAAAATATTACCAGAAATGGCTTGATTCAAGCAGTTGTTCAAAATACTGACAGAAACTGTTTTATGAATTACTACTTGAATCAAGTCCTTTTTTTTTATAGAGAGAAAGACCTTTTCTTTATAGAGAGAGTCATGGGGAGCAGCAGAGTCCGAAATTCGAAGTAAATTTTTTAATTTGCCTCTTCTTAGTAATCATGGAATAGAAAGGCACAAATAAAAGAAATTATTTCTTGAGAGCCTATCAAATACAACCAGTACTAGAAATAAATCTCAGGTATTTTGTCCGAATTAAAATCTCTTCATTTTCACATTTCTATGAAAAAAGATAGTCAAAAGGGACATTAAAAACATTTAAACAGAGACCATTGTTATAGAATAAACTATTAGCCATGAGTCCTATTTCGTTTTTATTCGGCAGATTTCATTATTGGATCAATTATTTTTTACTTGGCAAGCTTCACACGTCTTTCTATTTTCCTAGTAGGTATAGTTTTTTTTTTTTTTTTTTTAAAGAGTATGTTATAAAAGGTTGTTAAGTTATTGCGGCTTCTAAGCTTTATTGGTTCTCTGTTTTTATTTGCATCAATTTAACTTTAAATATTTTTGCATTTGTAGAATTTGAAATTCACTCCCGCATGTCTCGCTTGATCTCGATTACCTTTCACTTTGCTGCAAAACAACTCAGCCACTAGGTTAGTACTGACCGGAGTTGAGTCTTCGGAACATACTCCAATACTTAAGTTAGCTAGAGAGAACCCTTAACGGACGCCAAGAGCCTAGCCAGAAATGTCGCGTTGTGGACCGTGAATTGTGGCTCCTCCGCCACGTGCCCAAAGTTCGTGCGAATTAGATGGACACGTTCGCATGTTTTGTAATTGTTTCTCCCCCACGTCCTTTCAGGCAATCGTCAACGTGGAGAGTACGCCTCCATGTGACTGTGCCGAGGGTAGAGCCCCCAATAGCACAACTAGAGGTTGCGACTTGAGAGATCTTAAACCCAGTAAAAAATACCGACCGAATAGAGGTTTTGCCGAACTTGACATGTCATGCACTCGTAACTAACCAAGGCATGCCGGTGGCCTTATCGAACCCTTCGGCCCAACAATGATAGAATAATTCTTAAACCTGGCGCAGCTCAAACTCAACACTAATAATTAAGCCGAGCGTAATCATGAACCGAAGACCCAATGTGCTAAATATCCGGCCTATCACAGTATTATGGTAACAGGTGATAAGTAATTATCTTTTTGTAATTTCTTTATATTTCGTATTACAAATAGAGAACAAATACATTCAAGCTAGGTTAAAAAAAAAAAAAAAAAAATTCTTTTCATCTTCATTTTCAATCCTCCATCTTAAGTTTCTAACTTTTTGTCGTTTTCTCCATCGTATAATCTAACTCGAGATTGTCTTTTAATTAGATATTCATAATAAATTTAAGAGGATACAATAAAGAGATTGACTATTTTTCGAATAAGATTTTGTATTCTAAATCTTTCTTCTAGGCTAATTTTTTTTTTTTGGTGTGTGCATTTGTGTTGTTTTACTTTGTCATGATTTGGATACTCAAAAGTAATTTCATTCCTTTTTACTTTTGACTAATTCATCGATTTACAGTAAATGAGATTGGACTAACATCATGAAATCAATGAGTAGATTTGAAAGGAAACCTATATATCAAAAACTAAGATCAATTACCCATTATATCGAATATTCTTATTTTTCTCTGGTTGTAGCGAATAATATAATAATAAGTACTATGTACAAAATTATATAGTTTGAGGACTACTTAAATTAATAATTAATAATTTAAAGACAAACCAAACACAAATATAATAATTTATTAGATAAAGATGTGAAATAGTCATACATAAGGATTTCCATTTATGGACTTAATGATGCATTACATATTGAATTAACTGATAGTAATTTAGATAGTTTAAAGACTATTTAAACCAAGAGGAATGCTACATACACAGATCCGGACACATATGTGTCTGGGACCTTCGGATGCACGTGGGGTCCTTAAATTATCAAGGGTGTCACGTGCATCCGACGGTCCGGACATATCTGTGTCCGGATCTGTATACACAGATCTATGTACACAGACTTTTCCTTAAACCAATGACAGTTGACAGATGATTTAAGCCAAATAAAATAGTTTTTTTTTATCAAACAAAATAAAATAGTTTAAATGAAAAAAATATGAATTAATCTAATTATTCGCATAACAGCTGAAGATGGATATTATTCGTGCATATTCAAATATAAATGTGTCCGAAATTATCGGATCTCCATAATGATATGAGTTTACGGGTCCATTTGGCGTAACTAGATTATGGGATTATTGGATTATTGGATTATGTTGGGTGCCGGACGGAATAATCTAGCTCAAAGTGTTTGGACTAAATTATTTTTTATATGTTGGTTATGTTGTGTTTGGAGCTAGATTAATCCAGATTATTTGGGTAAATAATTTAGCCCAAATGAGCTAGATTAAAACCCCAAATAATCTAGATAATCCGGATAATCTAGTTTGGCCAAATCAGCCCTACGTGTATCTTACGATTCTGAATATGTGTAAAATACGTTGAGATGTGCACGAAGCTAAACTTGCTCTTCGATATTATGATGAAACCATATGTTTCTTTATCTCAAAACTGATTTTCCAAAAACATTTTCCAATATACAAAAATAACACCACACACCACTCTTTACACAATGAAATTACAATCAGAATCTAGTGTTTGATTCAACAGGTTCTAATACCATTAAAGACAAGTTGTTTAAAGCAAACCTTGCCGACGAAAACCGAACCGAGTCACCACGCTTCAATACTTGGTCACCGAACCGAGCCGACTCACTTCCCTTCTCTTTGCTCCTGACCTTTACCAACTTCCCACCATCGCTATCCACAGTAACCATCCCAAGCCCATTTTTCAATTCCCCAATCAAAACCCACAGCGTCTCAATCGAAGGCTTCCTTATACTAGTGAACAAAGCTTCCACTCTCTCTCTACAATCCACTAACCTCTTCAAACAACACATCAACTCAACCGATTCTCCGAAACTCAGACAACTCAGTCTCTGATTAAACTCACTGAGTCGTAGCAAAATCTCATTGACTGCCGACAGATAGTCACCTGCCACCAAACCCATGACGTCGTACAATATTTTATTGCCTTCGACGAGGAGTGAATCCGGTGCTTTGCAGGTTTCTTCGATCAGCGTAACCAAAGAATGAACGTCTCTGATTAAATCCGGGTTGAGGTATGATGAGAGCCTCTCATCTTGATTGTCTTTTTCTAGAGTTGATGAAGATGAGCAGAGGAAAAATCCAAGAACTCTTGAGGTGGACAAGAGGGTTTCCAGGTAGCGAGCGTACCACCTAACGTCAGATTTATTTGTCATCAAATAAGGAATATAATATAATAAATTATCAAGAAATTTCTTAAACCAAATGTGAACCAATAAAAAATAATGAAAAATACATGATAATGTAAATTAAGTGAGAGAAGAAACAAAATAGTGTGTGAAATCTCTAAGTAGAGGCATGAGAAAGTCTTCACGCTAAACTCTTGTTCAAACCTCGTGTTAGTGTCTTCTCATGTAAGTTTTGACAGTCGAATAAAATTTTAAACTATATGTTTAAATTATTAAATCTTATTGATTACTTTAATTGACATTACTACATGATTGATAAAACAGACGAAGTCAATAAAGGACTAGCCAGGCTCGGCCCTGTCCTCTATAAATTTCATAAGAATGTGTAGAGTATGGAGACACAATGTGATAATATTTTAAAATTATTCAATAATTTTTTCAAAATAATCTCCCCAATCCTATTAGGAGGCATAACCGTATCATTTTTGTTTTGTTCATGCTCTTTCATGTCCTTTTTTACAATCCAAGGTGGAATTCATGTTTAGGGTCCATTTAGATGGTAATTAGTATTGGATTATCAAATTATTTTGCTTCAGTTATAACTTAATCTAGTAAAATTTACTTAGACTAAATTATTTTTAGTTTGATTTGACCGTATTTAATACAGGAATTTGTTGGATTCAAAAGATATAATGGTGAAAGAAACCCTTGAATATCACTCCATTAGTCAAATCCTTGCTGATCCCACCCATTTATTGAGGGCATTTTGGTCTTCTCACTTTCATTATGTAGTGGCCATGTGGTATCCAAAATTCTATAGTCTTTCTTTTGGACAAATGATTTAGCTCAAATGGCCAGGTCTTCAAATAAGCCAATAAGTAAAATCAAACCATGGCCTAAATGGATATAATAACCCCAAAATATATATTGTGTTATACACGGCTAATGAAATAATTATATTTTTATTTAAATATAGTAAAATTAGTATAGGACGTAAATCTATTCAACTAACAATTGGGAAACAACGTAAAATTGCATTCTTGAATCTTGATGTTTATTCCCTTCTTGTTGTATCTTCTGTTTATTTTATTTTCTTGATTATGTTTTATTTACTAATTGATTATCTTTGATCAGTATGATCGATGGAAATAAATGGGTGCCAGAATGAATAAAAATTACCTAGTAGATACTCAATAATTTTGTGTTTGCTCGAAATTTAATGGGGTAATAAAAATAAGTATAACATATTAAAGGCTTCTAAATAATAGTAGTAAATTATATGAAATATATATATATATCTAAAAACTAAACTACAGAACCATTATATGATCTAAGAATTTTCACACAATTTATTACTGTGTCGAGAAATAAGAAACTTGATATTGATTTCCAATACCTAACCCATGCAGAGATGACCCACGTGGTAGCGGTGGCGCCGTCGCGAAACCCAGAGAGATTAAGATAGTTCCGGCCACCGGCGGCGGGAAATACGGAAAGTTGATCCTGGAGGATAAAGGGGCCCCGCCTGATGACGTGGTGGATGGTGAGGAGGCACTTGAGGGCGACGGAGGCAGTGCCGGTTCTGTGCAGTCGATCCATGAGGGACTCGATCAAGGCGGCAGCGGTGGCGCGTGAGGAATCACCGAGAGATAAGAGCGTGGCGAGGTGCTTTTCGTTCGGCGGCGTTGAGGGGGAGTGGGTGGTGGCGCGGAGGACTGATAGGTGGAGAGAGAGGGTGTTTGGTTTCGATAGTAGGGCTGCCTTTGATGCTGAAGCCTTGTCTTTGATTAATCCGATTAGATCTCTGAACTTCTTTACTTTTCCCATGGAGAGAGAGAGAGAGAGAGAGAGAGGCAGTTGTCGATCGTGCTTAAATGGGTTGATTACAGATGACTTTTATCACTTGAGACATTATATGGTGATGAATGCATAGGATATTTTATTGGTAGAATCGTAAGGATTCTTTTTCTAGACCCTTGTCATATAAATATAGCAAGTGCTTGATAAATAATTTGGGTGATTTTCTTATTTAACATAGTTGATGGAACATGACACATGTATATTTGGTCAAGCCTTCTACTTCTTAATAAGTAATATTTATATTTACTAGCGTCGGAACACACACGATGCGTGTGCAAATCGATTATTAAAGCAAAAAATATGTAGTTACTAAATTATAGAGTGTAGTAATAAGGGTAGGTAGTTACTAAAATATCTATTTACTTGTTTGCCCATGGTAATTAAAGTGAGTGATTTGTTTTGAAATTTTTTTAAAGATAATATGGAAATTACTTTTGTGACACGAGTCACACGACTTCAATTATTTGTTCATGCCAAAAGAAATAGCCCATTTCTATTAATATAGATGTTATAACGTAAAAATCTCTAACACGTTTTCATAACAACAGCAGATATTGTTTTAATTTAATAGTTTTAGCTCATTAAGAAAAAGTTACTTCCCACAGCTTTTAAAAAGTAACAAGAATATATATTAATGATTGTCAATTCCGTCTCTTCATCCAGTTGAACACTCTATTTTTTTATAAATATTTACTTTTCAAGATATAGTACATACGTATTTTTTTTAAAAATCAGAATAATGTAAGGCTCTCTATCCATATTTTCACAATAACGAGTGAGATGATTTTGATCTAATACTTGAGATTTATTATAAAAATAATTACATGCTAATAGATTAAATAATAGCTAATTAGTTAGAATCATAACATGAATTTAATATTATTAGTAGTGCCGTAGGCACAGGTAATACACTAGTATATTAGAATACACAATGTTCTCGAGCCTTTCAAACACATTTTCATAATAACCATTGAGATCATTTTAATCGAATGGCTAAGGCTTACTATGAAATTATTTCACATCAATTCTAATCAGCATTTATGGGTCCCACGATTTTTTAAATAGTAACAAAAAATGAGAAATGTTACAATCTCAGAAATCTTTCCCTGAAAATATTCCCAAATTCAAAAATCAAGAGTTAAAATTCATTGAGATTTGAAAGTTGGCCTGCAAACACAAGTAAATCTAGTCTATTCATTTTGAATTCTGAGAAAGTTTTTTGAGACAATGAACTTTTTCCCAAAATTAAGATACACTAACGCTCAATATCTCCCTATCTCCCCCCAAGATATAGTACACACGCATGTTTTCAAAAATTATTACAAGATTCGGGCCAATCTATATTACAATACACAACAGTGTGAGATCGTCTAAACATATTTTTGCAATAATGATTGAGATTATTTTGATCTAATGACTAATGTTCACTATAAAAAAAATTTACACAATGCAACATATCTTGATAACTTGAATAATAGCTCGATTAGGATCCTAATACAAATATAATATTATTAATATTTCGGTAAGCACGAATAATACACTAGTTAAATTATACAACAGTGGAAGTTTTTTTGTCCAAAACTGTAGAACACTGATGTGAAAGCAATATTTTCATAAATGGGAAAATAATGTATTAGGTATTTTGTGTTAAAAATAAAATGCGAGTCTATTTCATTCATTTGACTTTGTCTATAATTTATGCATACTTTTTCTTTTTATACAGAATTTGTTGACCAATTCTCCTATATCTGATCAAACTTTGAATAGTAGTCGTCTCATATATATATATATATATAGGAAAAAAAAAGTCTTGGAGATATAATTTAAAGAGGGGGAGGGGTAAGTGTCAGACACATTCGGAGACAGATGTGTTTGAAATTGTCGAATGCACGTGACGCTGACATGATTATGGAAGACTCCGCATTCACTTGACGGTCTCGAATCTATGTTCGGATGTGCACAAATAATTTGTGTTCCTAAACCAACTCTAATTTTATTTACCTAACAGATTGGAGTTGTTAGTTCTTCTCTCTTTTAGCCTTTTCCTTCACCATGGACAACATAATTCTCTTGTGTAGCTATTGTTCTCCATTAACAAAATTAAAAACGGAGCAATCTTTTCAACACTTTTTTTTTTTGGTCACGGGGCAACCATATCTTTGCAACAATTAAAAGTTTGTTCAGTCGTTAATTTCAAGACTTTAAGAACTAGTCGGCAACATATGGAATATACTCTAAACTGACATCAGATACCTCTATTATTAAAAAAAAACATTTTTTCTTTTAAAGGGTCAAATTATAAACCTCACTCACCAAAAACAAACTACTAGATCACTGGACCAAGCAGGAGCGTCAATCTTCTCAAACCTACTTCAATCTGTTGTTGACATTTTCTTCCCATTCATATATAAAAATGGAAAATTAAAAGAACAATTTACTTTTGACTTTTCCCAGAAATTTTAGTTTACAAAACCACCCCTGGACAATATATCCACAATCTATGTCAGAAGGAAGAAAATTGATAAATATGCATTTTGCTTTTGGTCTTTTACCCATTCCGGGTCATGTCACTCAGTCAACTCGGATGATTTGCGATAGCGTGGAACATTATTATATATTAGAAATTTGACACCTTTTCTTTGACTGAGTATAAGATCAAACCGAATTATATATGTTTAATGTGATTACAAATTTGCCTATTTGGATGGGGTATAAGAAAGGCGAATAATTTTTAGAGGGAGTAAAAGAGCTAACGTGATACATTTTGGCATGGTTTGCGAGGACAAAAATATAAGGAGATAACTTTTCACTCCTTCAAAAATAATTTTCATTATAGTGACAGAGGAGTACAATTTTTGGGCACCCCTCATCCTACCCAAAAGTTATCTCCGGATATTAGTTAAGAATAATATCTCATTTTCTTTATTACGACTACAAAACAATCTCATTCCCTCATTTTATCCTCCATCCAAATTAAATACTATTTTATCCCCTTTTGTAATACCACATCCAAACCATCTATTTTTTTTCCTCCTCTATAAATATTACATAAATGTGGGCTAACCCTCCAAAAATAATACCCTTCTTTTCTTATTCCTCCTCAATAGCTTATCCCCTTAAAAATAATCATTCATCCAATCATCCCCTTAGGTCCTTAGTGCTTCGACCCGTATTGCTTCTAGCAAATAGATGTATTCCAGCTCACTCACGAATGGAACGAGTAAATTTGCAAATCGAGATCTGTGTCACACACAATGGTCTTAAGACAAATTCGTCGACTCATCGAAGGTGTTTGAGGTAGCAATCGGTGTAATTTTCTCCCATGTTACAACGGTTCAAAACAAATTCTGCAACACCACATGCACCGGACTGATGTGGCTAACAGAACTCACTCGCTCTCTCTCTCTCTTGCTCGATGAACAATACGAACAAAGGGAATATTTGAAGTATATTGAATGCTCAGGTTTTTGGGATTTCAAGGTGCTTCAGAATAGAGAATCTCGTATTAATTTAAGGAGTGCGTGAGAGACCATTCGGTTGCATAACAGCTAACCCATTCAATATCTGAACCATTAATCCTCTTGATAGCGTGTTATTCTAGTTTTTACACCAATTGTTCAATTCTCAAAATGTGGTGAAAAATTGAGAGTCTTACACTCTTTGGTTCTTAGACCGACCACATATGGGCTCAGAATCATCTGAAGCCCAATACATGGCTCTATCAAGATTGGTCCAAATTGAAAATTAGGTAGAGTAAAAAAAGGTAAGGATCTTAGGCCTAAAGCCACTAGCACAAGCCAAGCCAAGCTAAAGCCCATGACCCACGAGCCCACAGTCTCGGTCCTAGTCCCAGTCCAGGTCCCAATCACGATTTGATCGAGCACACAGCGACAAAGGCCTACAGGCGTGCATTTGTAATAATTTGGGCCAAAGCCCGCATTACCTAGGTCTTCCCTCCTTTAAAAAACTTTAGTAACCCCAAGGGCTCAAATGCTAAAGCATACTTGGAACTTAGATATTCATCATTTGCAATATAATTCTCCTATAGGAGCCAAGGTGACTTTTCATGTCCCACATACCACATATTGAGCACACTTTGAGAAGTAATTTCTCATTTAATGTCTAATAGATTTTGTTCATCCTTTCCATGGCTTAAACCCCTTCCTTAAAACTATAAAAATCCACTTAGATCCGCATCAATTGGTGTTAGGGTCCATTTGACTATTGGGACAAAGTCAATAAAAAATTAGAATTAAAACTTATTTTCTCAACAATCTTCCGAATGAGCGAAATTGGCCAAATAAATTATACAGAAGACAACACAAACTCATAGAGATAGTACATCAAATATTCTTAGGGTGTACACACTTTAGGTATGGACCCGTGAAAGATTTCTTGTATAGCTGATTTGATGAAAATAACTAGAATATAATAGACTTGATCCTGACCTTGTGAGGTTTCTTCTTGTCATCTAATTATATCGCCTCCTTAAAATAGATAACTATTAGGTACATCCAGCTAGGGCCGAACTGAAAGTTCAAAGCCTTCTCGACTGGTGGAACCTCAATGCTTGATTGCATCATAGAGTCAATGCAGATTGTTCGATAAAACTCATGGTACTTTTAATGTCAAACAAGCTAAGGCATCAACATAATCATTCTACCAAGAGCGCACATGAATAATCCGTGTCTTGGAAAATTTCAGTAATTCATCATTTACCTTCTCATCATAGGAAGTCATCTCCTCGTCCCTGGTTGTATATTTCCCAGACAATTAATTCACAACTAACTGAGAGTAACAATGAATAGTAAGGTTCGTCGCCTCGAGCTATTCGGCACTTGTGAGTCCAACCAACAATGCTCCACATTTTGCCACATTATTTGATAGTTTTGCCCTTCTGGAGAAAATACAACTATTCCAACCCTTGATACTTTGGTACTGGTTGAACTGTCCAGAAATAGTTTCCAATGAGGTGTGGTGTCCGACTTTGGGTCTCTTTGTATTGCCATCTTAGGAACTGATAGTTCTACTTCCTTTGTAATGCCTTTAGTCTGGGTTGGTGAAAACTCTTCCGCAAAGCTTGCCATGACCTGTCCCTTCCCTATCATTTTGGGAAGATACCCAATATAGTACTCGCCAAGCTCCACCAATCAAATTACCACTCTTCCCAAAATGTTTGCCTTTCCCATGATAGCACCAGTTGGGTATTTGGTGGGTCATTTTACTGTATGAGCAAGAAAATAGTGTTGCAACTTTCTTGAAGCTACAACTAACGGAAAAATTAATTTCTCCGATAGTAAGTACCTCATTTCTCTATCTAGGAGTGTCTTGCTCACATAATGGATCAGGTTTTGCTCTGCACTACTCTTCTATGAAGTACAGAACTACAAGCATGTTAAGATACAACAAAAACTAATTTGAGGATGTCCCCAGGCTCAGGAATAGTGATGAGAGGTGGAAAAACCAAGTATTTCTTCATATTCTGAAAGGCCTATTCATAGTCTTCCCCACAATAGTGGTTGGTCTAGTTCAGGAGCAACAAGAAGAATGGCCTGGACCAGTCTGAGGAGCGGCTGCTGAAGCTGTTCAATTCCTCTATCATCCTAGTCATCCTTTGCATCTTCTTTATGATTTTGGACTTTGTAAAGACTGCATGGTCCACTATCTGGTTGGGATTGGTCTCTATACTCCGTCGGGTGACCAAGTGCCCTCAAAAATGCCTATAACCATTTGAACCCTGTTTGGGAGCTATACACTAATTTTGGAAGCTTTAGATGTGCATTAATGGCATTCTAGAATGGTTTTTCATTGACTGCAACACGACTATATGACTGACCAAACATCCTTTCAGATGACTGGCCAAATGTCTACCTTGTTAACCGGAGCCAAGATTGGCCCCAATTTCGGCTTATACTACACATTAGGTCTCATGTTTCAGCTCTACTCAAGAATCCCTATAACCATTTGAACCCTGTTTGACATGCTTGTCCCTGTCCCAAAACCCTAGTTCATATATTGTTCCCCGGGCCTCTCACAAACCGAGATGGTTAAATGTGTGTCCGAGATCATGCCGGACACACATGACCATATCACTATAATTTTCAATTCTTTCTTTAGAAATTGAAATGTTGTGTTCTATTGATCAAATATAGATTCAAAATGTGGGAGCGAGTAGTTCACGTGCCATCAGAATCTCGTACATGCTTTAATGTGAGCCTGATTATAACATTGTTTACTCGAATTCTTGCTTGTTGTCAATCGGTGTCAATAAAGATGTATCACAAGCGTAGGATCAATGGATTGGTTGTAGCATAATAAATCCGAAAGTCTGGAGTCGAATCCACAGGGAACGAGAAGTTTAGAAGTTTATCAGGAGGAGAGAAGAAAGGATTTGGTAAATATTGTGGGAATAATATTGTGATGAGATTTAAAACGATTTAAAGTGAAAAAAGGCAAGATCCAATTCTCGGGATCCACATTGACCATGACTTGTAATGATCCAATCCTCGAATAATTATAACTCAACTCCGGTTCTATAATATCGAACCTTCATGGGATGATGGAAGAATTAGGGTTTATCAAAAATTAAAAAAGTTTGATCATCGTTTTATAATCAAAATAAAAAAAATTAAGTTTTCAAATCAAAACCTTGTAGATCTAAAAATTGTGTGTGCCAACGAAAGTTGTCTACACACAAGCAAAAATTCTACAAAAAACCCTTGATTGATTTCAAAATAGTTTTTGATTTAATAAAACAATGTCATAAAGTGAAGAATTTTGCATGAGGATCAAATTACCTTGAGTTGCGATTCAATGTTTTACCGTTGAATCAAATCCTTGAAGGATTAGTTCCTCATGGATTTAAGGGAATCCATGAGAAATCAAGAACAAAAGATGAATAAAAAAAATTTGATTGATGAACTTGAAAAGAAAATATAATAATAATCTCCAATAATCTTGAACAAGAATTGATGATAAAAACTGATCTAGAAGAAGTGATCTCTATCCTAATCGGTTTCCTAATAAATTGATGAAAAACAAAATACTCCTAATTATATTAGGAAACTAATAGATGAGGGTAAACATAGAGAAAATAAAAATCCAAAAATAAAAGTAATTTCTCGGATTTGCACTACTGTCGGTACTACTACCGGTGGTACATCTCAAGTTGCGGTAATAGCTCTTGTCTTCAATTTTGGGCAGTTCATTTTACTACCAGTAGTGCTAATTCTACTACCGGTAGTAGCTCTGATCTTCAACTTTGGACAGTGTGTTTTACTACCAGTAGTGTTGATTCTACTACCGGTAGTAGCTCTGATTCTCAACTTTATTGGCTTTCATTCTATCTTCATGGTTTGAACTTCTTACTTTCCAAAAACTCTTACAAACTTGCAAATACCTCGAAAACATACTAGTACCCAAAACACACGTTAAATAATAAAATCACATAAAACTCGACCATTAGATAATAAATGCGTGCAAATCAAGGGGTTTTGACATAGAAAATACGCACTTTTGAGTGCCAATCAATACTCTTAGATTCTTGAAATGGTAAATGTACATATTTGGCATCAAATTGCTATTGATGAAATTATAATTTATTCTTTTAGAATGAAGAAAATTGTATGTTGACGATGAGAAAATGATGAATATCATTGATGTTTGAACTACGTAAAATACATGTCATGTGAATATGTGATAATCCATGAGATACTCTGTAAAGTTTTTTAAAATAAAAAGCTTGATCATAAAGATAAATAGTTCGAATGTGGCCCCAAATGCTAGAGAAATGGGAATAGTGAAGCGAAGAAATAAGGAAGGGATCATAGCTAGATGTATTATTCTTTAATTATATTAGGATCGCTCCCTAAATAGTGGCAACTATAGATTGTAGTATACTTGAACAGTGATTAATTGTATATTTTGACACTTTTTCTCAGCTATAGCCCTTGGATAAGTTATGAATGGTTGTGACGTAAGCTTAAAATGTTGAATAACTTTGCTATGAAATAAAAACTCATTTTACTCTAATGAATGGGTATTTAATTAATCATGACAAACAAGTCATATCGTAACTCACATTAGCTTTGTGCTAAAGACGTCATTGGTGTAACTTTTCAATTGTTGTATTTCATTTAGCTTAAGTATTGAACAATATTTCTATTTTTTTTTAAATAGGAAAATTTGTATTAATTTTGATGATGGTCGTGCCGTTTAAAACTAGGACCGAAGTTGTCCTTTTTTTTTTCTAGATGATTTTAATAGATTATCTCGCACTTAGAGTTGAGTATTTTAGTTATGCTTCTGCACTTATTATGTTTCTAAATGTTTATTGAAAATCATATTAGAAAAATTTCTAAACTATTATACTTTTAAGAGCTTTAGTGAGTAAATCTCATTGACCGATAGAGAGAATTTTAACGAAATTTGAGTGGTTCAAAAGATTGATTAATTATGATAGTTTCCTAAGGAATTATATTCTATATATATTGCGTCTGTAGTTTACTTTTGTTGCAAATTTTTTTTTTATTATTTTTCTTTTTTCTGTAACAACTCCAATTATATATCTATGCAATTTGGAGAATTGAATACAACATAATGCTTCAATGGATTGGAATTAAAGAAATGTGTGCCCCAAAAAATAGAAAACTTCATTATTGAGATACAAGTTGGAATTTTCAAAACGAAGCAACTTGTACACATACAGCAACCTTAATGGGTTGACTATTGGATTATACTAGAATCAATCATTAAGGACCAATAGAGATTTATCTAATCGTTAATTTTAAGACTTCAAAAACTAGTCGACCTTAAATTTAGAGTAATATTTCAAAACCGACCCGATACTTCGGCTAAGAAAAAAAAACTTGTACACATACAACTTTCTCAATTCTTCATCTGTACAATTAGCGACTGTTTATCTTTATTTCCTACAATCAACATGTACACACATAACTGGCTGATTCTTTTAATTTGCTATAATGAATATATTATGAATAATGTTATGCACACAATCTTTCGTGCACCGATTCGAACACAGTTGTGTTCAGAATCGTTAGATGCACATGAAGTCTTTATTATTTTGTGGGCTCCACATGTATCCAACCATTCTAAATACAATTGTGTCCGGATATATACACAGAGGTTGTATGCACATTTTCTCATATATTAAAAGAGTAATGCTAGGAACACAACACATCTAAATATAAATGTGTCTGGCGCACATGGAGAGCTCCATATGCATTTAACAACTCTAGACACCTCTGTGATGTATCTACGTACTTTGACTTTTTCGCATTAAAATGGTATTGGCTTTTCTGGCACCTGTAAGAGTATTACTATACTTGAATTGGGAGAAAGTCAAAGTTGACTCAACATATCACCTACAAAGCGGTCATTAGAAAAGGGGGAAAAAATTGTTCGCATTTATTTTAAGTTATACTCCATCAATTCCATTTTTAGATACATACACCTCTTGTGCTTTTAAGTAAAATAAAAATTTTAATTTATCTGTTCAATTGAGACATCTCCATACGAAACAGCTTGGACAATACAAAAACCAAATCCCTGTTTTTTTGTAAGTAATGTTAGGAACACAGACACATTCAGACACAGATGTGTACCAATGGTTCTGGACACATCTGTGTCTGAATATGTCCGAATATCTATGCTCGTAGACTTTTTGTTTTTCAATCCCAAACCACATCCAATCAAGAGATGAAATCCTCTATTTCTACCCGATGCATTCCTATCAAATCTTGAGGGTTCAAGTCCTTCCACCTCCAAAAGCCTGCTGGACTCCTTAACGATATATTTTATTTCTATCTCATTGGCTCTCTTTATTTTAATTTATCCAGTTTGATCACCTAGCCTATTTATCCTTTTCTTTCTTTTTATTTTTCTTTTCTTTTGTATACCTTTTCATAGACGATGCATTGAATTAATCTCTTACAAACTAACAAGGGATGTAAACAAATAGCGCGTCCTTTCACTAGGTCTTTTTGAACAGTTTTTCACAAGAAAACGATTTAACTACTATCTTTGTAGCTCCATAATATTTCAGTTTATACTTCTACCTATTACCTGGATATTAGTATTTGCAACTTGTGAGGGTCGTTCTAGCGACTTCAAATTATTTTTTCTCGAGTCATACGATGAGAAACCTTCTTATACATTTCTAGGGGGTAGGCCCTATGTCATCGAGAGAGTATATTCAAACGGAGTTTACTTGTCAGTGACCATGGACGGAAACCGGGTTATATCGCCCACTAGCGCGAAGCTTCTGAAGAAAACTATCAATAAGGAACGGAGGATTTCCTAAAGTTGGATCGCCCGGAATTGTTAGCAACCAAAGATGAGTCAATGGCATTATTCTCTAATGAGAAGAATCAACCCTCGACTAAGAATCATGACAAAGGCGAGGTTCAAACGAGAAAAGATTTATAGTGGATACCTAGGCCCTCAGAGACACTTGTAATTCGTGTTCTAATTAGAGAGCAACTTGCTCAAAATATAGTTGCTGTTGTGGAATTTAGAATCCGATTTAGACTTCTCGAGAATGCCGCGTGAACCCTTTAGCTGTATCTGCAAAATATTCAATACTAAGTTAGTGCTAATCGGGATTGGATTTCCGGCGGGCACTCCGACGATCAAGTTTGTCTTTTGTAAAAGCAAAAGTCACTTGAAAGTAAGAGTAAGTGCAAGTATATGCGTGTGTACCTCTAGTGGAAGACTGAAAGTGCCCTTGGAGTATTTATAGAGTAAACCTAACTGTCTGCTGGAGGCTTCAGTCGATCATGTAGCATCGTGGTCCAAGAACCACAATGGTACCACCACGTGTCCTACATCCATGCGGATTGGTTGGGCATGTCTGCACTACCCTCTCTATGTTCACTCGAAACGTGGAGAACACGTCCCTACATGTCATGGCCGAGCGTGGAACTTTCAACGCGATGGTCGAAAGTTGAGACATGCTTCTCCTTCAGTGCATGGTTATTTAGCCGAAGGGCGAAGCTGAAGGGTGATGCCAATGGTCAAGTAGGTCACCTCAGCTCACATGCCGAGGGCAAGTTATAACTCTTTTGGGCTTAGCCCAATTTGGGTCAAGAACAAATGAGCGGAGGATGATCGTGGGTTGAAGGCCTACTATTGTATATTTCGGCCTACTACAACTGTGAGGAGTCAAATTCAAGAAAAAGAACCAATTGTAAAAAATTTACCTAATCAAAGCAGGTGCAATTCGCGATTAATTAGCGGATCTAGATTTATAAATTATTCATTGATAGAATTGAAAGTATTAGCAGAAGGGTCATAGGAAATGAATGGGAAGACTAGAAAAACTACTAAAAGAATGAATTTTTTTAGTTAGACGCATGGCAATTTATGATGATATCATAATGTCGAGTTCACGAATGGAAATAATAAAACGAAGAGAAAAATTATGAAATACTTGAGATAACCCAAATTTTGTTTCGACCGTAAACATGTATATTTGCATAAGTAGACACACAAATATGCGGGTGTATAGAGAGAGATTAGACACTAGAAACAAACTTGTATCAATTTTTAGCTTCCATTTGCATTCATTTGCAATATGTAACCCTTTTCTCTGGTTAGCACTTCAAATGTCATATTTATTGGGACCCCTTATTTTATCTAAATAATTGTCTCCTCCTTTATTTCTTAAACTATATTCAGTTTGTTGCTTTTGTCGTTAAGATTATAGCAATTTTAGATTTGGATCTTTTTTCCTGTAAAATAAATCGTAACATAATTCTTACACGCTCGAAATAACCTTTGTTGAATTTTTTAAGATTTTTAAAAATCAAACTCAAATAAGTTTCAAAAACTCTGACCAACTTCTAACTTTAAAAACCTTAAAAATTCAGCCTATGTTATTTTGGACGTCGTAATATAAATAAAATTACAGTCCTAATGTGATGTTTCAATCGTTTGACTAACGATTATAGAGTAAACTTAGCAATAATTTAAAAAAAAATTAAACGAATATATATGTTTACGAGGAGTATGTTTCAAGAAATAACAAGAAAAGAAAAAACAACTGGGCCAGAAGACTAAAGGGCCTCAAAACCCAACTCAAGAGCCCCAACAACAAAGTAATAGTGGGCTGCAAGAAAACATTAAGCCGTATCTAACGTTTAGGGGTGGCCATATCAAGGGCAGATTCAAAAAAAATTGTTAGTGGGATCAAAACTTCCATTGAAATTACACAATAATTTTTTTTATATTAATAGATAAATATGAAGTCTTACCAATATATTACTTTAAAATAAGACACGGTTTTTCTTGTTTAAAAAATATATAGAAAATAATTATTCATTAAGAACAAAATTAAGATGCCTTTTTAATCATAAACATGTAAAGTATATTTTTCAGAATCTGTATAGTAAAAAGACTTGTTTTTTATTTAACTAAATTACTCAGTACAATTTTATAATATAAATCAAAACGTCATGGATTCCGTAAAATATATTTTTACAAGAACAGTCAAGATTAATTTGATTCAACTAGTAATTTTGGTATCTTTTAGTACTTTTGGAATACTCTTTACGTACTCTAGTCTGTTGTCATATGTAGACTAGAGAGAAGGCAAGGGACAAGTCAGAGACTAGAGAGAGGACAAGAGCAATTAAGGCAAATTAGAGAAATAAATTATCAAAATATTTGAAAATATATATACATTATTAGAGATATTTTTAAATGACCCCGCTTGCACTTACCCGGTACAAATTTTTATCAAGTTTCTCTTGACCAATATGTGACTTTTTTTTATCGTGTCGTACCAATTTTAATATGTGCCGTGTCAACGTATCATGCCAAAATATTCAATTATAGTAAAAAATAACAAATGTATGAGAGATTACAGTTTTGTCCTCTTTTCAAAGTTAGATTTCATCAAACTAATCCTTATTAGATGAACTCCTTCATAAAAATGATTAATATTGTATTTTTCTATAGTTTCTGAGAGTACGAGGTTGATTTCAAAGAAACAAAAATTTATGTTTTATGCAAAATATTACTAAGATCTATAACTAATTTTTTTTTCTGACTGATTTGAACCGTCTATTTCGAATTACTCGAGTTAGACCAACCCATACTATTATTTGATTTATGTCTTCGTGTCAATATTCGTGTTCGCATCGAAAAAAAAAATTATTTAATTCATTAACTTTATATCGTGTTAACGTGTCGTGTCAAAATTTCTCATCCAAATAGGTTTTTCTAGCGGAATGTAGAAACCATCTGGAAGCTTCGACTTTCTCACTAAAACTTCCAGTGGCCAAACCCAAATTGACTTCAAAAGGGTGTAGACAGTAATTTACTTTGTGCTTCGCTATTCATGCATTAAAGTCAACATGCAACGAGCTAGAGTGTTCCAGAGGATGATAACCTTTAACTTTTTCTCTTGTTCCTTTCTCATTGAATCTGGCAACATTCTATAGGGTTGTAAAGATTCATTAATCTGATTTGATTTGTCTTTTGAGTTCAAGTTGTTCGTGTAATTTACGTAGAAAATAATCGATTAGTGTCACTCAATTGTTGCTAATTCGAAAACACTTTAATACTTAAATTAGAATAGATGGGATAAAAGTACAATAATAATTATACTTGTAACTGATTTTGTCTTCTGATTATATATTGTCTTTTGAACATCTATAACATTTATGATCTTATTGTGGTCCTTGACATGACACTAACCAAATTTTCTAGTGACCCCCACATAAAATTGGTATGATTAGTGCTTATAAGTTGTCATTAATTAGACGAAAAGAATTATTTAGTGCAAATACAAATTTATGGTATTCTCATATATTTTGTATAAGTTATAGACATTTATTTTGGATTCTATATCTAGTTCAATACATCTAGTAGTTCAAAAAATTACTATGTCCGTACCAATATTTTTTCTTCACTATCACTATTTTGGACATAATCAAAATTTATGCTCGAGGAGTGCTGTTCTAGGAGATTAATTTATACACTGCGTACTCTTATTATAGAGCTTTTATGCAATAATATAATACATCATAACTTGCTAAATGACAATATTAAATAACTTAAATTTTCGAATTAAAGTTATTTAAATTTAAGAAACAAATTTGCTCATGATATGAATATCCATAATTTATACAGCAACCATTACATTAACTGCACCTCTTTTTACTTTTACTTTTACTTTTACTTTTCACAATTGGCTAGCAGATAATGTTACGCTGGCAATCAACATAAAATTATGAATGTAATAAAAGAATATTAAATTAAACAGGAGGGCAAATCGACGTTTGCTCAACTCCGTCGATCTTCACGGCAAGACAATCAAACGGCGTCTTCAAAAATGACTTGGATACACCCACCGCCGTTGAATCTCTTTCAAACCCCAACTTCGGCGACGTAGGCAAACGAACCCTCGAGAGAAAAGGGGGCGTCATAGAAAAAACCCACCGGTCTGACCGCCCCTCCCGGTCCGACCGCCCAACATGCCTCCATCTACTACTTCCTTCTCCCCTCCTCGAACTCCCTTCCCTCGGCAAAACGACGACGCAGCTAATCGTCCGCTTGAGCCGCTGACTCATCATTTGCCTCATCACCTCCGCGGGTAATCTCAGCGTGTACCTCTCAAGGTTCTCTCCTGGTTGAATCAGTGAGTGACCCGTCGAGTGCGATCTCGAGAACTTCCCCCCTCCCCGTTGATTCCGCTTCGGCATTTCACTAACTTGTACCTCTTCGGTTGGACGTTCGTCGATGTCAATCTGAATTTGATTTTGTGCTTCAACGAGTCCTTCCGAGTTATTCAAATGAGTTGACTCTAATGCTTCGACGAGTTCGTATTGACTCGGCGTGAGGTTCGCGCGGCAGATGGGACAGGAACTATGAGAAGCCAACCAAGCGTCTATACACTCGGGATGAAAAACATGGTCGCATTTTGGCAACAATCGCAGAGTGTCGTCGTCTTCGAATTCGGCTAGGCAGACGGCGCATTCTAGTCCTCCTCCTTTGCCGATCCTGAGAGCTTTAACCTCAGAGTACTGAAAAATCGGAAACGAATCGATCACTTCCGGATCCAGGCCGCGCCTGGTCTGCTGCGGTGGGGCAGCGGTGGTGCGGCGGGTATTTTCTGATTCGTCGGCGCAGAAACGTATGTAGAGAGATAAGAAGCCCATGAAGAAAAAGAAGGCAAAGACTATGATCGCGATTGTAATAGTCACTAACGGACTGATGTTCGAGTAAGCTAAATCCGATGAGGAAGAAGATTCCGTACTCATTTGCGCGGTGGCGATAGTTGTCGCGGCTGCTAGGAGTAGTGGGCGAAGGATTGCATGCGGTGCTCGCGCACGGGAGTGAAAGAGGTTTGTGTCGATTGAACGGCTGGGATTCGTCATGGCTTGTCAACTTAACGGCTGCTCATCCGCCCTGTTTGAACTACTGGTAATGGGAACTTTTTTTGTGTCAGAAGACTTCAGAAGAAAGGAGAACGGTTGGAATGAGAATCGAGTGTAAATTTTTTTTCCTTATATAAGAGGGGAAGTGGGGTCGAAGCCATAGTAGGCTTGAGAGGAGTAATTATTCAGTGCGTTTAGCAGGGCCGGCTTCGAAGTAGTCCCCGCTAGCTTCCGGATTCGAACAATTCTCCGGTGTAAGACAAATAATTTTTTAAAAAATATAAAGAATTTAACAAAACAAATTTATCGAAAAAAATTATTATTAATACTAAGCGGACAACTAAATTGAAATCGACCTTAAACAACTCTATTGTCGAGATCGACACTAGCTTTTAGCATACTATCATATTGATATTTCTAGAACTTTAAACTTGGAGTAAGTCTACTAACATATCCAATTATACATAATATCAATATGACATGTCATATAACTCATGTTTTAAGTATAAAGTGTATATGCGAGTTGTATGAGTTTTGATTTTGTGTATTTCAATTAGCGAATTTTACGAGTTGTGTGTCATGTTATATAGGCATGAAGTACAATATAATGTGTTTATTAGCATTGCTCTTAAATTTTCACATTAATAGAGATGTTAATTTCATCCGGTTTGATCCAATCCTTTCTATAATATGTTCCTTTCAATTTGAGATTTCAATAATTTTTTACGAAGACCATACCAAATTTTGGAGGGAAAAATAAAGAAAATTGGATATCCAATTTATGACTCGTCAACATACCTCCAACCCATTCATCAAACGAATTATTTTTTAGGGTGGGCATGGTTTCTATTCGAAACGGAAATAGAGATTGAAGGTAATTTTCTTTTCAAAGAACGAGGCAAGAACGAAAACCGATATAATGATTGGACATTAAATGTGGAAATGATCAAATCTATTTCATTATCATACCTACAAAATATTCATATAAAATACATACATGGTGTGTCGAGACGACTGAATAATTCTTACTTGGGAAAGAAGCAAAAGGTGAGGTTTAGAAATGAGATTACGCAAGCAATGACGTCTGTGGAATGGAAATTGTACACGTTTGGGTTCCAATAACGCTCAGTTTAGGTCCAGCCGCAGGCGGCAAGAAGAGGCCTCTTCAATCACAATTAAATCGCGTGGATTCCTATGTTTAATATTAGATTCTATATAAATATGTGGCTATTAAAAGAATTCTAAGGAAGGATGTGACGGGACCACGAGAAGCCTAATAAATTTTGTAGTTACTTCGTGTTGCAATTAGGGGTATACATGGTCCGGATTGGACCGGTTCTCTAAAGATTTAATAACCAAATTATATTTAACGATTTCAAAAAATTAAGAACTATAATAAGATCATTACACACATGTGACCAAACCAGAACCAAATCATTAGACCAGTCCGTTTTGGTTCCGTTTTCGATTCTAAATCATGTTAGTATTTAAAAATTATCGATCCGGTTCGATTTGAACCGCGATTTGTAATTATAAAACCATTGACCGAACCATAATATTCAGTTCTCATTTTTTTAGAACCATAACCAACCCACTAAATTATGAAACCAATTCAAAAAGATCCGTTCGGTTCAATCGGTCTAGTTTAATGGTTTTTTCGATTTTTTTTTACACCCCTAATTGCAATTGCTCCGTTACATATTTTAAGGTCACGTGTCTCGTAATACCTTTCCTACACATGTTCGGTGAGAATTAAAAAATCTCATATATAAATGAGTTTGTGATAGGGATGAATTTAAAATTTATAGGTACTGAAATTATATATTTATAACATGTATAATTTTATACAGTAAGTTATTATGGTCGTTGTAAAAAATTTACAAAAAAATATTTTATGGAGATTTACCAACTCACTGTGGGCAATTCACTCCACTTATCACTATGTACATTCGCTCCTAGTTTGTGCATTGTACACGAACAGCCAGCACATTGACTTCAAATCAATTTTTTTATCTTTATGGCCCGTTTGTTAACGGTTAAAATTATGAAAAATATAAGGTGAATATAGTAAGAGGGCGAATAAAATAGAATGAGAGATTTATTATACATGGGTGAACAATTATACAAAGGGTTTGTTTCAATATTTTTTAAGGAAACGGGATATATTAACTATGAGTGTGGATGACATTTTTCAAAATTAATAATGATATTCTTGGTAATCAATAATGGCTTTTGCATAAATAGAAGGAAAATAAGATATGAATAGGAGGAGGGGCATTTAAATTTTATCCCCTCTAGGCAAATAAAATTTGAATTCTCGATATCATATCTGGAGTCAAAAACCGCTAACAAACTCCACATATAGCAACTTGAATCATCATAATTGGGATTAAAATTTTGTACGCCTCATTTGACTACTACAAAACAATGTCTTAGAATACGAGCCTCAAGTGAACCTTTGAAGAATTTGTTAAAGATGCTAACACCTCCCTAAGTTGTTAGCAAAATTTCAAGACAAGGGTAGTGGATCCTACCATTTGAATAAATAAGAAAGAATATAAATCTACTAACACATCAAGTTATGTACTCCATCAAATTATATAGTTACGTGACATATCATTATAAAGTAAAATATAAAAGCGGGTCTCATAAATTTTGATATATGTTTAAATTAGTGGATATCACGTAGACATAATATATAATTTGATGTCTAACGTGATGTATTAATAGCATTGGTCAATAAGAAAGTAAAGAAATTACCTGAAAATATCTCTAGATGTAGTACTGAAACTGCCCTTCCTCTTCAAGTCAACTATGACGAAATCCTCTTGGACTGCAAAGGTTGATTGAAGTCTATTCTTGCTTCGAGTACTAGTGTCACTGTCAAGAATTTGTTGAGAGGTTGGAAAATGAAAAGAAAAAACATACTACAGCTATCCCGATTTGTCTATTCACGTTTTCTATTTTGAATTTTTCAAAAAATAATTTATAATTTTTATGTATGTAATATGAATTCTATTTAATGAAATCTCAATAAGTTTTATTAGATAATATTTTTATATATTATAAATACTTAATTTAGATAATTATTCAAGCTGTACGAATCTTGAAATTGATTAACAAAACGGGACAATTGGAGTATGAGAAAAGATTGTGGGATGATATTTTATGAGACTTACTCACTGAGTCTTGTTGGAGCTTGAAAGAGGAGTTGACAAGAACCTACCTCTCTTGCTTTTGGATCTCAAAACCCTAGGTACACAAGGGAACAATCAGTCAGAGACACTATGACTAATAGCCGAAATGCCCTCTAATGATTAGGTAATTAAGTACCAAAACGAGGGATGGCGCGTATAACAGAAGTTCTTTTGAGTGCAAAAATATGCAAGAAACTACTATAAAGATTATGGCTCACAATGATTTTAACGTGAAAATGGCTAGAAACGTCGTAACTGATTAACTTAAAATTGGTATCCTAAGTGATTGGTGTAGTTTTCAATAGTTTTTCACCCTTATTTAAAAGGATCGTTTGAGTGTTTTGTTATATGTACTCGAGTGCAATCATCACAAATCATTCCTAATCGTAGATTAATTTGACGTGTCATGCGACTAGTCGACATGATTAGTTGATTCAATTGGACTGACTTGAGTAGTAATAACCCAATCAAATCATGAGTCAGCTATATTCGACCAGTTTTTATACTCAAAATAAATATCAGTGAATGCAAAATGCAAAATGAGGACGGCCAAACACCCTCAAATTGAATTGCCAAAATTTGTTCTTCTGATGTTAAGTAGTTATGTCTTAATTGAGTTTGAAATTTTAAAAACTCCAAAAAGTGCCAAAAATCATTAAAAAGATCCATGTCGCTTTCTCGTCAAAAAAATTTCATTTTGAGATATTTGATTGATTCGTGATTCTTATTTTTGTTATCATTTATCAATTTATTTTTGTTGGCGAGTACGTAAATCCAGTGTAGATATGTTTAAAATGAGGAGAAATTTAGATATTAAAAAACTGGAAAGATTAAAAAATAGTCAGAAAGACAAAAAATAATGTTGATTAAAGTTTTTATTTTAGTAAGCTTTTTATGATTGTTTATTTTTCAAGTATGTCTAGACTAGATATATTAAAAGGATAAAAAAATCAATCAAATTAAAAACATTAATTACAGGAAAACATTATAAAATTTGTTACCAGTTATATAAAAATCACCTGGCTTCTGACAGAGAATAAAACATTCGAGTCTTAAGACTTTCCCTCTAAAACTCTCAGTGGCCAAACCCAAATTGACTTCAAAAGGTTGAAGAAAACATATATAATATTTTATTATGCTTCTCGACCACGCATTAAAGTTAACGACTCAACAAGCAACGAACCAGATAATGAACAAACAAAGGAGCAAAATGCACTGACCACCCTGAGGTTTCTAACAATTGTAGGCATCTCTCTTAAGGTTTTGAAAAATACAATCACCGCTTTTGTTTTTGAAATTATTAGATTATTACCCATTGCCATTAGTTTTCATTAACTTCTGTTAGTTTTGTTCTTAAATTTTATCATTTTTCCCTTTTTCACACTTACTTCCTTAATATTTTTTTCAATAGATTTTTTTGAAAAAAATTCATGCTATCTTTTTCAGATTAAAAGATTAAAATATTTTCATGCATACTATTGAAATTTTATACTCATCAATTAAAAGAAGTAAGTGAAAAAATAAATGGAAGACAAAATTTAAAAATAAAATAAAACTCTTTTGTATATAACTTTTTAAAATTTTGACATATTTAAAAATCTTGCTTACTTCTTTGAATTAGTGCAATAATTTTCAAACGTATGCACGAAAATACTTTAATCTTTTGATCTGGCAAACAAGAATGAATTTTTGTAATAAAAAAACAATTGATCTACGCATTAATAAAAATAGAAGTTTGTTAATTAATATTAAATTAGGTTATTCGAACTAATTTACGTGCACCTCGATTAGAATTTGAAGAAAAATAAAATAAAATGTCATTTTTAACGTTATAGATTTTAAAATATTTTGAAATATTTATCATTTTTAACGTTATAGATTTTTTCACTGCATATTTATTATTCTTACGAGATACTTTCTCTTAGTAAAAAATGTCAAATCTCAAAAAAGTTCTTCAAAAATGATTATTGGAAAAAATATTAAGGGAGTGAGTGTAAAGAAATGGCAAAATGGTCAAATTTAAGAATAAAACTAATGGAAGTTAATGAAAACTAACAGTAAGAATAATGATCTAATAGTTTCAAAAGTAAAGCAAGTAATTGTATTTTTTAAAACCTCAATGGCGGTGTCCCTGCAAGTGTTAGAAACCTCAGGGGAGATCATTTTACCCAAATTATTATTATTTTTTGAAATCTTAAGTGAATTCCAAAAAAGGAAATATTTTTTTTTCATTCATCTTAAATTATTTTCTTTTTAAATCTTAAGTGGATATTGGCCTCCCGTGAACGTTGGTGCTTGGCTGGTCTAAAAACGCAGTCCTCGACAACGGACATCACAACTACTGGGGTTGATAAAAAAAAAAAAGCCCAAAACAGTTTCTGAAAAATGGGTTATTTTCATAGGGTAATTTCATGGACACTCACACTTTTCATTTGGTGCAAACAGGACAAAAAAAAATTCTAAAAACATTTTTTCGGTGTTTCCTGAAAATTGCGTTGTTTTCATAGGATAATTTGTTCCCCAAAACAGTTCTTGCAATTTCCAAACAAGTTTGTGTTTTGGGAAAAAATTGGAACGAAAGCTAGAATCAAAAAACCAAAAATGTAATTTTACTTTTCATGCCATTTCAACATAATTTTCAATGAAACTTTTCCTCAATCTCCATAAACCCTATGCAATCGGCAAAACCTTCAATGAAAAATGCCCATAAAGAATAATTTATCTTCACAATGTAGAAACAATGTACCATAAAGAATGAAATATGCCCATGAAGGATAATTTATCCCCCACAGTAATACTGGTGCAGGGGTATGTCAAGTGATCTGCTTGCTATCGAACCCATCGGCAAGTGCCACGATTGGTCCCAGACAAATTTGTTGGAAAAGCAAAGACTCTAGTCCGCCTTGAGAGTGAGAGAGAGAGAGAGAGAGAGATTGAGAGGGGAGATAAAATATTAAGAAATTAAAGGAGTAATGTGAAAATTAAAAAAGCTAGGGATACCTGAGCTAAGGTTTTTTGGAAAGCAACAAGAGAAAAACGGTGAGAGAGGAAGGCATCAACTGATTACATAGTGTTATACATATATCTTAACCTAAACTTAATTTTTCTTTGGCTTTATTTTTTATTCTTTAAAAATAATTTGTATTTTTTAGTTTCGTATTAAATTTTTGTGGATTATTGATTTGTCTTAACGAGTGAAATCTAAAGAGTCAAAAGTTACGATGAAAAACTTAAAAAATGGTACTAAAGAAAATAACTACAATGTACATACATTTTTAAATTGTTTTTTTAACTTTTTAACAATTTTGTTCATAATTTTTTACTTTTATGAAACTTTTCGCAAGATAAATTAATAATTTATAAAAATTTAATGTAAAACTAACAAATTCAAACAAAATAATAAATCAAGATAAAAAAAATAATACAAAAATTAAGGTAAGTCAAATTGAGAATTTATACTAAAGACAAGATGGAGCAAGTTGGTGTGCTAAACTTGATGGCTACGGCCTACGGGTGTGTGTACGTGTGTCTCTCTCACAGAGAGGGCCGGGGCAACAATTGATCATATTAGAAGGGTAATAAGGATATTTTATACCTAATTTTAATATCATCAACCATAATGTAACGACCGAGGGTTCTGGAGAGAATACTTTGTAAAATAATGAAGGACCGAGTATTAATTGTCACTTGCCAGTATCTTGGGGGAGGACAATGGATTTCTAAGTAACCTTAGGGGAGGTATGTGAAATTTACCAAAAGAAAGAAAGGTTACGTGGGAATCCTCTGCTCCGATCCATTTTGCACGAGTCGTAATTAGCTGCCTAATTCCCATCTATTGTTATCGAAACTAATTAAATTTACAAAAAATTTGAAAATACAGAAATAAATACAAGGCCAATATACTGCCAGAGCAACATTAACAAACTTCAGCAATGCAAAACATTGTACATCAACCAATTCTTTTAATTAAAATTAACTATTTTTAGACATAATTTTTTGATTTCTTTTTCTTTTTTATAATTCAGAGTGTTCGGACCATCTCATATGTACCTCGACTAATTTTCTGAGAGATCAATTTTACCGTCTATTTCCGGAAATCCTAATAAAGTCAAAGTAAAGTCCTGTATAAATTATCCCCTAAGAGTTGAAATTAGTTTTAGGAGACACAAAATCTTTAAGTCCAAACATTGTCTACCAAGCCAAATATTATTGTTACAAGAGTTAAGGTATTGTACCGCCTGGTACCGACCCATGTGTATTGTGCCATACCAAAAACGATACCGCCAATTCCACGTATTGTATCGGCTAATGTACCGGCCAATTTCGAACTGTACCGATACCGTCCGGTATGATTTTTTTTTTTAAATTTTCAATTGATAATTTTTTTAATAATTACATATAAATTGAGACAAAAACGTAATTAAATCCTATAGAGTAAAATCATTCCTTATGTTTAGTGATTTATTTTTAAGCTGTAAGTCTTTATAATTTTATATTTTAAATATGATTTTTTATTAGACAATATTATTTGAGAAATATATATTATTTTTTAGTGAAATTTTAAAAAAGTACGTCAGAATACATCGGTACTAGTATGTACTGTATCGGTAGCAAAACTATACAATTGCAGATATGAGATTGATAACTTTGATTGTTATTGTCTTTTTTATTTTGTTTTTAAATTTGTGTCAAATTCATGTTATTTTTTTAAAGTTATCATTCTTCTTGCAGATGTAATTAAAAAAAAAAAAAGCAACAACAAATCAAAAGTTCCAAAATAAATTGCTAAAAGCAAAAAAAAATTGATTATTTTTAATTGATGAGTCCGAATTAGTTCAACTTGACACTCTGTTGCATGGTGCTCGATTACTTTTATTGATGAGTCCGAATTATTGTCTTTTACAAGTATTATTCGTACTCTCTTGCATACACCTTGATCGTTGGAGTGTCCTTGGTTGAAAATCATCTCCGATCTTAGAATTTGTGTGTGGGATCCAATGTAAAAGTACGAATGTAATTGTAATGTTTTCGACACTAACTTTTTTAGAGTTTCCTTATTCGAACTTTTTTAACACTTCTTTCCATATTTTTATATCTTTTTCGATTATTCTCTTAATAGAATTAATTAACTCCAAAAAGTTGATAATGAATATTTAATTAAAACACTTTAGCTACGGAAAATTCAGCCTATATTACAGCTCATTAACAAAAATTCTAGCAGCAAATGTTACGCTGGCAACAAGATAAAATTAGAAATCTAGTAAGAATATTTAATTATACAGGATAGCGGGTCCACCTTTGCTCAACCGCTGTTACGTCTCCCTGGAGAAGAACGGCGGCGTCATGGAAAAAACCCACCGGTCCGACCGCCCCAACAACGTCCATCTACTACTTCGTTCTCCCCTACTCGAACTCCCTTCAACCAACGACACAGCTAATCGTCCGTTTCAGCCTCTGACTCATCATTTGCCTCCTCACCTCTACCGGTAGTCTCAGCGTGTACCTCTCAAAGTTCTCTCCTGGTTGAAACGTTGAGTGACCCGTCGAGTGCGACCTCGGAAACCTCCCTCCTCCCCGTGGATTCCGCTTCGGCACTTCACTAACTTGTGCCTCCCTGCTTGGACTTTCGTCAATGTCAATTGAAATCTGAATTGGGTTTTGTGCTTGACCGAGTCCGGCCAGGTTACTCAAATGAGTTGACTCAGTTCCTTCGGCGAGTTCATTTTGACTCTGCGTGAGGTTCGCTCGACAGACGGGACAGGTAACGTGAGAGGCCAACCAGGCGTCTATACACTCGGAATGAAAAACATGATCGCATTTGGGCAATAAACGCAGAGTGTCGTCGTTTTCGAATTCGGCTAGGCACACCGCGCATTCTAGGTTTCCTCCTCTACCGATTTTGAGATCTTTAACCCCAGAGTACTGAAAAATCGGAAACGAATCGATCACTTCGTCATCGAGGCCGCACTTCCTCTGCTGCAGTCGAGCAGCGCCAGCGGCAAAGGGGCGGGAATTTCCTGTTTCTGCAGCGTCGTCGACGTAGTGACGGATGTAGAGAGATAAGAAGCCAATAAGCAAGAAAGCAATGATGAGAACCATGATTGCAATTGCAATTGCAATTGACGGACTGAAGTTCGAGTAAGCGATATCCTGTGAGGAAGAATTCGTACACATTTGCGCGGTGGCGGAAGGCGGCGGCGGCGCCAAGAGTAGGAGCAGGAGGAGGACAGGGCAAATAATTCCATACGAGTGAAAGTGGACGTGGGATATTGAACGGCCGAGATTGGTCATGGCTGTTCGATTAAACGGCGGCTGCACCATGAAACTAGGATTTTATGCTCTGAAGATGAGAAAGGAGTTTTGAGTTCAGTGGTTTCATATAAGAGGACAAGTGGGGTTGGATCCAGAGATAACTTGAGAAGGAAGCGAGAGGATAGTTTCGTAATGGGAAACTTTATGAATACATTTTCCGTGCATATAGATGTATGTACAAATATATTTCGGACTATTCGATATACACATGAGTCTTCTTATCTTTGAGAATTCTATGTATATTGTATGACTCTAAGCCAAAGTTATCAATTTAGTCTCGTAATTCTTGGTATCATGCGGTAATGACGTTTGTGATATTCACCCATATAACAAAAAGTCCATTAACACATTATTTTATGCATCAAATTTTACAGCGTGCCCATGTGGCATGCCATGCAACTTATGTTTTAGGTATAAACTGTAAAAGTGGTTGGTTTCATAAATTTTAATTATGTGTTTAAATTAATGGATCTCATAAGTTGTGTGTTGTGTCACGTACAAATAACGTATAACGTGATGTGTTAATAACATTGGTAAAACAAATGACGTTTGTGGAATGGAAATTTGACACGTTTTTGGGTTCACTAATGGGCATCAAACTAGTTTAGGTCCAACCGCAGCCTGCAACAAGAGGCCTATTTAACGACAATTTATTCGCATGGATTCCTATGTTTAATCATAGATTCAACCACAAGACACCTAATAAATTATGTATTTATAACATGTTAATTTTATAAGACAAGGCATAATACTTTTGGGGAAAATTTTACAAAAAAACGTTCAAAGAAATAGACATATTTTGTCGAAAAAATTCAATTAACTCCACTTACAACTATGATTTGTCTAGTAATTGTAAATTGTAATGAATGGCTCGTCACATCGAACCTGGATCAGATCTTTGGTCTTTAAAGGTAGGGGTGAAAGTCTACACAGATAAATAAAACTAAACAGATAAACCAAATCGGACTGGTAGGTTGGTTCGATTTTTTTTTTTGTTAAATCGGTCCAATTTCAGTTTTTTTAAAAAAGAAATTCGATTCAATTTTCGTTTTTTTTTTCATTTACAAACCAAACTGAATCGGTTCTAAACCTTAAAAAATACAAAACCTAAGTTCTTACATTTTTTTTAAGTCTCGGCTTATTTTTCTTTTGACTCTAATTTTTTATTGAGTTTTAATTTTACTATAGTTTAGAATTTTACATATCAATTTTTCTGGGTTTTAGATTTTTAATAGTTTTTTTAAAAATTTTTAAGGAATTTTTTTAATCCTCTCGGAATGCAAATGTTGATTGAAGACTGAAGTCTATTCTTGCTTTGAGTTGTGTCACAATCAAGAATTTGTTGAGAGGTTGGTAAATGAAAACAACAAACATACTACGACTGTCCGTATTTGTCTATTTACGTTTGTTACTTTGAATCTCTCAGAAGATAATTATATTTTCAACCCCAAGGGGTTGTCCGAGTGGAGATTGGGGCGAGCTGTAAACCCAGACGTCCCAATGTCGAATCTCGGCAACTACAACTTTTGGGGCCACTGACGGTTTATGCCCGGTCGCCACCATCAGGGCCTCGAGGACTAGTCGGCATTAGGTGGGGGACTCCCCCAAGCAATCCCAGCTTGGTCCCCAAGCCGTCCGGATACCTCGGTTATCAAAAAAAAAAAAAAGATAATTTATATTTTCTAATTTATGATTTTTTTATGAATGTAACATATCTTGTTTGATGATCTTTGATTAGTTCAATAAGATAATATTTTCATAATCATACAAATTATTATAACTAGTACGGATGTTAAAATTGGACAAATAAAACAAGATAATATTTTTATGATTGTGGGATGATATTTTACAAGACTCCTCATGAGTCTGGCTGAAGCTGAAAAAAGAGTTGATAGGAACCCTGTCCCGATTGCTTTTGGATCCCAAAACCCTATCTACACAAGGGAACAACTAATCACAGTCACTCCAACAAATAACCAAAATGCCTCCGATAATTAAGTGAGTATCCAAATGAGGAATAGCTCGTAGAGCTAAAGTTCTTCCGAGCAAAAAAATATGAAAAAATAAATAACAAATATAAGGACTATGGCTTACAGTGATTTTAATTTAAAAATGGCTAAAAACGCATAACTAATCAGCTTGACGTTGGTATTCCAAGCGATCGATTATGTTTTCAATGATCTTCATCTTTATTTAAAGAAATTGGTCGAGTGTTCTGCTGCATGTACTCGAGTGCATTCTCATCATAATCATTCCTAATTACGAACTGATTTAACATATCATGAGACCGATCGACATAATTGGTTGATTTAGATGAGCCGACTTTAGCAGTAATAACCCGATCAAATCGTGGATCAGTTATGTTCGACCGGAGCTAACATCAAAAAACTCAAAATAAAAAGTAATTGAAAGCAAAATGCAAAATGAGTGCGGCCAAGCACCCCCAAATTGAACTGCAAAAATTTGTTCTTCTGTTGTCAAGTAGTTGTGTCTTAATTGAGTTTGAAAATTTAAACTCTCAAAATTACCAAAAATCATTAAAAAGGTCCATGTCGCTATCTCTTCTAAAAAATTTCATTTTGAGATATTTGATTGATTCGTGATTCTTATTTTTGTTATGTTTTACCAATTTGTTTTTATTGGTGAGTAAATCTAGTGTAGATCTATTTAAAATGTGGAGAAATTTAGATATTAAAAAAACAAAAAGATTAAAAAATAGTCAGAAAGACAAAAAAATAATGTTGATTGAGTTTTTATTTTAGTAAGCTTTTTATGATTGTTTATTTTTCAAGCGTGTCTAGACTAATAACTTGCAGTGGCCAAACCCAAATTGACTTGAAAAGGTTGAAGGAAACATATACAATATTTTATTGTGCTTGCCGACCACGCAATGAAGTCAACAAACAGCGAACTAGTTGAAAACAGAAACGAGGGTTAAATTTCACCTGAGGTTACTGACGTATGACGTTTTGACAAATGTGTCCTTTTTTTATTTATAAAATATTCTTTCCGGACCTCTTTGCCTTTAATTTCTTCATTGGGAATAATATCAAAATTGATTTTACTCAATTTTCTTAATCACAAAATTAAAGTTAATCACTTCCCTTGAGTGCACATAGCATGAAAAAAAAAACAGTAAATGAAAACAGGCATAAGAATGATATGAATGTGCTCACATAAATATTATTTTTATTTTACATTTTCAGTTACTAAAATCATAGAATTGGCCTTGCTCACTAGATTTTCCCGGATTTAACTATAATCAAAATATGTTAAGGTGTCAGGATGATACGTGGATGGACCCATATTTTGGCCTTTGACTAAGATCAAGTGTAGTATCCATTCTTATTAGTTTAATATTTAATACGTGAATCATCAGGGTCCCTCTTGAGTTTCCTTTGGTCGCCTTGAGAGTGGAAGACTCATTTTCTAATCCCATAAATTCTTGGTTATAAAATTTCCCCCGGAGAGAGAATGCATCTATATTTATTTTATTAACTTAATGGAATTTTCTAATTTTGGATTATGGATTTATTGATTGACGGCAGCCTTGAATTTTTTGGTATATATTTATTTTTTCACATGCTTTTGGGTTGTTGCTATATTGAAGCTATATAATAATTTTGTTTTGTTTCTTGAGAGATTGGTTTGTTATAAATCTTTTTCCCTTCTTTGGTGTCTTCAATTGATCAAGTCTATTTCATTTTTCCCTTCTTTGGTGTTCTCAATTGGTCTAAAAATGTATATATTGGTCTCTTGAATCTTTCCCGTGTGTGTACGTATGTATATATATATATATATATATATAGAGAGAGAGAGAGAGAGATTATATAAAAAGGGTAATAAAGATTTCACACTTAATATTAACACTGTCAGCCATGAAGTAACGACAGAGGATTTGAGGAGAATACTTTGTAAAACAACGAGTTGTATTTGTCAATACTTTGGGGGAGGACAGTAGAATTGTCACTAAATTCAGGGGAGATATGTAAAGTTTATCAGAAAAACAAGAAAAGAAGGTTACACGGGAATCCTCAGGCATGCGCCGATCAATTTTGCTGCCCAATTCCCATCCATTGTTATCGATTGAAAATGACAGAAAATAAATACAAGGCCGATATATTGCCAGAGCAACATTAACAACTTCAGCACATCTGTGAGCAATTGTGATTAGTTTGGCTATTAAGTAATTAGTTCAAAATAAGAGGAGTTGTTTGTAATTCTTTTGAAATAAGAGGACTGAGATGTTAAGTCAGTAGTTAAGTCGGTTAATCAGTGTTTGAATTCAGTGGTTAAGTCGGTTAATGTTGTGGTTAAGTCTCAAGGCTGTATATAAAGCCTCAGGCGTGTAATATGCAAGGCAATTGAGAAAATTCGAAATCAATGACAGAGAGAAAGGCGAATTTGTTCAGATTTGTGTTCATTCATTTGAGCTTCAATGAATTTGTGTTGAATGATTTCAGAGTACTTCTGATTGGTTTCAAAACCTCTATATGGTATCAGAGCTTCCTGACGAGAGTCTACTGAAGATCCTGTAATCGATCTGTGTTTTTGATTTGCAGGTGAGAAAACCTAGGGCTTCGTTCGTGTTCGTTCGCTTTTCGATTCGTTCGTTTTTCGACTCGTCTTCTGCTTTATCAGATCAGCAATGGCAAGTATGGTAACTATGCCTCAATCTTTAGTGTTTCTAGTATCAAATTTCCATTCTCTAGTTACGCTTAAGCTCGATTCATCAAATTATTTGGTGTGGAAGATGCAAGTACAAAGTGCAACCAAAGCCAATGGTTATTTTGAATATATCAGTGGTGATATTTTGTGTCCAGAAGAGAAATTAGTTGATTCTAATGGAAATGCAAGTTCGAATCCAGAGTATGTGCTATGGAATCTTATTGATAGCCAACTCCTATCTTGTTTGATTGCAACCTTATCTGCTAACACACTGTCACACATCCTGAGTTGCGTTCATGTTCATGAAATGTGGAAAATATTGGAAGTCAAATATAATACACTCACTAGAGCTCATGTACATGAGCTCAAGCAACAGCTGTACAATGTTACAAAGAACACCACCATGGATAAGTATATTGAAGCAATTCGAGATTGTGTGCAGAAACTAGCAGCCACAAATTACATCATAGAGGATGATGATCTGATTTTCTATACGTTGAATGGATTACCTGCCGAGTATGATCAGTTGAAAACCTCGATTAGAACACGAGGTGATTCAATTAAATTTGAAGAATTGATAAATATACTTCATGCTGAGGAAAGACATATGGTGCAAAGACAACAATTTAAGACTCCTGTGTTGGATAAAGCTTCTGTGTTTCTTACTCAAAGAACTGATTCTTCAAATGTTTCAGTGTTGTCCAATGGTTCTCAGTCTGTACCTTCAAACGGTCAAGCTGTTGTAACACCGAATGGTCAGACTACACCTCAATCTTTCCCTCAGTTTTTACCTCAGCCATTCAATCCTCAATATCCTTCATTCTATCCTAACTTTCACAACTCTGGAAGTTATAGAGGACGAGGTAGTAAGTCTGGATGTCAAATTTGTGGAAAAACAAATCACACAGCAGTAAGTTGTCATCATAGATTGAACCTTCAGTATCAAAGTCCTGATATAAATAGATGGAGAGGTTTTCCTCAATCATTTCCAATGTCAGCTGGTAGTCCATCTAGAGGTTTTCAACAGCAACAGCAGATACCACAGCCCACTGGTATTACCGGACAACCTAGATACTCTGGACCTAATGGCTCTAGCACATCCTCATATCCAATGCAAGGACAAATCCATATGGCAATGTCTCATCCCAATCCAGTTTGTACTCCAATGCATTTTGGCCAGAATTCATGGGAGCAACCTTCACCAACATATGCTGCTCAGTATGGATCTCAATATAATCCATCGTATGCTGCTCCACTTCAGTCTTATTCTGGTACTCCTGGTGGAAATTCTAATGAATATTCTCAACCTCAGTGGTATCTGGATACAGGAGCAACAAGTCATGTCACCAATGATGTTCAGAACATCATCAATCCAGTGGTTTGTTCTAACCAAAGTGGGATAATGGTTGGTAATGGCTCTTCTATACCTGTTCATCATACAGGTACTGGAATTGTTTCTACATCAGTAGCAACACTGAAGTTACAAAATATATTGCATACTCCTCGAATTTCTCACAATCTTCTATCCGTATTTCAACTGGCCAAGGACAATAATTGCTGTATTACATTTGATTGCAATGGTTTTGTTATTAAGTCGGTTAATCAGTGTTTGAATTCAGTGGTTAAGTCGGTTAATGTTGTGGTTAAGTCTCAAGGCTGTATATAAAGCCTCAGGCGTGTAATATGCAAGGCAATTGAGAAAATTCGAAATCAATGACAGAGAGAAAGGCGAATTTGTTCAGATTTGTGTTCATTCATTTGAGCTTCAATGAATTTGTGTTGAATGATTTCAGAGTACTTCTGATTGGTTTCAAAACCTCTATAACATCAACCAACTTTTTTATTAAATTTAACTATTTTTAGACGTAATTTTTTGCCATTGTTTTTTCTAAGTCAATTTACGTGAATATCGAATAATCAATCTCAACGTCTACTTGCGAGGGTTTCAATTAAAGACTCAGCAAATCCTTGTATGGGATGACTCGTAAGAGTAAAAACTTTTGGAAGGAGCAAATCCCTAAGTTCTAAATTTTGATCATCAGGCTAGATATTATTGTTACTAGAGTTATCAATACCTTAACATATCATCCGTACCGATCCATATGTACTGTGCCATATCAATGCGATACCGTCAGATTCACGTACCATATTGGCTAACGTACCGGCCAATACCGGGCTCGTATTGATATCAACCGGTTTCGAATTTTTTATCAAAATAGGGCTAATACGGAAAGAAACGAACGAAATAGGACAGATCTCAAACTATTTATAAAAGTAGGGCAATACGCAATTTGGATTCGCGTTTTTAATGTGACATGGCATGGGGTGCCAGCGTGTACACAAAACGCATATCGAATCTGCGTATTACAATAATGCGTATGCAAAACGCGTATTTAGTGCAACTTAAAACGCAACTTGGAGTTGCGTATTCCACTAGATGCCTTCCTGGATGCCTTGCTTTTTAAAAACAAGGCCACACTTTTCTCTCTCCTCTCTTTCCTCTGCCGTTTCTTTCTCTCTCCTCTCTCCTCTCTCTCTCCTCTCTTTCCTCTGCCGTTTCTTTCTCTCTCCTCTCTTCTCTCTCCTCTCTCTCCTCTCTCTCCTGCGTATTACTGTAATACGCGTATACAATACGCGTATTTAGTTACTGCACACGTATTGAGGTCTTGAGTTTGGTGTTTTAAATTGCAGTTTTAGAAAATGAAATTTGTTGATACCATAATTTTGTCCAACCATTTCATTTTTTTAGTTTTGCATTTAAAAGTGAATTTGTCGGAAAGATTTTTGTTGTGTTTTAAATATTTAAACCTCAAAATTTTCCCTATTTCGTGTCGTGTCAAAAGTAATACGTGTCGTATTAGATCGAAACCAAATATAATGTTTTTTATCGGATTCCAACTCGTATTTATTATTGTTTTAATTTATTTTTTGTCACGACCAAAAAAATTTAATCAAAATAAACACCCAAAAAATAACCCAAAAAATTAAAAATAAAAATAATTTTCAAATAAAATTGTAATTACAAAACGAAAAAAAATACAAAAAAAGGCGCGTGTGGGCCGCTTGGGCCGTGCCCGGCTTCGGTGCCGTGTGGGCCGTGCCCGGCTTCCGTGCCGTGTGGGCCGCCTGGGCCGGCTTTTTCTGCCCGGTTTTGGGGCCGGTTCGTCCGGTTCGGCCGCTTTTTGCGGGTTAGTGATATCTAAATTCAAAAAAAAAATTAGGAAATTATAAAATTTTAGGAAATTAACATTTTATTTATTTATTTGAATTAATAATTCTAAAGAAAATTTATTTTTGTTATTTATTTAAAATATCAATAATTATTCTTTTACAAAAATTAAATTAGAAGTTTAACATTTTTGTTATTTATTTGAAATTATAATTCTAAAGAAATTTATTTTTTGTAAAAGAATAATTATTGATATTTTAAATAAATAACAAAAATAAATTTTCTTTAGAATTATTAATTCAAATAAATAAATAAAATGTTAATTTCCTAAATTTTTTTTTGAATTTAGATATCACTAACCCGCAAAAACCGGCCGAACCGGACGAACCGGCCCCAAAACCGGGGAGAAAAAGCCGGCCCAGGCGGCCCACACGGCACGGAAGCTGGGCACGGCCCAGGCGGCCCACACGGCACTGAAGCCGGGCACGGCCCAGGCGGCCCACACGGCACCGAAGCCGGGCACGGCCCAGGCGGCCCACACGCGCCTTTTTTTTTGTATTTTTTTTCGTTTTGTAATTACAATTTTATTTGAAAATTATTTTTATTTTTAATTTTTTGGGTTATTTTTTTGGGTTATTTTTTTGGTGTTTATTTTGATTAAATTTTTTTAGGTAGTGACAAAAAATAAATTAAAACAATAATAAATACGAGTTGGAATCCGATAAAAAACATTATATTTGGTTTCGATCCAATACGACACGTTTTACTTTTGACACGACATGAAATAGGAAAAATTTTGAGGTTTAAATATTTAAAACACAACAAAAATCTTTCCGACAAATTCACTTTTAAATGCAAAACTAAGAGCAAGTGCAACAAAGTGAACAAATCCATCCCCCTCCCTATTTTACTCAGTTCAACTCAAAAAACAGGCTGCAACAAACTCCCTAAACAGGTTAACAAAATGGGTTTCATGAATAGTACCTCCCTAAATCAACCCCCATTTGATGCGCTACTGTTCATGACCCTTTTAATTTTTTATTATTTCTCTCTCTCTCTCTCTCAAAATGGGTTCTTTATTGTAAATATTTTAAAAAAGTAAAAAATAGTATTTTAATAGTAGAAAGTGAGTATAGGTAGTATTGTTGGAGTGTTGAAAATGACATGGGTGAATAAAGAACCGTTCACTAATTTTTTTGGCTAAAGATTTGTTCACCCTTGTTGCACTTGCTCTAAAAAAATGAAATGGTTGGACAAAACTATGGTATCAACAAATTTCATTTTCTAAAACTGCAATTTAAAACACCAAACTCAAGACCTCAATACGTGTGCAGTAACTAAATACGCGTATTACAGTAATACGCAGGAGAGAGGAGAGAGAAAGAAACGGCAGAGGAAAGAGAGGAGAGAGAGAGGACAGAGGAGAGAGGACAGAGGAGAGAGAAAGAAACGGCAGAGGAGAGAGAGAGGAGAGAGAGAGGACAGAGGACAGAGAAAGAAACGGCGGAGGAAAGAGAGGAGAGAGAGGAGATAGAAAAGTGTGGCCTTGTTTTTAAAAAGCAAGGCATCCAGTGGAATACGCAACTCCAAGTTGCGTTTTAAGTTGCACTAAATACGCGTTTTGGGTACACGTTGGCACCCCATGCCATGTCACATTAAAAACGCGGATCCAAATTGCGTATTACCCTACTTTTATAAATAGTTTGAGATCTGCCCTATTTCGCTCGTTTCTTTCCGTATTAGCCCTATTTTGATAAAAAATTCGAATTTTTTTTTAAAATTTAAAATTGATGATTTTTGATAATTACACATAAATTGAGACTAGAAACGTAATTAAATCTTGTAGAGTAAAATATTATCCCTTTTATGCTTAGTGATTTATTTTAAGTTGTGATACTTTATTTTATATGTTAAATTTGATTTTTTTGTTACACAATGTTATTTTAGAAATGTATATTATTTTTTAGCGAAATTCCAAAAAGGTACGCCAGAATATACTGGTACCGGTCCGTACCATACAGGTAACAAAAACAGTATGATTGCCAATACGAGATTAATAACTTCGATTGTTAATGTCTTTTTTATTTTGTTTTTAAATTTCTTACTAAAGTTAGACGTAATAAAAAAAGCAACAACATATAAGAGTTTTAAAATAAATCACTAGAACCGAAACAAATTTGATTATTTTTTAAATTATTTTTAATTGATGAGTCTAGATTGGCTTCACTTCAGCGCATGATTACTTTTATGGTCGAACATTATTCAATCACTCAGTAATCGTTTGCTCAGTTAAATAACAGCTCAACTACCAATGCTTATTACATTACTTACAGAGTTTTCATTTAATGCCCTGCTCCTCCCAATATGAAAAGTGGAGTTTTGGTGACCAAAAGCAATTTACTCTTCGAAATATATTTATCGACCATCATGAGCTCACCTGGAATTCATCCATCTTCTACCCTATATAGGCCCCATTGGCTTCTAGTTAATATTTATTCTAAATTTTTGTCTTTTTTTTTTTTTTTTTGCATTTGTTGTTTAAATCTCAATGTTTTGTAGTTTATTGGTCCGTCTTGATAAAAGGAATCTAATGAGTATAAAATTGTGTCCAAGTGTTAAAAAAAAAGTCACTAAAAACGACGAATAAGTACAAAAAACTCTGTTTTTTTATTTATTTTTGTCTTTTCTGAACTTTTTTCAAATTTAGCCGATGATTGATAACTTTTCTGAAAGCTCTTGTTGAGATGAACCAATAAATCAAAAAAAATTGATGAAAAACAAAAAATTGTAAAAAAATTTCAAATAAGGACGAAAAAAATTTCAATAAATAAACACATAAAAACCACAGTCCAAATGGACCTATAAAGGGTTACAAGACCAAAAGACGATGTAGACGATTAGAAATATCATTCATACGCTCTTGCATACACCTCACCATCTTGATTGGCTGACAATCATCCCTGATATTAGGATTTGTGTGGAAAAACTACAGTACGTGTACGAAGGTGATTGTCACGTTTTTGGCACTAACAATAATATTTTTAGAGCTTTCTTATTTGAACTTTTTAAACTTCATTTCATATTTTTATACTTTTTCTAATTTGTCTCGTTAATAGAAATAATTAACTCCAAAAAATTGATAACGAATAGCAATTAACATCAATAATGTCTACCATTGTTCTAAGAAAACATAGGAAAATTCAGCCTATGTTGCAGCTCAATAACAAAAAAGGCCGCAACGAATGTTGCGCTGGCGACAAGATAAAATTAGAAATCTAATAAAGAATATTTAATTATACAGGGTGGTGGGTCCACGTTTGCTCAACCGCCGTTGCGTCTCCCTCGACATCCATTTTTGGCGACGTAAGCAAACGAGCCCTCGAGAAGAACGGCGGCGGCCGCGGCGTCATGGAAAAAATCCACTTGTCCGACAGCCCAAACTGCCTCCATCTACTACTTCCTTCTCCCCTCCTCGAACTCCCTTCAACCGGCAAAACGACGACGCAGCTAATCGTCCTTTTCAGCCTCCGACTCATCATTTGCCTCCTCACCTCTACCGGTAGTCTCAACGTGTACCTGTCAAAGTTCTCTCCCGGTAGAATCAGTGAGTGACCCGTCGAGTGAGACCTCAGAAACCACCCTTCTCCCCGTCGATTCCTCTTCGGCACTTCACTAATTTGTGCCTCCCTCTTTGGACTTTCCTCAGTGTCAACTGAAATCTGAGTTTGGTTTTGTGCTTCACCGAGTCCGACAAGGTTACTCGAATGAGTTGACTCAGTTCCTTCGACGAGTTGGTTTTGACTCTGTGTGAGGTTCGCTCGACAGACGGGACAGGTAATGTGAGAGGCCAACCAGGCGTCTATACACTCGGAATGAAAAACATGATCGCATTGAGGCAATAAACGCAAAGTGTCGTCATTTTCAAATTCGGCTAGGCACACCGCGCATTCTGGAGTTCCTCCTTTGCCGATTTTGAGATCTTTGACCTCAGAGTATTGAAAAATCGGAAACGAATCGATCACTTCGTCATCGAGGCCGCACTTCCTGTGCTGCAGTCGTGCAGCGGCGAAGGGGCGGGAATTTCCTGCTTCGGCAGCGTCGTCGCCCCAGTGACGGATGTAGAGAGATAAGAAGCCCATGAGGAAGAAGGCGCCGATGAGAACCACGATTATGATTGCAGTTGACGGACTGCAGTTCGAGTAAGCGATATCCTGCGATGAAGAATCCGGACTCATTTGCGCGGTGGCGGAAGGCGGCAGCGCTAAGAGTAGGAGCAAAAGGACAGGGCAAATAATTCCATACAAGTGAAAGTGGATGTGAGATATTGAACGGCTGAGATTGGTCATGGTTGTTCGATGAAACGGCGGCTGCACCATGAAACGAGTATTTTATACTGTGAGGATGAGGAAGGAGTTTTGAGTTCAGTGGTCTTATATACAAGAGAAGGAGAAGTGGGGTCGGATCAGAGGTGACTTGAGCAGGAAGCGAGGGGATAGTTTCGTAACGAGCAACTTTACTAGTATATATATATTTGTATCGGTGCACTTTCGTATAAATTAGTAAACTTTCTTTTTCGAAATTTTGGGCATATATGCAAGCAATGACGTTAATTTTATGGATATGGATATCCGAGGTTCATTAATGATTACCAGAAGTAGTTCAGGTCCAACCAGACATCATGGATTTCCACATTCGTTATGGGCCATTAGTTTTATTGAAAGGTTTTAATCTGAATTTATGTAGTTAGGGTCAACTTATTTCTTTACACGTAGGGTCCACACTTATGTCTCCCTTATTAGAGGTCAAAATTGTAAAAAAAATAGGTGGATTGTAAGATGAAGATATAGTAAGAAGAAGATGTATTATAGATGGATGAATAGTTATATATGATTTATTTAAATATTTCGAGAAAAGAGAATATAATAGATATGAGTATGTTGATGAAATTTCATAATTAATAATGGTTTTTAATTAATAATGATATTTGTGTAAATTAAATGAGGATATGAAAGGGAGATAATTAAGATATGAATAGAGAAAAAGGCGTGATAATTTTCTCATGTTCAGAATTCAAAAAGGTAAACAACCTCCGAATATGATAACTCATCATATTTGGAGTAATAATTTTATCTACTCATTTTACCCCTAACAAACAGCCACTTATTGAGATACCAAACACACATTTTATAGCTACTTATTTGTTTGTGATTATCATTGAGACTGAATTTTTATTCAAACTTGTACAAGTAAAATTGTCCAATGAAATTATCTTGAAAGTCTTGTTTTAAAATCACACGAGTCGCTCATTTATTTGCATTTCGTCTCTTTACAACACTGTTCTATAGAGCACTAAAAAACAAACAATTCGAATTTTATTTTTAAAATCAAAATCTTATTCGTTCAACAAACAAATCAGGCATCCCCTTTTTGTTTTGAGTAACACAAATCTTGAGTAATTTCTTAAGTTATTAGAAGTTATTTTTTTTTAATTGTAATAGAGCGTTCAGCTAGGATTCGGAGAGGTTGTAGTGCAATTTTTTATAATGCGTGTGTAGTGCTACAAAACGATGTAATTTTTTTAATTTTACTCGCAAAACTATGTCGTTTTAATTTCATGCATTTTGATAGTATTCACGTGATAAATTAAAACAATTTAACAAAACGGGCAAAACTATGTCATTTTATCTGCATTACATGCATACTACAAGAAATTACAATACAGCTCTGTGAAATCTGTTCGGCAAACTTGCGTGAGGAACTAATCTCACCCACATAGTGAAATTTAGTTAGGTAACTTGACGAATCACTCAAGATAGATTAGTAAGGTATAAGAGCAATGCTACAATCTCATAATTAGAATTAAGGAATTCTTTTTGAATTCAAAATCAAGGGTCATTATTCACTTTAAATTATAAGACTACAAATATAAATGAGATCATGACCTTTGATTTTGAGTTCATAAAAAATTTCTTGGTTCTTATTATGGATCATAATATTTTCTATGGTATAAACTATGAAGGATGAGATAGAGGAGAGTCTAGAAGGGACTGGAGGGTACCAGAATGTTTCTAGAAACCTTTATTTAAAAAGTAACACACCTGATTAGGTAATATTGTGAATAAAAAAATAATTATTTAAGGTAATAAAATTATTGTTTAATTAGCAATTTTAATTACGTATAGTTGTACATGTTTTGAGGGAGGAGGGAGATGGGTTTTTTGGGGGGTGGTGGGGTGGTTTGGCGGCGGGGAGTCTAGGAGGGTCTGGGGCTACCAAATAGCAGATTAGATTTAGGTTAGATTAAGTCTAACTCTATTATTGAGTAATTATTTTTGTTTTTGTGTTTATTAATTTTTGTCTATTTTTACAAATTACTGGATAAATTTTGAATAAAATAATTATAAAATTAAAAAAAAAAAAGTGAACCAAACTTCAAAAGGATGTAAAAAATGATAAAGAATCTAAGATAGTTATTTATTTATTTATTATTATTATTATTATTTTCAATCTTTGGTGTATTTTTTAAAACGCTTTATCATAAAAGTTTATTGTTTGCATTTCTCTAGGTAAAAAAAAATAGTTTTTTTTTTATAAAATTCACAAATAATTTAAAAGTTTAAAAAATAATATAGAAAAACAATATGAGAAAAATCGACTAAATTAGACCATAGCTCTTTGGAAGCAAACGTGCATGGTTTACCATTGCGTACAAGAGTAGCTCGCCGATGACGATGGTGCAGTTAAGGTAAAACGGCTTAAAAGGGCCCAAAAATTGACAGCGACAAAAGGTAGGAAATTTTTTAATATTATTAATTCATCAAAATAAATTTTAAAATAAATTTTATTAAATTAGACGACACTATTCTTACTATTTACCAGATAAATTTTTCTGTTGAAAAATGATCAGATAAATTTATCTATTGAAAACTGAACAAAAGATAAATTTATCTCTTATGATTCTGTATGGTTGTGGAAAATGTTATCAAAAAATGTCTTCGGTGGCCAAGGTGACAAATACAAGTAGTTGGTGGTGGCCGATTGATGATAACGTAATTGAAGAAGGGGTAGCAAATAATTAAGTATTTGAGTGAGTATTTATGAGTAACAATTGTAATTTTGTCGATAAAATTCTCTTTCTCAAAATTAAAGAACCTTAATTTGAAGTGAAGACTTTTAAATGTACGAATCTTAAATGTTATATACAGTTAGCCTATAGTAAATGAAACATTATGTCTTGGTTTTGAACTTTATGCCAAATTTCTGTTGAAGTATGATGACACGATATGCCATACTTTTTGATAGCAATATATATACACTATTGTAGGGTTCACATATTTAAAGGCTCCATTTGGTCCGACAAGATCATTGGATTATTTTTTCGTCTTTATGTAAATTTTTTTTGTAATTTTTTGTCTTTCGTCAATTTTTTTGTGAATTATTGGTTCGTCTTGATAAAAGTTTTCAAAAAAATTATAAATCATGGACCAAATCTGAAAAAAATTTAGAAAAGCCAAAAATAATTAAAAAATAGAGTTTTTTTAGCTTATTCGTCGTCTTTAGTGATATTTTTTTAATTTTTAGACATAATTTTATACTTTTTAAATTCCTTTCATCGAGATGAATCAATAATCCACAAAATATTGAGGTCAAAACAACAAATGCAAAAAAAAAAAAAAATGAATAGAGACAAAAAAAAATCCTAATAATCTAGGGAGGCCAAATGAAGCCTTAAGTTTCTTTCCAACGTGAAAAGAAAACCCAGACTTTTCCCTAGTAGCAAATCAATCCTTTGATCCTATTGTGTAAATTTAACACCTAGTGCTCTATATGGCACGGACAAAGACACATATACTACTATTGAATCGAATAATCACATGGAATATGGAAAAATGTAATAACGAACGCAAGAATGATACAATATTTTGTTTATTCATATGTATATACCTTTTGACAATTACGTATTCAAGTTAAAGACTTCTATGAAATGCGTTCTTAACCGGCACAGGGATCTGTTTTATATATCCAAGGTTTGATTTGAAACCTATTCATATATATGGATGAGTGATATTTATATGTACTTAATTAATTCATTAAATTCTTGATCGGGATATAGTGAATGTGTAAATACCCTAAATTTTTAAATGAAAATAAAATAAAATAAAAAATTAAATTTTAATATATGAAATTATTAATTGATTTATTTAGTTTGCGCGTTTTTATTTTAGCCATACCTTATACTCTTGGATTTGTGCATGTGTGTGTTTGGACCCAACCCATTGGACTAATTCTTGAGCCCAACCCTTGATCCATTGGCAATTCATGGAGCCTTGACCCAAGTGGAACCCAACTTGCTTACCCGGTCCACGACCCAAATCCTTCTGGCTTGACCCAAAACCCATTACGTCAGCCAATTCTCATGGAGCTTGTCACATGGGATAATTTTTCCCTTAATCATCTCACTCACATGCTCCTTCTCCAAAAACAGATGTTTACTTCTCCTCTTCCTCCATTGAACATCCAATCCTTAGAGGCTACTCTTCTTTTCCCCAGCCAACCCCCTTCCACCCCTGGTTTTGGTCACAAACCACTCCTCTAATGTTCATCATGGCTGAGCAAGGCAATTCCTTCACTCCATCAAAAATCTGCCAGAATTTTTCCTCACCAATGGCACCCCATGCAAAGCTATCTCCCACACTCAAGCCCTCTCTATTTCTATATTTCCATCCTCACCATTCCACCTACGAATTTCAGTTTTTCAGAGAGTGGAGAGAGTACCATGGTTGTGAGTTGTAAGTGAGAAGATAGAAAATAACAGTAGAGAGAGTGAGAAGAGGTAGAACTTCTGTTGAAGGTCAATCATTCAAATTCAAGCCATAACCTTCAATTCAACTTTTGATTCTTCAATACCAAGGTAAATGAAACTCTCCCTAACCTTTAATTTATGCATTGATCGACATTGAGCTCCACGGAGATCGAAAAAACGAAACCCAGTTCTGTATTTTCGTAGAAGATGATGTTGACACTGGTGTCTTAATTTTGACACACCAGTGTCTTTGCTTTCTGTATGTTTTAGTGTTCTGTATTTTAATGGTTACACCGGTGTCATAGTTTTGACATACCGGTGTCTTTACTTTCTGTAGTTTACATTGTTCTGGACTTTCATGCTTACACCGGTGCTTAGTTTTTGTTACACCGGTGTCTCCCTCTTGTAGTACTTCATAGTATGCCTAAAATATGACCTTACACCGGTGCCTCAGTTTTAGTTACACCGGTGTCTTACCTTTCTGTATGTATTTAAGTACATTACAGAACAGACCTTACACCGGTGCCTCTGAAACCTTACACCGGTCATCTGTTATGAAATTTTGACACTTAGTTTCTGATTTAAGGCATGGTATGTTCTATGAAAATATACTTATTTTCTATAAATAAATTTAAGTAAATACATTATTCTTACATTATTCTTAATGTATTTACTTTAATTTTATTTAATGAAAATAAGGAAGTACCCTCCATTTGGAAACAATGGCATTTACAGAAAATTGAAATTCCATCCGAATCAAAATGTCGCCCTCCCTATTTTAGTACAAAATTGAAAAATCACTCGTTTTCTTCCTATTCTTTGGCCCGAAACTCACCCTAAACTTATGCGTTTGACGCGTATTAATATACCATTGTGCTTAGAAAAAATCAAGGAATCATTTCCGAGACTTTTTATTCCCTAAATCGAAACTTGAAAAATTTAACTTTTTCTATACTTAGAAAAAATTTCAGACAACAACATTTTTCAGAACATTAGAATTTTGCCTCAATTCTTATATAATGACTAATACACCTATAATCAAGTTTAGATTATCATTTTGAAACTTTAGGTATCCTATATCATTATGAGATGACATCTTATTCAAAAATTAGCGTGTTAGAAGCTTTCTTGCGAAATGAAAGCATGCGATTATTGTTTATGTGCCATAGCTTGCTTATTTGTACTATCTTGTTCGCTTGATTAATCTTGCATCTCCAACACATCATTATGTTATCATGAGTCTAGTCGTTTAAACGAAACTTAGATGGAGTCAATGAGAAACGTTTGAGATTAGTGGAGATGACACTCGAGATTTTGACACGAGTCATAAAAAGTCACGAGCTTTGTAACGAAAATCGAGAATTTGATAAACTCTTATATTTGGTGACTCGAGATTTGACTTACTCCTTGGGGAGATGTGTTAGGATGTCTTTAGCCGGGATATAGATTTAGCCGAACTATGTCTGTTACCACCGGGCTGTGTCTTGGAGCCGAGTCGGTCACGTCTCATGTATTTAGCCAAGTTATGTCGTGAGCCGGTTATGTTCGTAAGCCGTGTCGTGTCTTTTCAAAAAATAAAATATAGTTGAAGGGGAGGAGTTAGATATTTTTTTTTAGTCAAGGTACGACATATGGGAGACATAATGTTTGGAGCATAACAGTTGGGAGCATAGGATACGGAAGCCGATGTTTGGGTACACTAGCGCCGGATACGAGGTCAGCGTAGGGGTTGAGACCATATTGGTCGGGAACATCATAACACCAATTTGATAAATGAAAGTTTGATGACGGATAATGCTTGTGTCAACTCAAACTTTGTATTTTGAAAGGAAATTTTGGACACTTGTCAACAATGGTGAACACTTATGGATATAAGTCGGGTGCGTGTGTCAGAAACTTGGAAACAAGTCATAGGGTTTGATTTAAGGATATATTGTCGATATTTCATTCATTTAATGTACTTACTTGGTTAATGTTTCCGCTTATTTGTTTAATCTGATTATGTCAACTCTGATTATTTTGTTCTGTTCATAATACTTGATTAACTGCTCATACTATCTTCATGATCATGCATCATTGATCCATTGCATAGATTTGAGATTTAGGGTAGTTTTATTTGCTGAGCGTTAATCGCTCATCTGGTACAACTTCTCTGCCCCTGGCCTTTCATGCCAGGTGTCGAAGATGACGTTGCTGAGCCCAGTTATCCAAATACCAACGGTAGTACTTTCGAGGAGGATGTCGTAGCTCCGTGGTTCACCTAGATATATTTTGAGCTCTTAATTTTAAATTTTAATGTAATTTCTTTAAATTCGGATGATTGTAATCAAATTTTATTTTGACTAAGTAATGAAAATATGGTTGACTTTTGATAAATTGTTTTAAATTAACGTCTTCGAAATCCGGGGCGTTACAGAATGTATATAGATTCTATCCTTGTAAGTTTTACTAGATACGACGTATATATTGCTTTTAAAAAACCTTCTCAAGAACTAAGAGATTCGTTCGAGAAACTTAAAGAATTGATAGAATTGTGGTGGGAGTTCAGATAAGACCCTTATCAGATGCATAATATTATATCTACCCTTAGGGGCCGATTGGATGGAGGTATATTTTGAGGGGGATAAGTTATTGAGGGGGGATAAGATAAGAGGGGGTATTATTTTTGGAGGGATGGCCCACATTGATGTGATGTTTATAGAGGGGTATAAAAAAGTAGATGGTTTGGATGAGGGATTAAATAAGGGGATAAAGGGGGATAAGAGTGGTGGATAAGGAAAAAAACTGTTGATTGTTTGGATGGGAAAAAAAAAGAAGGGGGATAATTTTTGGAGGAGGTAAAAGGATCGACGTGACATGTTTAGCATGGTTTGGGAGCAAAAAATGCAGGGGGATAATTTTTGGGTAGGCCAAAAATAATCCCCCTGGAGGGGGATAAAGGGGGATAATTTTTGGGTAGGGGGGAGGTGGCCCAAAAGTTATCCCCCGGAGAGGGATAAAGAGGGGAGGGGGTATTGATAATACCCCTTCTTCTTCATTACAAATACAAAATAACCTTATCCCCCTATTTTATCCTCCATCAAAATCAAGTACTATTTTATCCCCCTTTTTTAATATTTTATCCCCATTTTTTAATACTTCATCTAAACTATCTATTTTTTATTACCCCCTCTATAAATATCACATCAATGTGGGCCAACCCTTTAAAAATAATACCCCCTCTTATCTTATCCCCTTTTGTTTTTCATCAATTTTTTTGATTTATTGATTCATCTCGACAAGAGTTTTCAGAAAAGTTATCAATCATCGGCTAAATTTGAAAAAAGTTCAAAAAACACAAAAATAAATCAAAAAATAGAGTTTTTTGTACTTATTCGTCGTCTTTAGTGACTTTTTTTTAACTTTTTGACATAATTTTATACTCATTAGATTCCTTTCATCAAGACGGACTACTAAACTACAAAATATTGAGATTTAAATAACATTTTTAACATTTTTTTAACTTTTTGACATTTTTGTACTTATTCGTCGTCTTTAGTGACTTTTTTAACTTTTGAACATAATTTTATACTCATTAGATTCCTTTTATCAAGACGGACTGATAAACTATAGCAAAAAATAATCCAAATAGGGCCTATAATCCAAATGGGGACTAATAAACTATAGCAATAAATAAATAAATAAATAAAGACAAAAATAACAAATAAATAAAAACTATAGCCCAAATGGGACCTATAATCCCTTATCCAATCAGCCTCTCAAATGATTATTTTTGAATAATTTAAGGGTTTTTTAACTTTGTTTTACCAATTAACAAAAAAAAGAAAAAAATAATAACAAAATATAAATCAACAATAAAAAATTTAGTTAAAAAGAAAAAATATATAATTTAGCTCGCGTAAATTTAGTTAACAATAAAAAAGATATAAAGAGAAAAATTTAGTTAACAATAAAAAAGAGAAAAATATAATTTTGGGAGGGGGTGAAATATAAGAGGGGGTAATAGGGGAGAAGAGGGGGTAATAGGGGAGAAGAGGGGGGGATAATTTTTGGAGGGGGAGATTTTTAGTTTCCAAACCATACCAAAGAGGAGGACCCACCCCTAAGAAGGGGTGATAATTTTTGGAGGGGGGCTTTCCCCCATCCAAGCAGGCTCTTAGCCCATTGTTTGTACTTGAAACATGCGGCAGAAATCCCTGAAAGGGAAATGATTGTACGTTTAAGAATAAATTAACCATAAAAACCAGCCTAAAAGCCCACATGTTAAAATTAATGACTTGTTTGTTTTTTTAAATTTTGGGCTAAGAATATTAATTTTGTATTATGTAAAACAGCTTAAAAGGGCCCCGAAAATTGACAGGGACAAAAAGTCGAAAACACTCCATTTGAAGTTTGGAAATAATATGCATCCACTTGCAACAAGAGTTAAATTTGATAATTATGTAGACATAAAGACTAACAAAAAATTGATTATTTTATAAAGTTAATCATTTTGTCTTGCAGATGTTATAGAAAAAGGCAACAACTCATGATCAAAAGTTCTTAGCAAAAAAAAAACTCATGATCAAAAGTTTTAAAAAAATCACTACAAAAAAAATTCAGTATTTTCTAAGTTATTATCAATTGATGTGCTCAGATTAGTTCGGCTCATAACTCTGTTAGAAGTCTTCACGTTCGACTAATGTTCACCTCACTCAATCAAAGGAAACTAATAACAGAATATGCTTGGTGGGCGCTCAAAATCTCAGAGACAAGATTCTCTTTTAATGACCTGCACCTCCCGATATAGAAAATGAAACGTGATCAACAGTCATAATTAAGTCTACTTAATTAGAATCCATCCATCCTCCCTCCTATACAAGTGGTTATAGGGCCAAAGACCACGCATGCTTATAAATATCATTCATACTCTTTAGTATACATCTCTACTTCTTGATTACTTACTTTTGATCGTTAAAAGATTTTTGGCTAGAAATCACCGTAGTCTTAGGATATGTGTGCATAAATCATTGTAGGAGCACAGGAGGCAATCGTCATGTTTTTGGCACTATCAATAATAGAGTGTTCTTGTTTGAATTTTTTAAACTTCATTCTATATTTTTGTAGATTTTTAATTCTTCTAGTTAATAAAAAATAATTAACTCCAGAAAGTTCATGATAACAATTAACATCAATAAAATGGCTACCATTGTTTCAAAAAAAAAACTTAAGCTAATGTTACGCTGGCAAGAAGATAAAATTAGAAATGTAATAGAGGATATTTAATTATACAAGGTGGAGGGTCCCCGTTTGCTAAGCCGCCGTTACGTCTCCCTCGACACCCATCTTTGGCGACGTAATTAAACAGGCCCTCGAGAAGAACGGTGGCGTCATGGAAAAAACCCACCGGTCGGACCGCCCCACGTGCCTCCCTCTACTACTTCCTTCTCCCCTCCTCGAACTCCCTTCAACCGGCAAAACGATTACGCAGCTAATCGTCCGTTTCAGCCTCCGACTCATCATTTGCCTCCTCACCTCTACCGGTAATCTCAGCGTGTACCTCTCAAAGTTATCTCCTGATTGAAACAGTGAGTGACCCGTCGAGTGGGACCTAGGAAACTTCCCTCCTCCCCATGGATTCCGCTTCGGCATTTCACTAACTTGTGCCTCCCTGTTTTGACTTTCGTCTATGTCAATTGAAATCTGAATTTGGTTTTGCGCTTCACCGAGTCCGACCGAGTTATTCGAATGAGTTGACTCAGTTCCTTGGGCGAGTTCGTTTTGACTCTGCGCGAGGTTCGCTCGGCAGACGGGACAGGTGATGTGAGCGGCCAACCAGGCGTCTATACAGTCGGGATGAAAAACGTGATCGCATTTGGGCAATAAACGCAAAGTGTCGTCGTTTTCGAATTCGGCTAGGCACACCGCGCATTCTAGCGTTCCTCCTTTGCCGATTTTGAGATCTTTAACCTCATAGTATTGAAAAATCGGAAACGAATCGATCACTTCGGGATCGAGGCCGCACTTCCTCTGACGCAGTCGTGGAGCGGCTAAGTGTCGGGAATTTCCTCCTACGGCAGCGTCGTGGCCGCAGCAACGGATGTAGAGAGATAAGAAGCCCATGAGAAATAAGGCGCCGACAAGAACCACGATCACAGGTCCCGTTGACGGAATGAAGTTCGAGCTAGCGATATCCTGTGAGGAAGTATTCATACTCATTTGCGCAGTGGCGGAAGGCGCCGCCGCCAAGAATCGGAGGAGGAGGACTGGGCATATAACTCCATGCGTGTGAAAGAGGATGTGGGATATTGAACATCTGAGATTTGTCATTTCTTTCAATTAAACGGCGGCTGCACAGCACTCATGAAACGAGTATTTTATGCTGTGAGGATGAGAAAGGAGTTTTGAGTTCAGTGGTCTTATATACAAGAGGAGGAGAAGTGGGGTCGGATAAGAGGCGACTTGAGCAGGAAGCAAGAGGATAGTTTCGTAATTTTGGGCATATGCAAGCAATGACGTTTTATGCACATGCAAATCTGAGGTTCATTAGTGATTTCCAAAACTAGTTAAGGACATCATGGATTTTCACATTCTGTATGGATGGCTGCTAAACACGTCATGATACATTCAATGTGGCCATCTATATCTATTTTCAACAATGCTACAAACACAGTTGTATTTCGAGCTATTAAATGCACGTAGAATTTCTAACTTATTAAGGGTCTCATGTTTATCCAATAGCTACGGATATATCTGTGTCAGAATGCGTTCAGAAATATCTGTGTCCTTCGACGTATTCTACGAATAAATATTTAGTGTTCATGAACAATGACACCTAGCGTCTTATATTTACATAAATTTATTTTACGAGTAAATATTTAGTGTTAAAAAAAATGACACGTACGTAGTGTCTTTTTTGGAACACTACGTGTTAATATTTGTAAAATACTGTATCAAATTTCTTGTATTGTATATCAACTCTAAGATTTCCATGCCTCGTTGTTACATTAAGATAAGTTTTAAGCGTTGACCATGGGGTCAATCCCTAATTTTTTTTTTTTATAGTCCCAAGCCTTTACAGTAAGTTTTTAAAAACAAGAAGTGGGCCGTTAGTATTTTTGAGAGATTCTATGTTGGAGGTCGGGGAATCACAAGTATACACAATAGAACAAATATTTGAGAGAAAAATTTTGGTTTATATAAACACCATACAAAGTTACAAAAAAAAACTCTCAAGGAAGAAATTATCAACCTCAACTCAATCACTCACTCTCTCTTTGGTTCGTAATCTCTCTCTGTCTCACCTACTACACACACACAGCCTAAAGAATTACATCGTAATTTATAGGCCTAAGAAAGCTTCAAGAAATACCTAAAAGGTACAAATTGGCAGCTCAAGGTGCTCATTGGGTACTACAATGGAGAGACACACATAGGGAACAAAATTATTTCACTACATTGGAGAGATACCCAACAATCACCCTCTCAACCCCATGTGGTCCATGCTTCCAATCTAGCCACCCCCTCGCTCAGGTGCCTATCCGAAAACATCATAAACTAAATTAGTTGCAAAAGTGACCCTTCTTCTTAAACACGATGTCACTTTGTCAACCCCATCAAAACTTGTTGCCCGAGCCGTTTCCTTTTTGATGTTGCCCTTCGCTTGCATCTTTACACGCCACACTTGTGTAACCTGACGCCTCTCCTATTTGCTTTCTTGATAACCATTATTTGCACGCTTCATCTCAACATGACCTTGAAACCTATACGAATTTCCCATCATCTTGCCTTGCAACATCGCCTTGTCGCCCTTATAAACTCTAAGGGCTTCATTTTTGAATGAGAAATCTACAACCTCTTGAATCTAAAGTTCCCATAAAGATTAGATATTTTCTCAATCCGAGCACATGCCGAACTCAGGTCAATGTCACAATTCTTCCGTTGGCCATCCAAAATTGTACCGCTCCAATTCCAACAACTTTATTTATCGTGTTGTTTGTCATCCTAACGGTATTACCATCACAAGTTATGTACAAAAATATTTTCTATTTGAGCACAGATGAAATGAACAACCGAAATACATAACGCAACCAAAAAGTTTCGTACATTCGGAAGTCACGGCAAACAAATTACCATCATTTTTGGCGTAGCTTTCAACAGTCGCCGCTTCGGATTTCTCCTTCTTTGCTTTAAGCTTTCAGCAAAACTTCAAAATATGTCCTTCTTCTTCGCAATAGTAGCATTTTCTTTTGTCAACTCCCCAAGACTCTCCACCTCGTGAGTGTGAATGCCCCCTGACCAATTCTTTTTTTTCGTCGTTCGCCCTCTAGCCTGACAAATGCAATCAAGATACGCTCATCCAATGTCCGCTCGTTCTCGTTCCTCTGCATCGACTCGTGGGATAGGAGTGTAGCAATGACCATATCAAGTTTGAGTGTGTCTTTCTCGTACATCAAAGTACTCTAGAGATGCTCGTACGATGGCAGGAGTGAAACTAACAAAATAATTGTTTTGTCTTCTTCCTCAATCTTTGCACCAATGGCTTCCATCTCCATTAGTAGCCGATTGAACTCATCCAAGTGCCCATTGAGGCTTGCTCCTTTGGACATATGCAATGTGTACAATTGCTTCTTTAACAATAACCGACTTGTCAAAGATTTGGACTTGTACTTACTCTCCAATTTTGTCCAAAGTTTCATCAGATCCCTTTCATTGATAACTTCCCGGAGAGTGCTATTTCCGAGATACAATTGGATCTTGCTATTTACAAGCTCCCTTGTCTCCTCCCATTTGGCATCCTTCATCCCTTCGGCTTTTTCGGATATCTTCTTCAGCATCTTCACCAAACCCTCTCTCGTCAAGATATTCTTCACCCTTTGTTGCCAAAGAGTAAAATCATTATGGTCGTTGAAGGGCTCGACTACAAACCCGTGGCTCTTTTCCACCATAGCTTATCCGAACAGGCTCAAAAAACTTGAAATATAGTCTCCGGGGTTATAAATACACCACTGTCGTAACAAGAAAGTCAAATCTTAAAAAATGGACTACGCTGTTGGATCCGAAAAGCTTGAGTTAGCCAGAAAACACTATAATTTTGTCAAAATCGGAGTTGAACGGCTCCGAAATCGCAAAAATCCAATCTGGAATATTCCTCAACAAAAGGGAATATTCTTTGTTGGCTGGACACTGACTGTGCACCTTCTGCTGACGCGATACCGCCACCTGTTCGCTGACTCAGCACTTTGCTGACGTGGCCGTTAACGTGTGTTGCCACGTGTCTGCCGCCTAGGCGACGTAGCTGCCTACTAGTGTTGACGTGGATGCTGACTGGATCTTCAACGGTTGACTGGCCCGCTGAAGTCAGCAGCTGACGTGGTCGTCTTTCTACGTCCAGATAGCGTGTGAATGACACGCACGCGAGTAGATCTCACTCGCTTCCTTAAGCCACCTTCTCCCGATGCATTTGCTTCTCCGATGGTCGGATGGTGGTCTGGAAAACTTCTTTGGCTTCGTCTCGTTGTGACAAACACAACCGTATGGTTAAAAACGAATTTCGAACACTTCAATAAATCGACAAATTTGACAGTGCGCTTCGAACTGATTCCTACGCTCAACCGTCGCCCTGATACCACTGTTAATTGAGGAATCACAAGCACACAAACAATGGAACAAACCTTTGAGAGAAAAATTTTGCTTTATATAAACACTATACAAAGTTTAAAAAAAAACTCTCAAAGAGAAAATTCTCAACCTCAACTCACTCACCGTCTTTTTCTCTGACTTGTAATCTCTTTCTGCCTCACCCACTACGCACACACAATTTAAAAGATTACATCTTAATTTATAGACATAAGAAAGCTTGAAGAAATACCTAGAAGGTACAAATTGGCGGCTCAATGTGCTCATTAGGTACTACAACAAGAGACACATATGGAGAATAAAATCATTTCACTACATGGTGGAGACACCCAACATTTGAGTATGACTTTGTAGAGGTAGGGTCAACTTATTTTTATATAGGTAGGGTCCACACTCATTGAAATACATAAAACGCACATATATAATAGCTACTTACTAATTTTTGTTACTAAAAGCACAAGATGAAACATCCATCGAAAATGTTTCAAAAACAGCTAACATATTAGATTAAGGTTAGATTAAGTCTAACTCAATTATAAAATTATTGCTTTTATTTTAGTCAATTTTGAGTCTTATTTTCATAGATTACTGGTTACTTGTACTTTGAAAGATTGACTTATACCCTAAAATTCTGTGACTGGTCAAGATTTGTACCATTGGGCATATTGAATTGCACATTCGAACAAATGACTTACACTTTTAAGATTCCTGACTTGCACCTTGAAAAAAATTGACTTGCACCATAAAATTTTCTGACTGGTCATAAAATGTATATATATGGTTACCATATTTTTAGAAATTACTTTTCTAAAGATCATATTTTTGATAATTTTAAACCTATGAACCATGAATATGCAAATAATTTTACATCAATATCACTGTTAATTTTTACTTTAAGGTAAAACGACTTCCCCCAAATTGATAGCGACAAAAAGATTGGACACTCATTTACTCATTTGAAGTTTGAAAATAATAGGCATCCACTTGCCAGCAAGAGTTAAATGGATAATTATGATTGACATAATGACTAACAAAAAATTGATTATCTTTTAAATTATTTTGAAGTGATGAGTTCTGTTCGTTCGGCTCGACACTCTGTCGCTTGGCGCTCAATTATTTATATCAATCGTTCATTACTCAGTCACTTAATTGTCGAGAATTCAAAAGGGTTGTTTTGAATGAATTAGACACTGAATGGTCTCACAGCAATCGAAAAATTTTGTCTGTTATGTAGCCAAAATATCTCTATTGATGATTCACTATCTACCATTCATGGCATGCAATCAAAGGTTTTTTGGTTTCACCATTCCAAAGGTCCTCATGGTTCACTTATACTACATTTATTCTTGGTTGTTGAAGATATGAAAATTTCATCCCAACTAACTTCGAGATTTTGTTTCTTCTAGAAAAAGAGATAGGCGCATGAAAAATGTTCGACAATCAGTCAGAAGATTGATGTTTCTCTCCGACTGAGGGGTCGGTTTATCCTAGGAGATAGACGCCAAAGTAAACCTCCAACACACCCACAGTGAGCAACGATTTTGTCTTAAGGTAACTGTGTAAAATACAAGACTCTATTTGGTTTGATGTACACCTAATTTATTTACAGTTTGCAATTGCTCTTGTTTATGTTGATCTTGTTCTGTAAAATTCCATTTGGACAATTAAAAAAATAGATGTATTTTTATGTTGGAATTCCAAGTATTATACGAATTTGTTTTGAAGCGATTTCTTGACATCAAAATAACTATGGCTCAGTTAAATAGCTATTGAACTATCAACGCTCAGCACGGTACCTACGAGCACTCAACTTTTCAAAAGTCTCCTCGCTTGACTAGTGTTCACCACGCTCATATGATCCGTCTAGTGAGATCCCACAATAACACATCTCAACGCTCAGAATCTTAGAGACGGGACCTTTATTTAATGACCTGTTCTTCCTAATATAGAAAATCAAACGTGACGCGCCTACTTGAAATTCATCCATCCTCCACCCGGTTACGGGACCAAAAAAAATGTATGCTTTTATAAATACCATTCATACTCTCTTGTAAATATCTCTCCATCTTGATTACTGACTTGATCGTTGGAAGGTTTTTGACAAAAAATTACCGTAGGACTTGTGTGCATGAACCACCGTAGGAGGAAGGAGGCAAACATCATGCTTCCAGCACTACCAATAATATTTTTTAGAGTTTTCTTATTTGAACCTTGTTAACTTTATTTCATATTATATACCATTGTTTTAAAAAAATTAAGCTAAGGAAAATTCAGCAAGCAAGTTAATATAAAAAATGGCAGCAGCTAATGTTACCCGGGCAATAAGAAAAGGATATTTTAATTATACAGGGTGGCGGGTCGATGCTTGCTCAACTCCGTCAGTCTTTGACTCTCTTGGATTAAACAGCCGCCGTTACGTCTCCCTCGACGCCCATCTTTGGCGACGTAAGCAAACGAGCCCTCGAGAAGAACGGCGGCGTCATAGAAAAAACCCACCGGTCCGACCGCCCCACCTGCCTTCCTCTACTACTTTCTTCTCCTCTCCTCGAACTCCCTTCAACCGGCAAAACGATGACGCAGCTAATCGTCCGTTTCAGCCTCCCACTCATCATTTGTCTCCTCATCTCTACCGGTAGTCTCAGCGTGTACCTCTCAAAGTTCTCTCCTGGTTGAAACAGTGAGTGACCCGTCGAGTGCGACCTCGGGAACTTCCCTCCTCCCCGTCGATTCCGCTTCGGCATTTCACTAACTGGTGCCTCCCTGTTTTGACTTTCGTCAATGTCAATTGAAATCTGAATTTGGTTTTGTGCTTCACTGAATCCGACCGGGTTACTCGAATGGGTTGGTTCAGTATGAGTTGACTCAGTTCCTTGGGCAAGTTCGTTTTGACTCTGCGTGAGGTTCGCTCGACAGACGGGACAAGTAACGTGAGAGGCTAACCAAGCGTCTATACACTCGGGATGGAAAACGTGATCGCATTTTGGCAATAAACGCAAAGTGTCGTCGTTTTCGAATTCGGCTAGGCACACCGCGCATTCTAGCGCTACTCCCCTGCCGATTTTGAGATCTTTAACCTCAGAGTATTGAAAAATCGGAAACGAATCGATTACTTCAGGATCGAGTCCGCACTTGCCCTGGCGCAGTCGTGCGGCGGCCAAGTGGCTGGAATTTCCTGCTCCGGCAGCGTCGAGGCCGCAGCAACGGATGTAGAGAGATAAGAAGCCCATGAAGAATAAGGCACCAACGAGAACCACGATTAAAGTTCCCATTGACGGAATGAAGTTCCAGTGGGAGCGCGCGATGTCCTGGGAAGAAGAATTCGTACTCATTTGCGCGGTGGCGGAAGGCGGCGCCGCCAAGAGGAGGAAGAGGATTGGGCAAATAATTCCATGACAGTGAAAGAGGATGTGGGATATTGAACGGCTGAGATTTGTCATGGCTGTTCAATTAAACGGCTGTTGCACTCATGAAAAGATTTCTATGTTGGTGAGGATGAGAAAGGAGTTCTGATTTCAGTGGGTTATATATATGAACAGGAGGGACGAGATGACTTGAGAAGGAAGGGAGAGAAATAGTTTCGAAATTTTGGGCATATGCAAGCAATGACGTTTTATGGAGACGGAAATCTGGAGGTTCATTAATGATTACCCAGAGTAGTTCATGTCCAATCAAAACGCACATTTTAGTTTCATTTCAAAATTTAAAAATAAATAGCACATTTGACCTATATATTTTATTGAGAAGTAGTCACCATAGATAAATATGATGACTAGCTTTTACACGACATCGGAGAGAAAACTCTATGGAGAAAGATCATTCGATTTTTACGAGCTAATCCCCCATGTTTGTTTGAATTCTACATGTTGTAATTTTAAGGACGAAATTTATTAAGAAGATAAATTGTAAAGATTCGAATATTTTAAATCATAAATAATATTTGTTTGAGAATTCAATTATTTTTCTACTCATATTTTTTTCGATCATATTTTGTTCGTGTATATTTTGCGTTACAAGCAGCCCTCTCATATATATTTTATGTATATTATTATTATACATAAATATGTCGTTATACATATACATGCCTGTTATATATATTTTGCAGAGACGAAAAAAAAAAAAAATTTAGACAAAGTATCTCAACTATTGGTTTTAACGGTTAAGATTAAAAATACAATAATACTAGAATAAGAATTAATACTAGGATTGGGAAAAAAAATCTAAATCACAATTTCCATAATTATATGAGCATAATAAGGAAGATGTAATTGCGAACAGAATCTCCAGTCCACCGCGATTAGGAAGGTCTTATCATACGTACCCACAAGTGCTACAGAGCCAGTGGGCTCATTCGACCCTATACAAGAGGCTGCTCTGCCATTACTCATTGCAGAAGATAAATCTTCCGGTTTTTTCTTGTGGGGAATTCGAATATTATTGTTGTTGTTGTTGTATTTTGGTACTTGGGTTTTGTATCGATTTGTTTTTTTGTTTTTTTTTGTAATAGCTGGATGTTGTGTTGTGTTCGTGCGTTGGGATTGATCAGATCCAGTAATATCTATGCATTTAGAATGGAGTATTAAGTGCTTTGACTCTGAGTAATATTTTGAAAGTTCATACCAAAAGTATTTTTGCTTATTTTTTAAGGATAGTGTACTTCAATTTGTGAATTGTGAATGTTTGATAAATTTGATTTTATGTAGATAATCTAAGTTCTAAAAGTTGTACCATATGAATCAAGTTTTATGCTCGAACTGACAACCATTTTAAACAAAAAGTAGCATGCTAGTTTGGATGGAGGGAAGGGAAAGGAAGGAGAGAAAAAGGGGCGTGAGATATTTTTATAGTTGTTTGATTTATTCAAATCAAGGCGAGATTTTAAGGTATTTTTGTCATGTTTAGTTAAGAATGGAAAGCGAAGGTTATTACATATTTTGTTTTTTAAATTTTTCTTTAGTGTTAGAGTTTGAGTAAGTAACAAAATTCTTACAACTCATGTTGTTAATATTTATTTTTTAAAAGTTATAATTAACATTAAATAATATTAATTCCAATATTCCAATTATCCTTAAAATTTATTTTCTCTATTATGGGTATAAATAATATTAAGGCCCCTAATATTAAAGGGTAATAGGCCATTATGGGGAATCTAGAATTATAACAAGCATTATGATATAACACTAATTTAGGTATGTATAATCGGCATGGGAAACGTGAATAGCAATGCATGGAGGTTCATGCAGTCTTAGCATTATTGCAACACTAATCTAAGTACATATAATTTTAGAAATTGTGATTTAGTTTTTTCTCTCCAATTCTAGCATTAATTCTTATCCTAGCAGGTGTTGTACCCAAATTTTTTTTTTGTCTCTAGAACCGGCCCTCATATATATATTATATATATACACACATCACATGCATTTACATATTTATTCATTATATATATTTTTATGATATTCCATGTATGTATATATGTAAATTATTATGGTATGCTCAATATAGTATATGTATACATTTATAACCACAGACACAGACACACATAGTATGGTAGGCCTCTCTAGCTGAATTTTCTTGATTTTGCTTAATAGAATATATCCATGATAAGTAATCACTGCTAGAAAAAAGAATTTTTTGAGTCAAGCCCTTTCCGTTGCAAAACGTCAAATTACCGTCGCAAAATTTTTTTTTGCAATGGCAAAGTGGGGGTTGCAATTGAATGGGCCGCGAAAGCGGCTCACCATTGCAAAAGCATTTGCGACGGTGAAAGAGACCTTTGCAACTGTTACTTGGCCGTCGCAAAAGACCTTACCTTTTGGGACAGATTAGTTTGCTGTCGCAAGTAGTCCTTACGTTTTGCGACGGGTTAGTTTGCCATCGCAAAAAGTATGAACCTATTGCAACAACATAATTTGCCGTCGCAAAAAACATTGCATGAAAAAAATTATAGCTCAAGTAAATTCAAATCACTTAGTACAAATCATTAGACAACAAAAGAACGACAATTATTCCAAACATAACCACGCATTATGATTTCTGAATAATTCTCCATTTATAAAATCAACATTTGCGAACATATTCATTGAATCACACAATATTCATATTATGTTGTCCTGAATAATACGCTTAAAATAACTAACTTTAAAATATATTCATTCAACGGCATACATGTTTACTCTTCCACAAACAAGTGAGTTTCAAAATGTAAATCTTCTCAATCGATAATAGTCTTGTTCAAACACTTGAAAAAAAGTTATCGATACTTATGTAAGTATCATGGATACATACACCTCAACAATACAAACGCGCCCACATGTAAATTTTATAAAAAGTTATCCATGTTCAAGTAAGTATCATAGATACGGACACGTGACACGATACAAACACTTGTAAACACAGGCTAAGATTAGCACTAACGGTCAAAATGCATAAAAAAAAAAGAAGACAAACATGAAAAAATAATAGCATATGAGAACGAAGTTTGTAACATCATTGAGAACAAAAACAATCAATCAACACAAGAGCAAATAACAGTTTGTGAGGTTTGATTTGGTTGTTCTTGATTTTGACTCTTTTTGTTTCGTTATAATGTTTGTGAGGTTCAAGTTTCTCTTCTTTTTTCTTTACTTTCTATGAAAGTAACAATACAACAGTCAAAAAAAAAAAAAAAACAGAATTATGACTCAAGAAATGTTTTGAAGCAACATATAACGAAGATTTTTTGTCACTATGGCCCTATTTCTGCTAAATGGTCTTATGTTATACATGCAAGTGGATTAATATTCATGTATACTGTATATATGCTCACTAAAAAAAGTGTCTACTCCAAAAGGTTCTCACACTTTCTTGTAGTCTCTAGTAATTTGAGAGCAAAGAGATATATAATCACATTAATAGATAATAGAGTTTCTTAGGCTACGTGAGTAGGGGTAAGAGTTAATGCTATGGCTTTGTTTTATAGAACCAAGTGAATTTTTGTTGTTGTTGAATATGTTAGTAAGAGGCATGTTGTTTGTTCAAATCTAGAAACTAGAACTAAAAGTTGAATCTTTAGTTAAAACTTATAGCTAAAAAACAAAAAATATTTTGACAAATAAATTACTAATTAAGAATATAGCGAAAGATTTTCAATCTTATGTCCATTTTTCTAGTCACTAAGAAGGAAAAAGAGAAAGAAATAGCGATTAATGCAACATATCAAATAATAAACCAGAGTTGACGTAAATACAAACCAAATACAACATTGAACTACCTAATCCTACACCTTTTTACACCATTCTTTTTGCACAATATACAAAAATAGACAAACATCCAACAAGAATAAGTGAAAATAGTAGTTACGACTTTCTCCATTGCCAATACTCAACAATCGCATAACTAATTAATACTCAATAATCAAAAGGGAGAGTCGTTGCATCACACTTGCTCTCTTGTCGAGAACTACAATAAAAAAAAATTCACACATTTCAAGGGGGGATACAACGAACTTCCCATTTTCTCCCTTGACAAGTGCAAAAAAATAAAGAATACTAAAAATTATCCCAAATTATCGACGCGAGTGAGCAAGTGACAGCCTCTACAATTAAGATATCCCAAAAATAAAATAGATGTTTCTTACTTAAGTAAGAAAAGTAAGAAACATTTACTTTTTCAAGATTGAGCCGAGTAGGAGAGAGAGTGTGTGTGATGATGATGATGATGAAAAAAGTAATTGTGTGGGGTGTGTATATCCTTTATCATTTTAGTTTATTTTTCTTTCATTTGCTCTCATTTTTTAATGTGAAGTCACGTACTTAAAATAATTGTACCATCGTCCGTTCTATTTCCCTTGACACTCCTCTATTTTCCTTCTAAAATGTAATTCAAATTAAAAAATCACGCCTAAATCTCTCAGCTTTCCATTCAAATTTTTAATCCAAACGAATAAAGGATGAGATAGAGAGGAGTCTAGAAGGGACTGGATGGTAAAAAATTGCTTTTAGAAACCTTTCTTTAAAAAGTAAGAGGTGATTAACCCGCATTAAGTGTAGCCCGCCCGGAGAAAAAAAAGATACGCATATCTAAAAGATGATGAACAGAGCAGGTAATATTGTGAATGAGGAAAATAACTATTTAAGATATTAAAATTGGGGTAATTTAAATTATGATCCCATTATCTCGGACAGCATAAGTTTCATCCTATTCACTTTTTGAAATTATATTTTCTTCCAATTTTTACATAATTTGACGTTTTTGCCATTACTTTTGAGTTTTAGTTTATCCTTTTATCTTTTCTTCAGTAAAAATATATAATTCTTGATTTGGTAGTTTTAAAATCATAGCATTTAGGCTTGAAATATGGAGTCAAATATGATAAATACTTTTCAGTGAATCTTAAAAATATCACCGGAATAAAAAAGATAGTCACCGGAGTCTAAAAAAAAATCACCAAAATCTATTAATATGCCAAAAATCTATTTTAGTAATTCACGAAAATTTTGAGAATATCACCAGATTTTTTTTTTATTCTTGACGAAATCATATCATTTTTATTTTTTATATTTCTAAATTTAAATTTCTTATATTCGTTATCCTATATGACATAAACTTGCCAATTTTCTATTTTTCTTCGTCGGAATCTGAGTGTTGTGAGTTAGGAAGAGAGGTTTCATTGTCAAGACTCAAATATTTATCGAAGACAGTTCGGATTCCGCGGTGAGTGAAGTTTCTTTTATTGCATGTTGTTCCTATTTGTGGTATCCATTTAGGATGATATTGGTCGAATATTATAAGATGTCTTTTGCAGAAATTTACCATAATCTGTAAATTCATCATAAAAAAACCAAGATAGACACTACAACAAATCAGAGTTTTCCCGGCATTTTTAAAACGCCGGCACAAGGCCAAAGAACGCAGGGAAAAGTTTTGCTGGCGTTTTGTCCGGCGTTTGCAAAAATGCTGGCGATGCCGCTGTCAGAAAAGCAATATGGCGTTTTGGAAACGCTGGAAAAACTTCCCAGCGTTTATGCCGGTGTTTATTAAACGCCGTAATATACGTCCTATCCAATCGTCGGTAGCCCCTTTCCCGGGGTTTGGCGAAACGCCGGTAATGGTGATTTTTTCCACGGCGTTTTACTAAACGCCGTAAATACATTATGCTCAAACCCAGAAAGCCTTTTCCCGGGGTTTGGAAAAACGCCAGGAATGACGGTTCAAATCCAGAAAATCTTTTCCCGGGGTTTGGAAAAACGCCGGGAATGGATTATTCTGCAAAATCATTTTTCCCGTTTCTGCACAATTTTAAGTGACAAATTCTATCTATTCATTGCCCAATTCATTCAACGTAACAGTATCTCAAATGAATTCACCACAATTTCTCAATTTGCCAAATGAGTTCGAAGATGTCTAATATTATAAGAGTCAAACATATTACATAATATCTCCAAATCTGTCCAATACATCAACTCAAACATATATTAGAATTCATAACATATCGAGGTAGATCTTCCAAAATCAAGCCAAGAAATCATAATAAACAAACATAGAAAACTATGTCAAGGAGCAACTAGATGCTAATGCGATTTTCAGCGTGGATGAACCTGAAATCAAACAACAGAATTAAGTTTAGAGTACGCGGAATCTAAGTTCAAAAGTTCTAAAATTTTATGCATATATATTAATCAACAACTTACTTTGCATTATCGAACTCAATTCGAATCTTTTTGCAGTCTTCTTTTCTTCTTTTGGATTGACTGAATTGAAAAGAAAACATAGAAAGAATGAACTTGTTTACAATTAGCATATAAAGTGTAACCATTAACAGACATTGAATATAAGAATTTTAACAAAGGTAGATCCAATGATTATGCCTTGTTGGTTTTTCAAAGACTATTTCTTTAGGAGTGGGCTAGAGGCCTATTAACTAACCAATGGACATAAGCTCCATGTAACTTTGTGTTGATACATGGATTTAGTCTTTGGTTTTCAACTATAATTAGTCTTTGATTATCTAGTGCCTATCAATTATCCAATGACCTAACTTTATTGAAAATCTAATGGATATGATGCAATTACTATGTTAATCAATACTTAAATAATCATATGGCCCCGATACCTATCCGATACACCCCGATACAATTGGTTGCATGAGCTTAGAAAGAGAAAGTATTTACCAAATCGGAACAACAAACTAGTATACTTGAGCAAGAAAACAAGAAGTTTGCACTCTTATGTAATCATAAAATGCATGCATCAACGAGGGACCCCTCCGTCGGGTGTGCGTCGAAGTAGTACCATACCAGAAACAAATGAAGAAGTAAGAAGAGGAACATGAAAGAAGTAAGTGAGGCATTCAACAACTTTTGCACATATTGAGGCTAACCATACCAGAAACAAATGGACCAACACGCATGCTTTACATTCTGAGTATACGATTCAGCAAATTACAGTCAAACTATACTAGAAACATATTCTACAATTTCCAGCACAAGCCATACGCAGCATATGTAGCAAATTACAATCAAACTTCATAATTTAGCAAACCAAAACACATCATTCCAATTTGAATGCACAAAGTTTAATTTGAACTATCACTAGAAAAACACATAGAACATATGAAGCAAGTTTGTATAGCTTTTTTATCCTTTAAAACAAACTACAGTTTTTATTAATCCTCGGATGTCATTTTGATAAATGCTTGAAGCTTGATTAGGGGCCAATGGTATCTTAACAAGAGAAAGTAATCAAAATTTATCTTCACCAAGTTCCATTTAGGAATTAAGTAGGCATAGTAGGGTGGTATGAGGATATGACTCATGAAAGCACCAGCAAAACATTGAAGGATAGCAAAGAAGACTTTTCTTGGAAGGGACTACTGAAATGTAGTCTAAGAACTAAATTATGTAGATGAAAGCTAAGGGGATATGGTGGTTAAGAACTATGTAGATGAAAACTATGTAAAAGAAGGAAACTAGATCTCATGTGTGATAAAATTGCTGCTGTGAAAAAGATGGAAGATCAAAAGGGCATCATTGTTGGATTCGTCATTGGAAGAAGGTTGGTTTTATCTCAAGTCTTTTTATGTCTTGCATTATGACATTCCAGTCAACATGTGCTCATTGTTAGCATTTGCTTTTCTTTCCTTTCTCCTTTTATAGGAGAACCAAGTAGAGGCACTTGAGGAGCTTCCAAAGAAGACAATGATGTTCTTTGCTCATGCCTCAGAGAAATGGGATGCTGAGTTCTATAACTTTCTCTAGCTTAATTGTCTACTATGTTTTCCGAAATGGCTACAACTTGGGAAACCTCCACCTATCTTTAACCTGATATGGTTCTATTAGAACAATTACCTCAATTCAATACAAAACCCAGCAATATATTCTCTGTGCAGATGCTCTGGGAAATACACTTGTAGCTCATTTGGACAAGCCTCGTGTATACATTGGGTGTATGAAATCAGGAGAAGTTTTCTCTGAACAGTGAGTTTGGCTAACAAGTTCAACTCTTTGACCAATGCATTTCAAAAATTTGGTGTAGAATGTGAATATCAAATCCTATCTTTACTTACAAATTTGCGTTTTCTGCAATATGGCAGGAGCCAGAAGTGGTATGAACCAGATTGATGGAAATTTGGGGATGGCAAATCGTAAGTTGTTCTGGATTAGATTATGGCTTGTTAGTCATGTGAAAATGAAGCTTCACACAATGCAGTTTCTTGATTCTGTCTCAATGCAAGAAAAAATATGTTGCTATTTAAAATCCTTGAATTCTATTAGCTTGGAAAGCAATATATGATTCTTTATTTTGCAGTTCCATGTTATCTTATATGAACACCTGGTTCTTTAAACACAGAAGCTGCCACTATATGTATCTTCTTCCTACACATATTCTTACAATTCTTACATGGACACGAAATTTCTGTTTCCCCATCATGAATGTCCTTACATGCAAATGCCATAAAATCTATTAACCCCTGTAGATATCTTGGATCAACTCTACTCAAATTCATCCAACTCTTATCCATGTTTGTTTCCATAAACACGACTTTGGAAAAAAAAATTAAGAAGTAAAAAGAATTGAACATAACATTACAAATAAGTTTTTTTCTACTTTGATAATGATTAACTTACCTAATCAATATGATATCTAAGTTCATTTAACAAATAGAATTGAGTTCGCACGTTCAAAAACCAAATTTTAGTACCTATATCTCAATTCAAGCACTCATGCTACTAATTCAAGCAACAAAAGTGTGTGGTTGTATGAGAAAGAGAGACGTACCAGTAGATATAGCTAGAAGTCGAATAAATGGTGTCAATCCCAAAGTTCTCTGCCAAAAATTAAATATGCGTAATTAGCCTAACTTGGTGTTTCTAGCTTCTTTAAGAGATAAAGGGACAAAAAAATTTCAACCATTAAATTCTAACAACAAAAATTGGTCTTTAACAGAACAAGATAAAGAACCTTGAACATTGATAATAGGAAAAAGAACAAAAGATACATCAAGAAATAAACATGGGAACAAAACACCCATCAAAAGCAAAAGCCACCACTCTCTTGTCCATGAAGCCTCAGTTTCGTGATCTAATGGGCCCTTGTTAGGTTGTTCTCCTGTGGAACCAATAAAGAAGGGGATTCATACCTTTTGGAGTGGAATGAAAAGCAAGGAGCTGTCAAGCGTAAGTATCATGGTCTTGGGAAGCGATCTGAAGTGGTTGTGCAATTTGATACCATAAAGAACAGGTTCTTGGCAGCTGGTGACGAGTTCATGATCAAATTCTGGGACATAGACAATGTTAACTTATTGACAATTACCAATGCAGAGGGTGGATTAATGGTAATTGTTCCACAACCCCTCTTCCTAACCAAGGTTGGATTGGTGCAGGCTCCGTATAATTCATAAACCAAGCAGTTCCTGATGGCTCGAGGAAATTTTACAACCAAACCGAACCATTAGAATCATGAAACTGAATAAGGCTGAATGCGGTTCAGTTGGGTTTGGTTTCACGGTTCCATACTATTCCTACCAGTTACCACCGTCAGCAAACTTCAAGTAGTCATACCATACCCAGTATAAATCTATTGAAATGGTTACCTTTGGGCCAATTCTCTATCTTCATCTAGTCACTATAGAAGTGGTCATTATCCAGAGTAGTAGTTAAACTGGAACTGCTAGAAAGTCTAAATAATTAAAAAAAACAATTAATATCCCTAAATGAAAAGTAAACAAACCCTTTGATATGATTAATGTGGTCATTATACAGTACTTATCGGTTTGGTTTGCTATGGGTTTGTAAGCTCAAAATCCATAGACCAAATCGAAATCCAACAGTTTTCTGGCTTGTGAACCAAAACTAATCCATGCCATACATATAGGTTTGATGTGGACGGTTTCACGGTTGAAGCAGTTCTTTTGTGCAGCCCTAACCAATCATCCCTGTTTGAATTTAACCCAGGCTTCTCCATGTATCTGTGAAGGAATCAATCCCACATCGCTAAGATATTAAAATATGGGTAACCTTATATACATGAGAGGTCACTCCATTCATTGCCAATTGGTTTTAAATGGATGCTTCCACATGGTATCAGAGCCCAAAAGGCCCAACGGCCGAACAAAGCCCACGATGACAGACCCAAGTAGAAAGGCTGCACGAAGACGACCCAAAAAGAGGCGCACGTGACAGACCGAAATACGGGCTGCACGTGAGGGGGCGTGTGAAGGAATTAATCCCACATCGCTAAGATATTAAAATATGGGTAACCTTATATACATGAGAGGCCACTCCATTCATTGCCAATTGGTTTTAAATGGATGCTTCCACAGTATCCGGTTCAACAAGGAAGGGATAATATTGTTGGCTGTTTCAACAAGTGACAATGGTATTGTCATACAACCATGCCTTTATTTTCCCATCAGTTGCCGTTGAAAAGATAAACTGGCGTAAAATGTAAAATAAGCATAAGACCTAAATAATGAAAATGATCACTTTACTACATACACCAAATTATCAATAAGTCAAAAGTATTCAATGAAAATAAGAAATTCAATTTTCAAACAAGAGTGAGATAGTTAGAGTAGTGTACCTTAAAAACACTCCAGGTAAGCTTTAATTGTGCAGGTATACTTTCTTATTCTTCTTTATTAATAGGAGTTGTATGTTAAATATCTCCACTTAAACTTTAAACATGCAGGTATACTTTCTCATTTTTCTTTACTAATAGAAATATATTCGCAGGATGAATCTCATTTAATGATCAAAAGGTCGGCCAAAAGTGTCACAAACAAAAAATGACATCTATCAATCCATAGTGTCTCATATGTCTAGAAGATTTAACCAAATGTAAGTCAAGACTGTCCAAATACTTTGCAACCACACTTCCATTATAAAGACATCGAGTTCGAGATATGGCAGAACTCAAAGTGCATTTTTAAGACCCTCCGGCTTGTTATTGTCATGCTTCCGAAATCAAGCATTATGTTCAAGAGTTGTGGAACAAAACAGAGCCCCCTTGAGTTATGCTCTTTTAAGTTTTACCAAACAGCTCCAACATGAATTCTTGTGTGGGGCTCATTTACAAGATAAGAGAGCTACAATGATCACTTCTATACAAGCCACACTTCGAGCTAATCGTGGTATAGGGGCTGTACCACTAATCCCATTATTTCAAAACGATATTCACAATATGAATTTAATATCTGACATTTTCCTCCTCTGCAAGTCATTAAGAAGTTCCCATCACTGGCGTTTGGCCAGGGAGTCAATACTGATTGGAATGAGATGTTAAGATGGGATAATGACAGAAGGAGAAGTGTTGATAATGGTCATATGATAGTGCTTCATAGAAGCAGCTGACGGTGGCTACAAGTTGGACCTCCCCTTAGAAGATTGCACAGCATTGTAAGTAATGGAGATACCAATGATGGTAGAGATGTCCCAAAAAACATCACAGGTGGCACAATGCAAACGTGAAAACCTTCCTCGAACCTATTGATTCCTGGAAAGAAATGGCAGAAACAAAGAGCATCAAAACCCTTGTTTACTCGACATACCATGAAGATCAATCATCAGAGAAATACATATAATAGCAAAAAAAGGCCTGTCAAAATGGGAGACAGAGAGAGAACGGGAGGAAGAGATCAAGAAGGAAAAGAGATCCAAATTCGGAGACAGAGAGAGAGAGAGAAAGAACGGGAGACAGAGACAAAGAGAGAGAGAGAGAGAACGGGAGACAGAGAATGAGAGAGAAAATGAGAGAGAGAGAGAGACATACTTCTTGCGCAAATAGCAGCGATAGATCGATGGAATACGCAAGGAGTAGCAGCAGCTCATCCAGCAGAGGAGTAGCAGCAGCTACGGCATAAAAGGGGGGAAATAAGGTTGCAAAGGAGGAGCAGCAGCTAGGGTATACATCGGGGGAAAATTAGGGGGGAATTTAGGGGGGAAGATGGGAAATTGGGGGGGAAATTAAATTACAACTATTCCTGGGGTTTTTTAAAAAACGCGGGAAATAAAATGTAGGGAAAGATCTGATTTGTGTAGTGTAGTTTAGAGTTGCAGAAATTTACAATGATCTATAAATTTACTATCATAAAAGAACAAAATATTTTGCAGCAAGTTAGAAGGAGAGATTTCTGAATTCATAGGAAATATTTTCTTCAAATTTGATCTAATGATCTCACGTTTTGCTTGATGTCTGAAATGATATGATAATAAAATTTTAGTATCCTTTTTTTTTAGGATTCGAGTGCTTGAATTATGCAATTTTTGAAATTAAGGGTAATTTAGATATTTTTTAAAAGAAAGGACAAAAACATAACCTTTAAAAGTGGATGAGATAAAAAAAAAACTAATAAACACTTATAGATATGACCAAAAAATAAGTGCCCTTAGAATTCTTGCTTTATTAGCAATTTTAATTAGGTATAGTTGTAGTTGTACATGTTTTTTTTTTTTTTTTTGGGGGGGGGGGGGGGGGGGGGGGGGTGGGGGAAGTCTAGAACTCGAAGGGTTTGGAGGCTACTTCTTTTTTGCATTTTCTCATTTCCATTCCAATTTTTGGATTTTGACTGTTTTGATGCTAAATTTATTGAATGAGTTATGTAAAATTCATTCTCTATTTTGGACTTTAGGAGCAAAAAATCAAAAAGAGGTTTAGAACTTCTTTTTGTATTTTCATTCTATTACTTTTGCAAAAGTGTATTCTGCACATTCTTTTTTCAATACTCCTCCTAAATTCAAAACTCATTATAGCCATAATCCAAAAAGGCAAAAACCCAAAAAGACAAAAATAAAAAGCTAAAAAATAGGCTCCCAACCACCCCCAATTTTTAGATGGCTTTTAAAGACAGTTGACAGATTAGATTTAGGTTAGATTAGGGTCCAATAAGATTTCAAATGAAGACGAGAAACAATAAAATAATAATCTAATCATCTAAAAGGGTAATTTTGTTGATAAAAATATATCTTTTAAAATTTAAAAACCTTAGAAGTGACGACTTCTAAATATATGAATCTTAAATATTATATACAATTAGTTTATACTAAATGAACCAATATGTCTTGGTGTTGAAATATGATAACGTGATGTCCGAATACTTTTTGATAACTATACACTATTCTAGGGTTCATATATTTAAGTTTCTTTCGGACATTATGTATGTTCCAATAGCATTCAATAATTTTTCTCCAATCATAGTGGAAACTTTGAAGAAAAAAAGAGAACTCCAGAGTTTTCTCCAGAAGCATATCAATCTTTTGACTGCTGTGTTAATTAACACCTGTTCTATATGGCATGGCCAAAGAAATATTCGAATAATCACACGGAATATGAAAAAACATGATAACAATTACGTATTCAAGTTAAGACTTTTACCAAATGCGTACTTAATCGATGATGTAAGCGTGTATACACATCCAGCAAGGGAAAATGGTCGTCCACTTAAGAATAAATTAACATAAAAACCAACCTAAAAGTCCACATGTTAAATTAAGGGGTACTTATTTTCCAGTCCCTTTCATTAGTCTTTATTAACTTTTCATCCCATACACTTTTGAGAATTACTTTCCAGTCCTTATTTTCTAAAAATACCGAACCTGACCTCCAACCCTCTAACCATGGTTCATTTGCACTATACCATAACCGCCGCCTAGAATCACGGTGAACGGAAAATCGTGGCTCCAGAATAGGAAACTTCCTCCAGAAATCGCGGGGTGGTATGGTATTACGAAATTTTGGGGATATAATTGGAACAAAACTGTCATTTTCGTAACAAATCAAATCCGTAACAAATCCCCACTGCCATTTACTATACTAAAGATAAACGTAATCTCTTAAATTAAGCCTAAAAATCGGTATTACCTAATTTAAATGTCAAGCGGCAATGTGACAAAAAATATAGTTGCACAAACAGAACCAGAATATGGTAAATTTTACCCTATAAAATTTGACGATCATTCTAAATTCGCCATAAAAAAAGAGAAATGGTCATTCATGGTAAATTTGCCTATAAAACATACAATGAGTACCATGGGAAAACAGATGTAACAAACTACATATGGTAAAATGCTACACTTCATGGTAAATTTCTGCACTACATGGCAACACCTAGTATCCATGGTATATTTGCTTGAGTTATGGTAAATTCAGACGATCTGCATGGTACATTTCGTGGCCCCCTATCGATATGCACATTATGGTGACAAAATCGGTATTACCAAATTCAAATGCCAAGTGGCAACGTAACACACGATATATAATTGCACAAACAACTTCAGAAAATGATAAATTTTAACGTAGTAAAATTGACGAACATGGTAAATTCCCATTAAAATTTGAGTTATAGTCGTCCATGGTATATTTGCTTAATTTATGGTAAATTAAGACAATATGCATGGTAAATTTTGTCACCCCCATCAATATGCGCATTATGGTGAAATTTGTAATCATTATGGTAAATTTCCAGATGGTAAAATTTTCGCCACTACGTCAAACCTTCTGGATTCGGTGCCCCATGCGAATTACAAAATGAGACCCACAATACGTTAATCATCGCAATAAATTTCGGGTTTCACCATCAACCACCGTAATATCGAGATAACGAAAATAATCATCAGAACTTATCAAAATCTTCAGTCCGATTCGGTGATTGAATAATTCCGGGCAGAGAACTTCAAATTCCGGTCATGGGACTCTACGGGGCAGAGAACTTCAAGTTCCGGTGGTGGAATACTTCGAGTCAGAGCTCTGTTTTTTGCGGTGATTGAACACTACAGGGCAGATAGCTTCAAGTTTCGATAATGAGACTATTCGGGGCAGAGAAGTAGTTTTTTCGGCGATTGAACACTTCGGGCCAGAGAACTATTTTTTTCGATGATTCAACACTTCAGGCAAGAGAATAACATTTGGAACGAAAATGGACCAATTGGTATGGTATTACGAAATTTTGGGGATATGATTGGAACGAAAACTGCCATTTTCGTAACAAATCAATTCCGTAACAAATCCCCACTGCCATTTACTATACTAAAGATAAACGTAATTCCTTAAATTAAGCCTAAAACGGTTCTACAGATTTAACCTCAATAAATTAAATGTTAACTACACACAGGGGAATATGGTAAACCATCTCTCAAAAGTAATGGCAAAATTGTCTATCTACACTATTATAGGATGATAACATAATTTCAAAAAGTGGATGGGATGGAAAACTAAGTCGGAGGGGTAGAAAGGACCCTAATTTAATTTACCCTTAAATTAATGACTTGTGTGTTATTTTATACTTTAGGCTAATTAAAAATTAGTTTTGTATTGTATTATTTTATGTTTGTTGTTGTTGGGCTCAAGTGTAGAAAAAGCCCATGTTTGTAAATACATATGGGTCATGTAAAAATCTCTAGAATGATATAGAAAAGAACAAGGAGTTTCAAGAAAGCCCTTTCCACTTGTTGTTGTCGTTTGACTCCCCAAAATCTAGTTAAGTGCTGCATTTTAATCAATTGTTTTGCAAAGTGTCCTTGGTTAATCAAAAAAGGTTAAACTAATCACAAGCTAACAAAGTAGTATCAGAGTTTGGTTGTTCAAGAACAAGCTGGGCGTGATGACTTTAGACGGAAAAACACATCCCAGAGAAGCTGAAGAAGATGACAAGTTCTAGCAATTAGGGCATGAGCATCCAAAAACCTTCGATTCTACTTTTTGATGATAAGAATTATGATTTTTAGTGCGTAAAGATGAAAATCCTACTTATCTCAAGTGATTTGTGACAGTATGTTGAAGATGGGTTTGATGATCTCGAAAATGTATATAGTTTGACACAAGGTCAAAAACAACAATTGAATGCACACAAGAAAAATAATGCAAAAATCCTCCTTATGATTCAATAAGGAGTAGTCAATACAATTTTTTCGAAGATTATCAATGAGACAAAGGTAAAGAATACTTGAAACATTCTTCAAAAATGAGTATAAGAGCAACTTGAAAGTAATAGCTATTAAACTTCAATACTTGAAAAGATCGAGACTTTGAGTACATAAAAATGAAAGATGCAGAATTGTTAAAAGATTAGTTTTCTAGACTCATTGAAGGATGAATCAAATGAAAATATATAGAGAGAATGTCACTAATCAATGAAAAGAGATTAATTTTTTTATTCTTTTTATTTATACACCTATTCTAGAGTCTAGACTTATTTAAAATATTTGTTTTTGTATTATTTTGCAAAATTATGGTATTTCGGACTTGTAGGATAATGATTGATGAATGTTTAGACACTGAATTAAACCAGAAAAGAAGAAATACCTTTGATTTTAATGAGATTCCTCGGGAAGATGAAAATATAAGATTTGGTGAAAGTGTTCAAGAGGGGAACAATTTAGTGAAAAATGACTTCCAGCCTTTCATTGGGCAATTATTGTTTTAGTGGAGGCCTTTATTTTATTATGAAAACTATGTCAATAAACATGGTTTTACCATGCGAAAAGGCCGTTTCATCACAAATAGAGAAGTAAAGACGAGACTTCTTTTATTGTGTCCTTGGTTGGTCCCTCTCCAACTCTGCATTCTGTAAGTGTTATTTTCAATCTATACATTAATTTTCTTTGCCTTTCAAAAAAAAAAAAAAAAAAAGACGAGACTTCTTTTATCATTGTGAAGGCAAGACAACTGTGAAAATTTTGGACCTTTCGAAGGAACAACGTAATAGGCCATCATTGAGATATGGATGTGAAGCTCATATGCAGATTAAATTGCGTAAGTCTTTTGATATTTTCCTAAAAGAATGGCATTTCACTACATTTGTTGTTGATCACAACCATGATTTATTATCCCCTTCAGAAACTCGATTTCTTCCATCAAATCAAACTCCAACGAAAGATGATGGAGAGCGTATTCTTTGCTCAAAGAAGGAAGCTTTTCAATTAAACAAATTATGCATGTCATTGAGCTTGGAAAACATATTGACCATGGTGATATGAAATAGGTGTACTTTCTCATGGTTATTTACCATAAATTTTGTTTAAAATTAGGGCTCCAAATTTTATAAAGTGTTATAGTGTGTGTGTGTGTATATATATATATATATATATATATATATATATATATATATATATATATATATATAATAAGTTTAACATAAATAAGTTCGTTAAAAAATTCATTTAGCTTAATTCAATATCAAAGTCTATTATGATCAAGTGTTGGATCAGATTTAAATAAAAAAATGGTTGATATCTTTTTAACTGAAGTTTTCCTTCACTTCTTAATTCTAAACCCTTGTTGGAACAAAGTAATTTTGTTTGATGTATAAGAAATTTCATTCCGATTATTGTTCAAAAACATATTGTGCTAACATTGAAAATGCTTTAAAACATGAAGGGGCTTTCGATATTAATGAAAAATATTTTTTACTTGAGTTGAAAGTCTTGAAAAAATATTTATCAAATGAAATTAGAAAATTGATTAATGAAGTGCTTTAGTACTTGAGATACCTCTATTGACTGTACTAATTACAACTATTTACAAAAAAGATTTTTAAAGTTAAAATTAATTGAAATTTATCTTTGTTCGATTACATCACAAGAATGATTGTATACTGTAAGTGACTTGATTTTTACAATCAAGGAGGAAAGTTAAGACCTCATTATCCAGCAAAAGTAATGCTCTAAATGTATGTGGACATGTGATCTGCAAAACAACAATCAGTCAAAGGATCTTCCGTCGCTGTGACGGGAAGACACTCCGATGATTAATTCAGATAAAGTTTCACAAGAACGAATGAGATCAAACTAATATTTTCTATTAGCAAGTAAATTAGTGTGTACCTCTCATCATGAATCTAAATCATTATTTTATAGATTTTGTCACTTAACTTTCCCAATTCTCATCAGAATTGGAGTAGAGTTACTTTCTGATTAGTTACGAATAAGATAACTCTAACTTAATTCTTATCCAAGAAGTCATCTTCTACTATTAGAATTTCATTCAATCAATATTTTTCATATTAACCAAATTAGTCGTAGACTTCTCATCCACACCTGTTTAGAACTCTATCCCGACTTACTCGGGGTTCTTTTTTATCTTGGATTCGAAACTTTCCACTGCCTTTCTCGGGTAAGTGGTATCTCAAACTGTCCTTCTTAGGTCGGAACACTTTAAACCGCCCTTTTCAAGTCGGCAAGTTACTAATTTGGCCTTCTCAACTCGGATGAATAAGAACCATCTTTTTTAGGTCGGCTATACCCTTAAGCGATCGACACAGAGACTTACGTATGTGAGATCTCTCTTGTTGATTTGGCTAAATTATTTGAGAGAAACTTAATAATTTTTATTCAAATTTTACATCCTTTAAATATATTAGTTAATATTCATTGAAAAGGAGTTCGGGATGAAGATTATTAATTAATTCTTTTGTTGCTAAATGATTGATATTTAATTAATAATTTTAAATTCTTGTAATGCTCATTAATTTTGAAAATTTTATCTACTTAATGTATATTACTTTACTTTTCTAAATTGGTACATCATTTATGTTAGATTTCGTACACTATGAGTCCCAATATCAAATTTCGTTTCCGATCTACAAAATGTCACCTCCTATTACGGGTGTAATCCCTTCGGTTTAGTCCGGGTTGAAAAAAACTTGGACTAAACTAAAAATTTCGATTTACGATTTTTCAACTGGAAACCAAACCAAACTATTTGCTTCGGTGCAGTTCGATTTCTTTGGTTTTGATTTGATTCAATCCAGTTTTCGATTTGTTTAAATCAAACCAATTGTAAAAAAAAAAATTTGTTTTTGTTTTTTTATTCTCAAATAAATATTTTGAATATCAAGAGTTCAAGCTCAATATAAAAAAATTCATATCACAGAAAATGGAAAAAATAAAGATTATAGAGCATACATATCGAAAAAAAAATATACATATTACAAAAAAATATTTAAAAAATTGAATTTTTTTATTCCAATCTGGCTTGGTCTGAAACAACGACGGTTTCTCTACCCCTGCGGGGATGGAGCGATAGGAGTCTTTAGAATTTATCTTCGCACATGAATCCATTTTCTAAAAGATTATGACTTTCGTGTTTTAGCGGGCTTTCGAGATCTTTTCGATGACTTATGTAAATATTGGATTCTTTGTCTAATAGGCCCTAGAAGAAAAAGCAAGGTTAGACTATCAACATACATTTATTATTGAATTCGCCCCATTTTTAAGAGTAAAAAATAGAAATTAAACTGATTTATTTTTCAAAACACTAAACCAAATCAAATCGAATTAATTTAATTAAAAAACCAAATCAAACTATTAATTCGATTTAATTTCTGGATTGAATCTGATCTATTGATTTTTACTTACACCGGTACCACCTATATAACAAACCTGTGTCTAGTACAGACACGGTCTATACCATCACATGTGCACCTGCAGCAGCCACAGAGGAAGGCCAGGCCGCCAGGCTATATGTCCTGTGGGGGCAACAAAAGAAAACAAACATATAGATAAAAGGATGGGATTCGAATGGACCCACAACAACTTTATCATTTTTTGTTTTGTTTTCCCATTTTGCCTAACATAAAGCATGTCTTTTCCAAAATTTGTTTACTTACCCTGTTACCCAATCAAGAATCAATCATAGCTCCAAACAAATACCCGCAAAATGTCCTAACCAAAGCCCACCCCTTTCCTATCCTTCTTTGTTTATACCTTACATGTGAACACTTTGTCCTTCCATTACTTGCACCTGGAGTTTATTCTTCCTTTCTTATTTTTTAATCCAGTGTTTTGTCATTGTCTAAGCTCCATAGATTGCATCAACGATTTAAGGATGTAATAAAAAATTCAACCGTCAAGACCTTCTATCTTCATGGTTTCTTTACAAGGTTCTTTTTGGAATTAATTCAGTCACAAGGAAGGCATTACTAATATTCTCTCTCCCAAGTGGGGGTTTTGGGGGAGGGTTTGAATAATCATTCTTTCTGCAGATAAATAGCTTACTTTGGCTGTTCGGATGTAAGTGTGGCCTGCATTCCACATGGAACTTGTTCTCTGCAAATGGGTATTGGCATTTTTTCTTAGTTGTTGGCTCATCTTCTCTGTGTCGTGCTCAGGTTAGCTCTTTCACTCCATTTTCTTTTTCCATTTTGTTGAATTCTTTTTGCTTGATTGTTGAAAAATGCTTACTTGAAATTGAACTGAAGACCCCAATTTGTTTTCTTGATTTTTAAAAAATCTGTTTTAAGTGGAAGGAATACATGGAGGTTCAAAAGTAAGAGGAGTGAACTTGGGTGGATGGTTGGTTGTGGAAGGGTGGATTAAGCCATCCCTTTTTGATGGCATTCCCAATGGAGACATGCTTGTGAGCTCTTGTTACCATTGTTTGGTCGTTCATTTGGGGTTCTTTTGTTTCTGAGTTACTTGTCATCAATGTGGCTAATCAATTCGCAGGGATCCTTATGTAGGATGGAACAGAGGTTCAACTGAAATCAGTGACCTTAAAGACGTATGTGAGTGCCGAGAATGGGGGCGGAATGAATGTTACAGTTGATAGGGACATTCCTTCTTCATGGGAAACATTTAGGGTGAGATCCTAACTGTTAAATTATTAATCACCAACTCATCTAAAAGCTTAATCTGTTCGAGAAATGGGTAACTTTATAATTTATATTCTAAATACGCCCCTTCACGTGTAGCCAAGCTCTTCTCCATAATTGACTAAATACGTGCAAATATTTAATGACTATGTAGGCAGTGAGGTTCGAACATAGAATCTATTGGCTGCTCAAAATTTCTGGGCGCGACACTACATTAAACTATTAATCACATACTCATCTAAAAGCTTAAGCTATTAGAGAGGGATAATTTTATTTTTGTATTCTCAATACTAACCAATTTGCTCATGCTTATGATGTGTGGCTCCTAATTTTCTTTTCTCCTATGAAAAGTTGATTCAATATTATATGTAGAACTTCCCTTTTTTGTACTAATTCATCATATTTGCAGTACATTTTTTCCACAAATAATTGGATTGGTGCAAAATAAAAAAAATTCGAACTGTATGTAATGCTGCATCAATTTTCAACGTTTGCAACATGACAATACACATTTGGTTAGATCATTGGTCTAGCATGACGTGCATGCCTTTTGTGTCTCTAGTAGAACAATGTGGGATTGCATTTTAAAAGGCATTTGTGAATTGTTTATTATCAGTAAAATTACAACAATAGGTGACATTAATTTATAATTTGGTGCTAGTTAATGGCTTAATTGCAACATATGGTTTTATACTTTTAGGGGGGGCTTCTGAAATTTATAACTATGTATAGAGAGATAGGACTTGAGCATGAAATCTGACTGCAAACATAGCTCACCTACCTTAAACAAATCCAGTACTTAGGCAAAGCCTATGCAAATATCCACATTTTTGTGGGTTTGATCGCAAGCACAACGATTTAGCTTAAACTGGTAATGTGATTATTTTTGTTATTATTCCAGGGTATAGTCATTTGTCTTAAACCAAACAAATTAAAGCTAGTGTTTTAAATTAGGCGATATTTTGATTTACCCAAGGAGTTTGATCTGCACTATTCACTGTGCACTTAGTTGGGCATAATCTAATGAGGATTGTAACGAGTAGCATGACGTTTGAAATGGTCACTCAAGCACATGCTCATTGATACAAGGAAACATGAGGTGTAGTTTTTATCTGACCTTGTTGTTGCTATTGAAATTCGGAACATGTGAAACCTAAATTTTGCGGTTGACAGCCAAGGCATTGTAAGGCGTTTATGCTGTTGAGAGCTAAGACTTTGTAAGGTTCATGGCAGTTTCTCTCAACAAAAGAGACTTACCTAAGATCTTGGGGCTTACTAAAATGGATACATTTCACCTATTTAACTCTATTGGATCCTTAGTCAAAACTTTTATTGCCCAAGTTCTTCTTAGTGAAAATAAATTGAAGGTTTGATCAAGAAGGCATTGCTTTGAAAAAGGATGAAGTGCGATTGATATTAATAGAAAAAATCACTGTCGGATTTGATCAGGTAGGTGATTATGGTTTCTTGATTCCATGAAGCATGACTATGCTTACTTCGGGCTTTTGCAACTTACCTAGAGGTTTTATTTTATCACCTGTGAGTTGATGCAAAGTTCGCAAACACAATTATGTCCTTTCACATGAACTCGGCAGTGTAACATAAATTTAGGAGTCACAATATGGCAGCTTAAGTAACCTAAGTTTTTGCATATGAAGATTGCTAATACTTGGGAATCACAATATGGAATCTTAACTAAGTTGTGTTTTTTTATACTGATTAATATCCTTTCTGCAGTTGTTGCGAGTATCTGAGTCACAATTTCAGTTTCGCACCTTTCAAGGCCAATTTCTGACATGCGATGGGAAAGGGGCTTCCGTCTCTGCTACAGCAGAATCACCGTCAAGAACAGAAACATTTTATGTAGAAAGAAATAACAACGGTAGAATTCATCTAAAACAGGGTGCGACCTATCTTCAGGTATGATATCTTATTCATGTAGTTTTTGTGATTTGGAAAACCTCTTACTTCCTGATTAACATAATAAATAATCATGTCTTATCTTATGTACGTGCTTTCTGTGGAGTTAGTTGAAAGTGCAGTGTGAAACAATTTTCACCACCCAACAGTACTAGCTTTTCTCTCGATCAAGTGTCGAAAAATGCTTAATATGAGGATTTTGGTTGCTCCAATGACGGCGTGTTTAGTTTCTATAGGACAATTGGTTGGTTCTACTGGCCATTGCTTATGCCAGTGTAAACATAAAGCACTGACCCCCTCAGTATGCTTCGTTTCCAAAATGACAAATTTAGTGATCAAAAGTGATCCCAAATGCTGAGGGATTTTTATTGGAAGTTATTAGGAAGGGGGAAAATAGCAAAGATAAGGAATTGAAAACCTGGAGATCAGAGGCCACAGTGCTCCTTGAATGGTGTTTCCTGATTAATATGAAGAAGAATAAACAATACTTTATAATTATTTTAATTGTTGGTCAAAAATGCTCCCCACATGTTTAGTTTAGACAAGCCTACCTGTATGGTGCCACATTTTAGAGCATATGTCGTACCATTGTCTCCATTCCATACTCGTACCTAAAGGATTCGCATTCTAGGTAACATAGGCTTAAGACATATAATGCTCAAGCTGCTAACCACAAGACTGAAAGTTTGTGGGTAAAATCAGCCACTTTGATTAAATGATGTCAAAGGTTGGGTCTTGCTTATAGCGTCTCCAAGGGAGGTAGCAAAATCAAAACTAAACTATATTTGAAGAGCCATGTCAGCAAAAGGCACTCCAAGGGAGGTAGTAAAGTTGCTACACTGTTTGGTGTACCTCTCGCACTCTTCAAGTTGTCACATCATCAAACATAGTATTAATGATTGTTGACTTGATAATTATTATCTTTAGCAAATTGGGTCCCTGAAGTCAAAGGAGTAATAAAAAACATACAGTTTGAAAAGTTCCTTGGAGTGCACTTGTTGCAAGTGGCACTTCAACTTGCCACACGTGTGACCAAAGCTGAATTTAGTATGAAAATCTGCTAACTCCTTTGGAGATGTTCTAAGCCCCTCACCTATATTCCTTTATACTGGAAATGCACACTGGCTTGGTAATGTAATTTAGCTTCAGATTTACATGGCTCAGCAATTAGGATTCTGTTTTACATTCAAGGACATATTAGAAATATTTTGTGCAAGAATTGTTTCCTGAAATATAGGTTAGATATGAGATTGTTATGGATGATTATGAAATTTTTACCTTAAAGAAAATGGTCCCACTTAAGCCATTACATTGTTGAATATTGAGGGATAATCAGGCCAACTGCCTGTGTAGATTTCTAACTGTTGAGCTCGCATTGGGGATTATCCTTTAGTTAAAATGCATTCTTTTGCACATGAGATTACGCAATAATAAAACGTCATAGGTTTTATGGTTTGCTTGTTAGGCATCTTCAACAGCAAACCAACTCATAGCAGACAACCCAGGGACCCCAGGATGGGATGATAATGCAGCCACTTTTGAAATGAAGATCATTGCAAATAACTTGCATGGAGATTACCAGCTTGCCAATGGATACGGGCATGATAAGGCAAGAGACGTGCTGAAGGTGAACTAATTTCCTGCTGTACTTCATTTTCTCGCTTTCTCATCAAGCTTAGGGAAATCCCCTAAAACAGGTTTTGAGTGCTCTGATTCCGTGAAGGACAACTACAAGGAAAAAGGAAATACCAAACCTGCTGCAAATGACATTTGGCTAAATCGTTTTCATTGGGCAATTTATTTGTCATACTTTGCATATACCAAATCCTACCAAGATTTAGTAAATTTTGAAGAGTTTTTTACGTACCCACCTTTTGAATTTGAAAGCATCGAGGACAAGTTGCCAAAAATGTCATGCACAGCCCACTGGCTCCACTCACATATATTTGGGAGTTATATAGGATTTCTCATGTATTTTCCATTTCATTTAGTGTTCTTATTCTGCCACATTCTTTAGTATTATCTTCCTTATCACTTGGCTAAGAAAAGTGGCCCTTTCGTGGCATATTACAAAATTTAGAAGAAAGGGCGTGCTTTTTTATCCAGTTCAGTTTGTTTATTTAAAGCATATGATTCGACATTTCAGAAGCATCGAAACAGCTTTATCACCGTGGAGGACTTTGATTTTCTGAGTAGACACGGAATAAATGCTGTGAGGATTCCTGTTGGCTGGTGGATAGCTTTTGATCATAATCCACCAGCTCCTTTCATTAGCGGTAGTTTGGAAGCTCTTGATAATGCATTCTCCTGGGCACAGTAGGTCTTGCTTTTGATCTCTTCCCTTACATCATTTTTTTTTTTGTTTTTTGAGGTTTTTTTCCTTGTTAAGTTCTAAACTTGAAATTTTAACGCAGAGCCTATAACATAAAGTGTATTATTGATCTTCATGCGGCCCCGGGCTCCCAAAATGGGATGGAACATAGCGCAAGTAGAGATGGTTCAACCGGCTGGTCTTCATCTCCTGATAACATCTCTCAGACATTGGACATTATAGATTTTCTTGCTTCGAGGTAAAATTGTTCTCATGTTTCCAAATGGTTAGTCTCCTCATTATACACTCCTATATCCCAAATTGTTGTTCCATCCTTCCCTTTGATATTCCTTAAATTGTTAGTCCTATTTGAAGAGTGGATGTATAAAGTTTTCTGGATTTCTAATATTATTCCTTAGTAACAGCTACTATTGAATTCAAAATATATAATATGTGGGCAACGTTGGAAGTCAATGTCTTTCAAATTAAGTGCGAATGCAATTATTGCAGGTCTCCTTAAAAAAGTTCAAATATCCCCAAATAGGCCAAAATATGGAACAGGAGTACTATGGAGTATAAAGCTGAACAGAGGTGTGTGTATTCTTGACGGTCCTTTGCAAGTATGAAATTCTTTGAATGGCTGCTGTTGGGAAGAAGAAACCCACCACCTTCTTCGACAGTCATGACCTATGAGGAAACCTATGTTGTTGCTAGACATGGCTGTTTGGTATTTGAAGTGTGAAAGAACAAAAAAAATTAGGTGGAACATGTCATGCTGGTTACTGATAAGAGCACAGTCATCTCACCAACATGTAACTCTTGGCTTTAATGCTGTGCCCTAATGATGGTGGCTTGACTTGCAGATGTGCACGGCCACCATTTGCACCTAAATAGCGCTCCAAGTTTTTTTTTTTTTGTGTTGAGGAAATGTACAGCATAAATAAAATGGTTTCACCATGAACAAGGATTATAAACTAGAATCTTGAGTTAATTCTCTGCTACAGACAAATGGTTGTGTTGTGTTTTTGTTTTTTTTTTTTTTTTTTTTGGGGGGGGGGGGGGGGGGGGGTGAATGGAGTGGTCTGGTTTGGTTAACTTCTACTTCTAGTATTCAGCATCTTAAATTTTCATTGCAACAGAGCACAAAAAAGGTACGGATATTTTTCTTCTGGTGTGGAAAACCTCCCTCATTTTCAGCTTGATGTGTCCTATCCCTTCTCTTTTACCTTTCATCTCCTGTGACCATCTCTTCCTCTGCAGGCTGTCTAGCTCATAACCACAATCATCTATCACTCATGTATATAATTTGTTGGATTTGATGCCTTTCAAATCTCTCATTTCATCTTTTGAGTGTTCTTTCGGTTATTACATGACCTGTGAATGAGGATCACTGGATTTTTCGTTTCTACCTCTTTGTACAACGTTGGTTTGTGACTTCTATAGTGAATCCTGTTATTTTGTGCCGATGATCATTTCATCAGTAAAGCTGGTATGGCGGTATTTTATTTCTTATTCTATATTTTTGCTGAATAGTGAGTCTATGTTAAAATGAACGTATGAAATGAAGTCTTTCTTTTGCAGGTATGCCAAACATCCTTCCTTGCTGGGAATTGAACTTCTAAATGAACCATCGGCAGCTGATGTTCCGCTGGATATCTTAGTTTCCTATTACAGGCAAGGTTACCAAATCATTCGGAAATACTCATCAACGGCTTATGTGATTGTTTGCCAAAGAATTGGGAATGCAGATCCGCTCGAACTTTATCAGGCTAACATAGGCTCTTCAAACCTAGTCCTGGATTTGCATTACTACAATCTCTTTGACACTTTCTTTGTCAATATGAGCACCATAGACAATATCGAGTTCATTTATAAGAGCAGAGAAGCACAATTACAAGCTCTAAGCAGTGCAAATGGTCCACTTGTCTTTATTGGTAAGCCAAGATTCGCTGCTCGATTTAATTCTCCCAAATTGAGCTGAAATAAGCATGTTGAGATGGATTATATATAGTAAGTCTTTGCGAGATAGAATCAGAAACGAAAACCTTCGTGAAATGATGAGAGAAATAGATTGAGGTAGTTTTGATATGTTTATCGTAGATTGATCAATGCGTTGTTACGAGGAGTAGTATGTTATGGTAGACCAAAATTGATTTTAGAGATGGTTGTTCGAAAGGATCTAAGTTTTTTGGATATCACAGTTCACGATGTCCTTGACAGAGCTCATTTGAGAAAATGAATTTATGTAGCCAAGCCAATTGATTGGGACAAAAGGCTCAGCTTGGTTTGGTTTGATTTAAAATAGAGCTTTTATTGGTAATTTCAAGTTCGCTCCTTCAGCATCAAAGTTGGTTTAGTTTGATAAAAATTCTACGTTGCAGGGGAGTGGGTGAATGAATGGAGTGTGACAAATGGATCTCAAAGCGAGTATCAAGATTTCGGAAGAGCTCAATTAGAGGTCTATAATGCAGCCTCCTTTGGATGGGCATATTGGACGCTAAAAAATGACAGAAAGCACTGGGATTTTGAATGGAATGTTCAGAATGGCTATCTTCAACTGGGTAAATTTCTTGATTTTCCTCTTCATTCTCTTGCGAAATAAATACCCATATGCGCAAAGTCTGAACTGTCTCTTGCATATTTATGCTAGTTTTCTAGTTATTGGTTTTCCACAACTCACTGTGTCAATTTTGGGTTTATCTTCCTGGTACAAAAAAAGAGAGAGTAGACTTTGGGTTTGTTTCTTAGTTATGACGATTTGTATTGAATACATTCTATGCAGGACATTCATCAGATGAGAAAACGTCGAATGTTTTAGCGTTGGTTGGACTAGCATGCAGCTGCTTCTTTCTGCATTTATTGCGGTAGATTTGATTGAAGTTGCCGCTGGAGATCAAGATAAAAGTCTAAATACAGCTGTTCCTTGTTCTCTTCTGCTCAAATTATTTTGCGCAAATGTAATGTTGTTAGAACAAAGGAGATGGCATTTCACACAAAACCTGAATGATGCTATGAAAACATTTGGGGCTACAATGGGTTACTCTCAATAATACAAGGACGAATTTTTTGGTAATTCTCTCGTGTTTTTGATCTGTTATCTAGAGCCATGAATTGTACACCAGAATATAAACTCTCTTGACTATCTGGCCTACTGTAAAATACCCTATAAAAAGCACAACCAAAAATCCATAGTACGACAGCGGCAAGGTCCTAAATCCCATTACAGATCCAATAAACGTGTAGGGAATTGAGATTCCAATGGCAGATATCACGACCGTGGAACAAATCACAGGCCATGAGGCTATCTCTTGAATGAATGGTATCTTCTCTGTCCGGATCAAATGGATAATTAGGGTTTGCATGAGCAGCCCTTCAACAAACCAAGCGGAACGGAAGAGTATAAGGTCTGGCGGGGAATAAGCACTGTAGTAAAACCAAATGAACAAAAGGGCTGATATGTCACAGAGAGAGCAAACAGGTCCATTCCATAAAATGAACATGGCTAGGCCTTTCAATGACCATTTCCGTGGCATTTTCACATAATCCTCTTCCATATTGTCCCATGGAATCGCAATCTGGCCCACATTATACAAGAAGTTCTGTGTTAGAAGCTGCCGTGGCGTCAAGGGTTCAAATCCAAGAGCCAGAGTTGCGATGAGAAGAGAAAGAATGCATCCAACATTGGCAACAACCGACATCTTTATATACTTCATTGTGTTTGCAAAAGTGAGTCTTCCTCTCTCAACTCCAGCAACGAGGACGTTGAGGTCCTTTTCCAGTAAGATGATATCAGCAAAGTCTTTGGCAATTGATGCTCCTGAATCGACCGTTATTCCCACATTGGCAGCTTCGAGGGCAAGAGAGTCATTTACTCCGTCTCCCAAGAACCCAACCACATGTTCTCCAACTGTCTGCAATGACTGCACTACTCGGAGTTTCTGAGTGGGGGTGAGCCTGGCTAGAACTGTTGATCTTTTGACAGTCTCATGGAAGGAGTCTTGGTTGAGTAACTCAAGTTCAGGTCCTGTTACAACATGGGTGGTTCTGATGCCGACTTCTTTGCAAATACGTATTGCTAGGGAGAGCGAGTCACCAGTCAACACCTTGGCTTTTACTCCCTTTTCTGCCAACCGCCAAAGCGCTTGCTTGGCAGAGTCTTTCGGTGGGTCGAAGAAGGATATAAGTCCAAGAAAAACCATGTCACATTCAACAGTGTCGTCGTAGATACCTGTACTGTTACTTTTTTCCTGTAGCATCGAAAACAGGCCAGGATTACATGTTAGGGATTTGTGGAATGGTAACACAGTATTTAGGAGTTATGAACGCAGAAAATTAAGAATCAAAAGCACAAGCACACAATACCACCAGATTCATGTGGCTCATCCAATGTTGGTTACAGATAATATTGCTGTAGTTGTTTCAGTATAGCAAAGAAGAAATAATACAGATACATCTGAGTTGTCCTGTCACTATAATATAGATAGCAAGAGTTACAAGTATGTTGATAAAACACCCTTGTATCCTTAGCCCCCTGCCAAGCCAATGCAGACTAGGATCTGAGACATGCAAGGCTTGCTGTATGTTACTATCTGGCTTTGTGAATACAACATTTTCAGGTAAATGGATTATTCTCAATTAGTTAGTACTCTTAGAGAACTTGACCACAGCATTGAGAAGTCAAGAGTATTAATGCGATCATTTTTAGATTGCGATTCCAAGCATTCTATAAGTTCTGCACCAACAAATACATAGTTCGAGACTGGGTTAGAGTGCCTACGTGTTTTGCTTAAAAATCCATGCACATGAATAAGCATATCTTTGTACCTAATGTACATACTTTCATACAGTAACACAAAGAAACTACCTTATTAAGGATCAGTGGAAACGTTTCCTTCAGCTCTTCTAGGGAAACATCCTTTATCCTTCCTTTCACCCTCTAGCATCTAATATACTGATCCAGTGATCTTAACATCTCCCAGGAGATTAATTTTTTCTATAAGCTGGTTGTTATTGTGCAAGTCATGTGCCCTTTTCTGCTAACACCTCATCAAATTTCCCTACTTCAGAATTGTTTTGCCACAATTATAGCTGCGGTTGCTTGAGACAAATTAGCCTAAATTTGAGCTTAATCACTTGAATATATATATCAGGTACATATTGTGTCATATATTTCATAGTAAGAGCTCGTCAGTAGTAACCTGGCAAACGTAAAATAGGTGGAAATTGAATAGTGGTAATCTCTGCAAGAAGCGGACATATCAAACAATTTTCCTCCATTTACTTCCATGCATTGGTAAATAGATTGCAGCCGCAGGGTTTACTATACTGACCTGAATCTTTTTTATTAAAAAGTTATAGTCATGATGCTTGGTCAACTTCACCAACTACAAATGGTAATTAGAATTAAGCTATAAAAGACCTGAAAGCACGATAGGGTTTGCTCAAGTCATATGCATGAGAAATGCATAGTGAAGGGAATGGATTCATAACCCCACAATACTTGGTCCAAAGTGAGGACAATAGACTAGTTTTTTGTGTGTCTGCAGGGACAACGAATATACCTTCATAGACTTGATTGTTGATATGGTTATTTCAGAACTCATGGACCGTGAAAAAATGAGTAAAAAAGAACTAAAAGCACAATTATTGTTTGGTGATAAAAGGATTATGAGACACACCGTTTCTAGCCTTTTCATTGCAACTCCTAGAACCCTCAGTCCATCGTTGCTTAAATCTTCTCCCATATTCAGAATCCTCTGATTGTCTTCATGAGAGAAAGCTGCAATATCACCTCTATCAACATGTTCAATAAGAGAACATACTTTTATTACTTCTTCTAGTGCTCCTTTAGTTATCACAATTCTGTCAAGTGTATGGGTGCTCTTGTATTTGGCATTCAAATCTGATTCCAAGATGACAGATACTCTTCTTCGTGCAAAATCAAAAGGTATCTCATCTACCTTTGTCCACTTGGATGGTTCGAATCTGTATCCATTTGTAAATACATATGCCAAAATTGCATCATCCAAAGGATATTTCTGCTCAGTCTTGAAGTAAGAGTTGAGGAAACCAAAACATAAAACTTTTTCCTTGGTTGAGCCCCAACTATCAAGATGATTAACCATCATTGCACTGTTCATTGTAAGAGTACCAGTCTTGTCAATGCATAGGATATCCCTACAAGTGAAGGTTAAAAAAAGAGAGAAAATTAATTCCAACTTTAAGCTAAGAAATCTGGGATGAATGCTCAATTGAGAAAAGTTTGTGAAAAAGACACAATAAACAAGGGATGATGTTAAACTACTTGAACAATAATTCCTCCGCGGTTAAGCATTAAAATTCAGAATTTTTCACTTTCGGGCAATGAAAATCAATCGTGCTTGATTAGACTCAAAAGTACAACTACGGGTCATTCAATGCTCATGGCTGTAAGCCTGTAATAGATGTCAGATATCCAGTCAGTAATAATAAGGCCGGACTTCCCCCTCAATTCTTTCCTGTTACAGTGCGGGCTACTTGTGAGGTGAAGGGTATCGATATGATTTTCGGGTTCCCTAGCAGCGACGCAGCCAAGAATTTGCTTTGCAGGGTGCCTGAGTTTGACAGAATTTTTCAACTATTGAGAAGAACTCTTAATCTATATGGTAGGACTCCTAGAAAATAGGTTATGACCCATGGACCACTATAAAACCAAATGAAAATGAAAATTAGTTGGTTAAGGCCTTAAGATGAGTTCTTTAAATTTTCGGGTGCTAATTGGATAAGCTTGTTGGGAGTGTATAAGAGGATATATTTGTACAGGGTATCCTACAGAATTACACAAAACTGGCACCCCCACCCAAGCCACAGCTCCTTCCCTGTTGCCTAGTTCCACAGGTTGATACCCTCAACCTTTAATTTAATAGGTTAGGCAAGTAAAGCTTTACTAGTCGTAGGTCTTACTATATTTCTGTAGCAAGCACAAAACCGAACCAACAAGCACATGATCTCAGTTTGTTGAAGTTTTTGTTTTTCTTCCTAGTCTCGATCAATCCACCCATTTGTTGTGAGCTATATAAGGTACAAACCACCCATGGATTGGGAGCTATATTAGGTATAAACCTATGAAGTAACGATATGCCCAAGTGGTCCGGATACATATGGGTGTTTGAAGGACAAAATTGTAAAAGAAGAGGTGTTCTTTTCCCCACTCTTGGGCAGCAGGGCCAAAAGAATTGCCTTCCTCCTCTTCTGCTTCTCAAGTGAAGTCATTGCATCAATTGAAATGCAGTACTATCATTCCGCTTTAAATTATTAGACATAAGTGTGGATTTCCTTTATGAGTTAAGAAAAACCATTAGGAAAAGTGAATCCATTTCAGAATTAAGATCATTATTTATTAAAGCTACTGCAAAAAACAAGCCACTGGACTCAGTAAGCCAAAGAAAATGCCAAATAAATGGAATTTTCAATGCGCATATCATACATTTTGATGGCACTTTCACATTAGTTCCATACACTTATCACACATCGACACAGTTTTTCAAACTTGTTGACAGACCACTGGGATGTTTTTAGCATTTTCCATCAAGTGATTCAGTTGTTTGTTTATTTCAGTGTCATCAAATATGCTTCTGCAATAATGAAATTACTAGGAACTTACATGGAACCCATGTCTCGTATGGCAGTTAAGCTTTTGACGATGCACCTATCTTTGGCCATAGCAAGTGCTCCTTTGGCAAGACTAGTGTTCACAATGAGAGGAAGCATCTGAGGAGTGAGTGCACTTGCGACCGAGATTCCAAAAAGAATACTCTCACTCACATCATGAGATGTAATGTAGTCAGATGAGACCATAACTGTAGCTATTATGAGCATAACACTGACAAGCACATAAGATATACGCCGGATCCCTTTCTCAAAGTCATCTGGTGGCCTCTGCTTCCCTATATTGGAAAACATGGTACTCATATAAGTCTTGGATCCAGTGGAAACAACTAGACCAGTTCCACTACCTGATATTACACTCGTACCCTGAAATTAAAAGTAAAAACTTCTTTTAACTCCACATCCAAACAAAGCAGAGAATACAAAAGGGCATTCCAAGTACCATAAGTAAGACATTATGATGTACAACCTCAGTTGAGAGAGAGTGCAGAGTACGGGAAACACCATTTTTCATTAGTTCCCTATAATAACAAATGAGAAACTATATGTTTCATGTAAAATAAAATTGAGTATATGCCAATGTTAAATGCAAGTGTACGCTAGAGAAAAATAACAGAGTTTCAAATGTTCAGATATCCTGCTGAAGATGACATGAAATTAACATCGGAGACACTTTCATAAGTTTCAAGGAGTAGATAGTTGTCAACACGGACAAGTATATTGTACGGGTATACTTGTCAACTTAGAAACACGGACGCTTCTACAAAGTAGCTGTATCATTGCAAAGTCCGACATCAAACAACCGTGTCAACACCGAAGCCCCTTGAACACTCTTAAAAGTATGTTTGTCACTCTTCCACGCATCTTATTTAACCAATCAAAGTCATAAATCAGATACTTTTGTTGACATGTCGAGTACCATAAATATTTCTTAGCATGTTTGCATTTGCATTTCTACATCTAACCACACAACTATCATAGAAAGATACTGGAGTAGTAGATTTTTGTGTTTCTTAGCTCTTTGCATGGCGTCACTATCAACTGATATTCTCTCCCGAACTAAAGGTGTGGTTTAATTTAACATTGCTAAGTGATCACAAATCTTTCACCATGTGTTTGAAAGACTCCAAGAGACATTAGTGGACCTGTAGAGAATGACTATAATGGTTTCTGCTTATTCAACATACTTAAATATAACCCAAATTACAAGATACAATGAGAACCACATCCCCACAAATCATGGGCTTGTTAATTTGTTAAGAATGTGATAGTACGAATACAGGTTATAGCACTAAAAGTTATAACTAATACCACAAAGTGAGTACAATGATCGGAATATTTGAAATTACCATGAAGCATATATTCTTCAAATCTAACAAAGGCGTGCTCTGATCTTCTCTTATATCAGCTGTTTTCTCAGTTGTTCCAAACTCTCCTGTTAATGAGGACTGACTGTTCAAGAAGCAGTATGTGATCATGTGATCTGAGACTGATTTATGAGGAAAAGGAATATATTCAATGAAAGAACTCACTCATCTATACAGGGAAAATTGTGATCAGGGTGGCATACCTTACAACCAAGTGCTTTGAAGTTAGTAGCCTAACATCACCAGGAAAAAGGTCACCAGGTTCAAAAACAACAATATCTCCAGGAACAACATCTCTTTGATCAACTTGAACCAATAATTCTGTTTGAACAACTCTTCCTGCACACCTCTGGACTTTAATTGGGCATCTTACAAATTCAGATAGCCTCATGGCTGCTTTTGAACTGCTATACTCCTGATAGGCAAATGGAGAACACAAAAATATTCCTTGAGCAACAGATATTATAGCATCTTTCTGATTGGTTAACTAATGTAGAAAAGTACCTGGTAAAATCGGAGGGACACGCTAATAAAGACCAACACAAGCATGATGCATCCGTTAGGACCATCACTGGCTATGTACGAGAGTGCTGACAAAACAATCAAAATAATGTTGAAGGGGTGAAAGAAAGCACTCCACAGAAGATGCCACCATCTGGGAAAATTATATTCGACAGGAACATTTGGGCCATTTTCCTTCAATCGTCTCTCAGCTTCAATGAAGCTCAAGCCTGCAGGAAAGCAAACCAATTAGAATTGGATTCAACCATAAGTGAGGTGACCTAGTTCCTCACTAAAATTATTATATAGCAAAGGATACAACATATTTCCTATTTTATTCTTCTTTACTTCTACAGGACAAAAATATTTTTCTTCCTTACTAGTGTATTAGTTCTGGAACCTCAAATTTGAACTCATTTCACAAATAGCATAAATTTTTATTATCAATCCCATGTATTGGGCTTGACCGTCGAGAATCATGATATTTTAACTTCTATGGGCTTGTTTAGTTATTTATAAACATTTGACGACAAGAATGACGATTCTTCCTTTTGTACTTGATAATGAATTTTGATTACATAATAGATTGGTCACATGTGACACTGATAGGTGCCAAAATATACACATTTAGGCCCTTAAACCGTTAAACGTACTTTTGGTTTGACCTCTGTTACTATTATTAATATGTATTATTACATTTTTGTATTGTAGGATTTGGAGGCAATTGGAGTGATATGGGGTAATTAAGCAAAGGTAGAACGCCCACCCACCCACACACACACACACTGTGTGTGTATAATGGTGATATGCTTTGAAAAAGATGAAATACACAAATAGAAATCAATGGTAAACTTGGACTTGGAAGCATGAAATGATCACGGGCCTTGCAACACTTGACCATTCCAAACTAGATGATTGGGGAGACATAATCGATTTGAAGGTTGGATGGTTTGAGTGAATTACCAATCAAATGAGAAAAATACTTACACATAGCATTTGGAATTCAAAAAAAGAGGGACTGCATGCTGCTCCAAAGAAAGATTGGGAAGGGGCAAAAGCAACAAAGAAGAAAAAAACAACTCTTCTAGGGGTTTGAAAAAGTAGAAGAGAGGAAGAAATCATGAAGAAAGAAAAGGCCAAGTATTTGGCCTTGACTACTTTCACTCTAGGCCAACTAAGCTGTCCACTTAGGGTATACGTAAACCTCCGGTCTTGTAATTCTGATTTGTTTTGTTTTCTAGTTATATACTCTGATTATATCAATAAAATGTGGAGATTGTATAATCCAGACATTGTTCCACGTAAATCTTTATGCAAATTTCAATGTATGTTGTACTAATTTTATCTGACCATTATGCAATTATTTATATTCCCATTTCCCACCAAGCAGGTTGTGAGTTAAAATTAAGCCATGCTTAAGATAATAAGACGGATTGTGACTATGATTCGAGTTTAATGTTAATATAGCGCAGCCAAAATATCACTACCACATCAACTGATTTAATCACAAGAATACTACAAAATACTTCCAAACTTTTATTACAAGACTAGTGGTGAATTCGACTCCTTAAGTTTCTTTTTATCTGCAAAAAATAAATTTCCTTACTTCTAGTGAAATTAGTTCTTAGTCCAAATCACCAAATCATTTTCCTTTAATTATTTAGAAGTTAATTCCAAGTAATATAGTAATTTGTTTCACGGTACCAATGTTAGACATTTGTACTTAAACCACTATTCTATTAATTTCATTTTCCATCACTAGAAGCTTGATTTTGACATGAAGCATCACCGAAAACCTATTGATTCATCCCCATAAGGTTTTTTTTTTTTTAGTCCATGTAGCTACTAGCCTATGCTATGGATCAAAATGTTAACTAATCTATCTTTGGTAAACCAGAACCATTTCATCAAACACTTGGTGGACTTTGTATCACTTTGGGATACTAATCGTCAGAACAGTATAATACCAACCAATAAACTTCCATTCAAGACATTATCTCCACCAATTTTAAACTACAAATAATCCCATGACCAAAAATTTTTAACAGATTTAAATTGAACTCACCCCTTTCCGTAGACTGAACATACTCAAACACAATGTCTTTTCTGGATTGGGCCAAGGCGTATAACCAAGAATACACTTTCTCTTCTTCTTCAGTCCGCGATCCCCCATCAATTTTTTCTACACATTTGAAAGGTATACCACAAACCCATTACGGATTCAGCTAAAAAAATAACCAAATGAAACCTAACAAAAGAAAAATATTAATCTGACATAATTATTAAAGAAAGATAGTTAGGGCTTACGTCCAGACATGAATCGCCGCAGAAGACGAAAAACTGAGGTTTTGATCCCATTTTTGAGTGTATTGGGTTTGTCAACGAGGTTTTCACGAACTGGGTTTGAAGATGATGAGTGGCTGTTGCTACTTGCTGTGCATAATTTGAAAAAGCTTGACAGTCCCATGACAACAGTGGCTTGATTGAAGACAGATGAACCAGGAACGGTACATAAGGGAAATAATACGAAAAGAGGAGAGCCACGTAGAACGCATATTTTGGGGGTTGAAGATTTGAAGAGAAGGTACAGAAAGAGGAGATAAGCAGAGGATGTGTAAAAGTTAATTAATCTTTTTGCCTCTCTCTCCCTCTCTCTCTCTCTCTGTCTGTGAAAGTCCCCCAAGTCGTTAGTCTCAACTACCAAGTTCATAAGACGGTTAGGTGCTCATATAAAAAAGAAAGGTCCGGTTTCTCTGCATTTTGCGGGCCGGATGAAGCAGCCGTCCGGTTTAACCACAGATGGCAAAATGTGGCTTCTGGACAATTTAGGTTTAATTGCCAGATTATTTTTTTGAAAGAATTAAAAAAAATGAAATTAAGAAGGGAGGTATAATGGATATGTGAGTCCCCGAGAATTAGATGGTGTTAGAAATAAGTGTTGTAATGATGATTTGAAAAATAAATTATAGAAATTCATATTAATTGCGCGCCTGTTCGAGTCTGAACAAGTTAGGTTTGCATGGATCACATGCAAGGATGCGATGCATGTGTTATTGTAAGTGGGTTGATTTTCACAATTAGGGAAGAAAGCTACGACCTCACTATCCAGCAGAATTTGTACTCTCAATATGAGTGAACTTGTAATCTACAAAAGAATAACTGGTGAAAGGACCCTCCGCCGCTGTGGCAGGAAGACACTCCGATGATTAAATCAAACAAAGATTCACAAGGATGAATGGAAATCAAGCTAATATTTTCTATTTGCTAATGAAATAGTGCGTGCGTTAGAGCGTACTTTTCTTCATAATCCGGATTCTTATTTATAGATTTTGTGACTTGACCTTCCTAATTATCTTAGGACACTGATTCCTCATCGGAATTGGAATAGGACTACCTTCTGATTGACCACTATTGAGATAACTCTCACTTGGTTCTGATCTAAGAAGTTATCTTCTACTATTAGAGTTTCATTCAATCAATACTTCTCATATTAATCGAATTGGCTATGGACTTCTCATCCATATCTAATTAGAACTTTATCCCGATTTATTCGGTATTCTGTTTTATCTTGGATTTGATACTACCCACGATCTTTCTCGAGTCAGTGGTATCTCAAACCGCCTTTTTAGGCTAGTGATATCTGATCCGGCCTTCTCGGCTCGGATATAATAAGAATCGTCTTTTTCAAGTCCGCCTTGCCTTCACGTGATCAGCAAACATACCTATGTCTGTGAGACCTCTCCTGTCGAGCAGGCTAAATTATTTGAGGAAACCTTAATATTTATTCAAGTTTTACCTCCTTCACTTATCATGTGCTGTTTGGATAATTAACTCATTTGAAAATGGTTTAATTTTTTTATAAGTTAAATCATACGTGTTTGGATGCAAGATGCATTAGACTGTTTTAATATTTTATTTACCATGCATCCTATACGAGTTTTGGTTTATATTTTATTATTAAATTATTTTACAAGAGATGATGTTCAGCCTAGGAGATAGTGTCCAAGAGATGAAAGAATAATATAGGATTATTTTCCCTATTATAGCTAGCATTGAGGTTGTTTGGGCAACGTGGACCATTTTTAATTGTTAAACTTGGGATTAATGATTTAAATTTAGTAGTTTTTTGTTGGTTAATTATAATTATCAAGAGATCATGAATGTTTATTTATTGCTCATTTTATGCCTCAAAGTTGGGGTGTGACATTCAGTGCAGACTCGACCCACGTAATCGGTTACGGTTCAACAGAGATCAACACTTGTGCAGCAGGTGGGGGTAGCTCTAGCAGCCTCGTCCACTCAATCTGTGCAGCAGCGATAGAGGACTAAGGATCGAGTCTATGCAATCACTATTTTGTTGGCCCAAAATGAGGTTTGATTATAGGTTCAACAGCCGCATTGGTAAGGCAAGCAAATACGACCCAACAAGTCATGGCAATAGCTTCCCATGCATTGTGACCATTCCTCATTAGCCATCTCTTAGGTGTGACCTTCAGAAGCATATGGTCACTCATCTCAAATGACTAGGGTCATTTTCTACGGTCAACATAATTTTTGTGATGACTTTGGATTGTAGGCAATCGTTGTAGTATCTTGACAATCTTCTCTATAATTTAATCCCTCACACAATCCGGCCGTAACACAATAGCTTTCCCAACCTCGGCCTAACACATTGGGGACCTATAAGGCCTTCTGTAGAAAGCCTCATAAGGAGCCATCTCAATACTTGATTGGTAGTTATTGTTGTAAGCAAACTCTACTAATGACAAGTGATCCTCCCATAAGTTTCGAAAATCTAGGACACAAGTCTCGCAATATATCCTTAAAATTTTGAATTGTATGCTTCGACTGTTCGCCAATTTGCGGGTGAAAAGCAATACCCATACGTAAGTTGGTACCAAGTGCCTTCTGAAGGCTTTGCCAAAACCGTGATGTAAACCTAGGATCTCGATTAGACATGATAGATACAAGCACCTCATGAAGTCTGACTATCTCACGAACATATAATTTACTGAGTGCCTCTATTATATCTACCAAGTGAATAGAGAGAAAGTGAGCAATCTTGGTCAGTCGATCAACCACTACCCACATTGCATCCTACCCTACTATTGACTTCAGAAGTCCCATCACAAAATTTATTGTAACATATTCTCACTTTCACTCTGCTATAGGTAAAGGCTGTAATAACATGACTGATTTTTTATTTTCGGCCTTAACCTACTGACATATCAAACATATCGACACGAACTATGCAACATCCTATTTTATACCCTTCCACCAATACTACCGTCATAAGTCTTGGTACATTTTTGTATTACATGGATGCACAAAAAGACACGAATAATGAAACTAGCAAATTGCATCCTCATAACGCGGCTCTAAAATGGATATTTTTCGTCCTCAAATTTTTACCTCTAATCAGGAAAAAAAAAAAGAAATCCATCCATCCATTTGATCACCCGAACCCATCCATCAATCCGTTACGTGTGGTATAGTACTAGGAAAATAGTACTTCAACGTTGGACCAATTAATTATGGGGAACACATGGGCCACAAATTCTCACAATAATTGTGAGATTGCAATTCCGGCATTAAATGTTTGCATCATCCTGCTGAAGTATTTTTGAATTCCTCTCATCTGTCTTTATAATTGAAAACCTTGATTTTTTCGTACAGTAGATAATTTTTCAAATGATTAATGATCTGATGGGATTTTAGTTGAATTGTTCACGTATTGGCATCTCTAAGATAACAACTTGTCTCAATGTTAAGAACACGGGACCACCTTCTCTCCATTAGGTTGATAGCTTAGGTTCCTTCACTCTTTCTTCGTCAGGCAACTTCTTCTGTCAAAAACCCTAAAGCCATTTTAAAGCTAATATTTCTCCCCTGTAAAGCTTCTGTTGGAAAAAATAGATTTTAGTCCATAATTTTGGTGACTTTGTCCCAAAGATTAAGGGGTCCCTTAAGACCACTTGAGGTGAGTCTTAGTGGGTTTGTGTACTCCCATATGAGGAGTTTAAACCTTGAAAAGAATGGTTAAAATCCATTAAGGTTTGAATGAGAAATTGATTCTCTAAGTATGCACCATGCGGGAGGGTGATAGGTCGCGCACACCGCCGCCGCCTGCCTTGGTCCATGGGTCATGGGTCTAAGTTTGGGCTTGGCTTGGTGTAGTGTGGTCCTTGGGCCCTTAAGCCCAAGAGGTTGGGTTTGCTCGCTTGGGCCACGTAATGAGTTTGAGCCCATATAGGTGTGTATTTAAGATGGGAGATCAATTTTGATAGCAAAAATTAATTTCTAATTTAAAACCAAATTCAAATTTTGATTTATTGTATAAAATTTATTTTGATTTTAAATTTAGAATTTATTTCTAGATTTGTAACCATAGAATTTATTTTGAAAATAAATCTTAGAATTTAATTTTGGTTTATTATGAAATTAATGTTTTGGCTCCCCCTTAGTCCTATAAATTGAGCACCCCTTCTTTGGTTTTGACACACCAACATTTGATATAAGTCTCCTCTATTCTTCAAGTGTTCTTCGTGTTCTTCGATCAAGAGAGAGTACAAGTCGAATTAGTTCGAAAGCCGGTCTTCGGGAGGTGCTACCGAATCCGAATTCAACCGTTGTATCCTGGGAGACGAACGCCGAACATATCCTCAAGCACTCCGGTGAGGCGGCACAATTTGTCTTAAGGACACCGTGAGATTCACGGGCCTCGGTTTGCGTTTTCAATTTTATTGTTGTTCAATTTTATGCACTGTTGTATTTTTCAGATATTAAATAAATTCCAAAATTTGTTTTTTTTCCTACAATCTTAAGACAAATTGCTATTTTTATTCTAAAATCTGATTCTGGAATAATATTTTGAAAAATCGTGTTATTTTTTTTTCCCTAGATCTGTTTACAGCAGGTTTTTAGTGTCAATCCCTAGTGTTATTCTATTATCTAGGTAGATTTTTTAATCTGTTACATAAAAAAAAATAGTGTTTGTTCTTTGTGTTTTGTTTGTGGTTTATTTGTAATCACAAATTATTCAATTAACGATTATCTTTTAATTTGGTCACTAACTTGGTTTGTGATCTATTTTTCAGTAATGGAAAAACAACCTGAAAAGTCAATCGGAAACAATGGTGACAACGAGAATCCCACTGTTGGGGGTATTCCACGGTTGTGAACACTCCGGCTGTGATGCTAAGAGTGGGTCCTTCCATTCCGGTCAGCCATGCTGAGAAACCGGAGAAGTTCCACGGTGTGGACTTCAAGAGGTGGCAACAGAAGATGTTGTTCTACTTGACCACGCTGGGTCTCGTAAGGTATCTCACAGAAGATGCTTCTGTCATTGATGAGAATGAACAGGACATGCAGAAGATAGTCATTGCACTAGCTTGGGGTGATTCTGACTTCTTGTGTCGGAACTATGTTCTAAATTGCTTGCACGATACACTTTACAACGTGTATAATGTCAAGAAGACAGCCAAGGAACTGTGGGAGTCCTTGGATAAAAAGTACAAAACCGAGGATGCCGGATCAAAGAAATTTGTCGTCGACCGGTTTTTGGACTTCATGATGGTGGACTCGAGGACTGTGATCAGTCAGGTCCAAGAACTCCAGGTGATCTTGCATGAGATCTTTGCTGAGGGAATGGTACTGAGTGAGACCTTCCAAGTGGCTTGCATGATAGAGAAATTACCCCCTGCTTGGAGTAACTTCAAGAATTACTTGAAGCACAAGCGAAAGGAGATGAAGATCGAGGATCTCATCATCAGGCTCCGAATCGAGGAAGATAACAGAAGTGCTGACAAAAAGCTGAGGAGCTCTTTTGCCTCGAAGGCTAATGTGGTGGAGCATGGCCAGAGTTCTGGCTATAAGAAGAAGCAGAAAGGAAAGCTAGCTGCTAAAGGGTCCAATCTAGGACCTAAGGGAGGAATTGGCCATACCCCCATATGATCGACACGTGTGTCCTGATACATCTTCAATTTGGTGCCGAACTAAATCTTTTGCCTAGGGAGTTAATGTATTTTCTTGATTACATTTTTACCCTCGTCATTGATCAATGTGATTATAAAATACTTTTATCTTGAAAAAGTTAAATACGTACACCAAATCAAAACTGATCAAATAATTTTATACAAAATTAATAAATGAACAATTTTGATAATCAAATAAACTTAGAATTTTTTTAAAAAAAAGGCCATATCATTATAATGGAGAGTAGTTGGAGCCGATCTGAACTTAGCCGAAAAAGGGGACAGCAGTGGATACCGGTTCACAACCTTCACATGATGTTGGCCCTTCTTAGGACAAGTTTTCCATGTTTGCACTAGAAGGAATATAGTTTTGTCTATTTAATTCATCTAATGAATTGGTTGTTCTTATTTCAAACCAGACAGTCAATGGTTTTATCCTGTTGTTCCTAATACAACCAGAAAGTCAACGATTTTTGGTGTGGGGTAGAAATTTATGGGTAACAGTCAACGGATTATACTCCGGCCTCTTTCCCAAAGCTTGACTATTTATTTCCTATAGCATCTCCCACTTGTGTGTTGATTTTATGGGTAACGGTGCTAAATTATATTTGATGTAGAGAAATGTTACGGAATTCAAAATCAAAGGTTAATATTTATTTAGATTTAAAAGTCTGTATACTTAAGTAAATCTACATTATTCATTTTGAATTATGAGTAATTTTCTTGAAAACTTTTCATGGACTAAAGACTTTCCCTTTGATGTGTCAAGAATATTTCCTTTAGAGATATATTATTTGGTGTGCGGTAGAAATTTGTGTGCACGTTCAAATGAGGTTGTTATAGTCGGATTTAGGAAAGTTATAGTGATGTCCCTTGCAGTGTGCGTGTAGTGCGAGTAAAACGACGTAATTTTATTTGCTTGCTCTTAAAACTATTTTTTTCTTATCTCATGCATTTTGATAAGAATTCGTGTGATAAATCAAAATAATGTAGTTTCAAAGATAATGCAAATAAAACTATGTTATTTTACCCGCATTACACGCGTACTACAAAGAATTACACTATAGGCTATATCTCCCCCAATCTGTTATACATTATACTAAAGTCTTGCAAAATAGACTACATAGTGTACTTTTTTTTCTTAATAATCCAAAGTGTTACAGACAATATACAATGATGAAAAAATCTCAAATAAATTCTTGATAGATTAATTCCAATTAAAAAAAGGCCAATTAAAGTAACTGTAAATTTCCTTATGGACTAATTCCTCGATATTTGATAGCATTAAAAGTGATTCAAATTTGAGACTTGGGGACCGATTGGATGAAAGATTATTTTCAGTGGAATAAATTATTGAAGGGGGGATAAGATAAGATGAGGTATTATTTTAGAGGGTTGGCCCACATTGATGTGATGTTTATAGAGGGGAATAAAAACACTACTAGAATAATAGATAAAGACCACGCTTAAAAAATTAAAAAGATCACGCTTTTTGTAAAAACGTAATAAAAAAATAAGAGATGACTTTTTAATCACACTTTTGAATAAAACCGTGCTAATTATTACGTTTTAACTACGCTTTTAGTAGAACTGTGATTGTAAGTAATTATTTTAACCACGCTTTATTTGTAAGCGTGGTAAAAATATACATTTTTTTATTACGGTTTGGTTAACAACTGTGGTTAAATTCGTATAGCCGTTTTTAATCACAGTTTGTATAATCGTAATAAAAAAGTGTAAATTTTTTATCACAGTTCAGTTAACAACCGTGGTTAAACACTTATAGCTATTTTTAATCACAGTGTATTTAAAACCGTAATAAAAAAGTATAATAAAATTAAAAAATAACATTAAAACGTAGAACATAAACTACGTCGTTTTATATAGCCCTCAATTTTTAGTTTCCCCCCAAAACATGAAAAAAGCCCTAGCTCAAACATTTCTCCCTAATTTATCTGATTTCATGAACAGCGGCGGCCACTCTCTGTTGCGAGCCCCTCTCTCCCTCAGTCGCCGGCTACCTCTCTCAGCAATCCCTCTCTCACTCTCTCGCCGGCTACCTCTCTCAGCTCCCTCAGTCGCCGGCTACCTCTCTCAGCCCCCTCTCTCCCTCAGTCGCCGGCCATCTCTAACTCTCTGTTGCGAGTCACGCCCTTTTACTTTCCCCTCCTATCCCGCCCTCCCTCTCGCGGAAAAACTGCAGAATATCAATCCCTCTCCTCAATCGAATTCCTGATCGTCGACTGCGTACCATCCCTCTCCTCGATCGAACTGCAAAATCTGGACATTCATCGTTGAAGAACTCGCGCCCTATCGATTAGTCTCTGTAGAACGACAACGAGATTGAGCCAGGTATGGGATTGAGCCACTGAAAATAGTTGTGTTTAGTTGCTTAAATGTATATATGATTTCGTTTTCATTCAATGGTAATCTGGAATTAAAGGGCTGAAAATAGTTGTGTTTAGTTGCTTAATGTATGCTAAAGCCCCCTAAGTGTGTTGTAAGAAAGTATCTTGGATGACTTATGACGCCACTGGAAGGATCGAAGCTAATGGGATAAGCCTAAAACTTTTTTGCCTGAAGGCCACTTGCACCCTATTTGGCCAAACTAAGTCTAGATTGACAGGTAACATTTCTGCCAAATAGTGTTAATCAGTTGAGCTATAAAATCAGTTTGAAACACCATTGTAAAAACTCCATTGGATGACAAATGAAGATGTTCAGTAAGCCAATGATAATCATACTTCGAGATCGCAGAAGCATAATTAAAAACAAAATACAAAAAAAAGTTGTTGGTGGAGGAGATTATTCAAAAACATCATGGTAACCCTTTGTTTTCTATTGCGTTTTCTTGTAATTGTCCCCTTATGGCTCTTTAAACCTGAGAAAGTAAAGTGTTTTAAGGGTCTGATTGTGATGATGTTATCTGGGGTTTGTCAAGAAACAATCCTAAAAACAAAGAGTACTATCGTCTGCATTTTGTATTACATGTCTCTATGAAAATCCAACTGATTAGCTGTTTGTGGACTTTACTGAGGAAAACTTGCTCTGATCTTCACTTTCTGAGTGCTTGAAATTACCCAATACATGACTTCCTTCACTACTCCCATATGGAAGTTCCCAATACAAAAAGATGCATCTGAAATTGGACATATGATTGTCACCACCTGGAGCCAACACTATTTATTACTCTCTGAGCCTCCATTGCTTTCAGTTCTTTTTTATTCACTTCCGCTGTAGATTGTTTTTGTGTTTATAAATGTGAGGTTTGCCATCAGAAAGCCTGCCTTAAGTTGCTTTGGGTTGCCTCCCCCTGGGATGTCGGTGGACCATCTCACTGATGTGTTCAAAGTATATGTATTGAATTTAGTATACTATGATGGAGGCACTGATGATGATACATTTTTGAATTTAGTAGACTCTGAAAGCATGATGTTGATTTTAGTAAAATTTTCCAGACTACAATTAGCTGATCAATGGTCTTTTCTTCACCCCTTGCTATTGCGTTTTGACCAAGTCTTCTAAACACGATTTTAACTGTGATTGTTATCTATTATTCTAGTAGTGACAGCAGTTTGGATTGGGGTGTGGTAGTGGTTGGTGATGGGTCTGGGGCAGTTTGGTTTGGGGTCTGGGACTATACTCTATCTCTTCTTATGGGTCGTGTTTTGCTCTTTTATCATTGTCTGCGGTGGGTCTACTAGTGTTATTGATGCTATGATGTGCTCCTTCTGGTTGTGCTTCTGCTTCTGCTACCGCCGCTTTTGAACTTCTGAAGCCTGATGTTCCTTCTGTTTTGATCTTCATCTTGTATGGAGTTCAAATCTAAGGAAGATTGTAGAATATGTTGCATGATCCGGGGTTTTTTATTTCTATTTTGCTTTGGACTTCTGAATTTTGTGAAGATATGATCAAAGTTTATTGTCCCTACATATATGTGCTTCTATTCTGATGCTGCTGATGTTGCTATTCTGTCCCCTCTTTAACCCTGACTACTGCTTAGTTTAGGCCGCGTCTTGCTTGGAATTGGCCTTGGGTTTGCAAACCAGGTACTTGTACGAGCTTTTATAACGCTGATTGTTTTGGTTTTGGTTTTTTATTTTCTGTTACTAGTTTTGGCTTTGCTCTGTTCAAAACAAAAGATATGATTGGTGACATTGGTGTGCACTAGTGCGTTCAAAAACTTAATTTCAGGGAGTAACCAAAAGGTCCTGGAGGATTTGGACTGTTATGGGGATGACCAGAGTTGGTGACTATAGGCAAGGAGGTCATCGATCGGTAGTGATTTCTAAAACTAGTGACAACAGTATTTGGATGCCACATGTTTTTCTTCAGCTTTTACTTGCCCATGTTTTTCTTCAGCTTTTACTTGCCCACTGTTATATTGATTTGGTATTGCATGACCAGTTCTTAGTCAAATAGGTGCCAATGGGCCCGAGTTTGGCTATGGTCAGTAATGCTTGCCCATGTTTTTCAATTTCGGGAATGAGGACATTGACTTCTCTTCATATACCTATGGATTAGGAATCAGTATTAATGCTATGAGCACATATGATCGACGTATTTAGAACCGTTGTATGCGCATGTGACTTTTAATAATTTGTGAAAATCAAATGCCAAGATTCTTTCCTGTGTTTTTTTTTTAAGTTAAACTTATAACCTCTCTTCTGGAATGGTTGCAGATTTTTCTTTAGGTGGCGGAAAATGACGACATTAGCCAAAGAAAAAAAAATTGCAGCTGATTTTGTTCCCTTCGCAAATATATGATCGGATCGTGTCAGTGTAGCAATCAGTTTAGTTTTTTGATTTTTTAGTTCGGTGTACGTTAGAAACTTATAACAACTTCATAAGCTAGCTTTTATGTATAATATGCTTGATAATAGATTTTTTAGATTTTTTTATTGTAACATTTTTTGACAAATTTATGAGTTAATGAATTATTTTCTTTCTCATTTTTTTGTTAATATTCTTGTTTGATTAATTGTTTTTTATAATTTCATATTCTAATTAACATTATACAATTAATTAATATTAATGGGTAAATGGAGAGATCTATATATATATATATATATATATTGTTGTATTTGAGATTTAATCACGGTTTTTAATTAAAAGTGTGGTCATTTACACATTAAAGATCACGATTTTGGGTTAAAAGCGTGGTCTTTTACAACTTAAAGATCACGGTTTTTGAGTAAAAGCGTGGTATTTTACAAATTAAAGATCACGGTTATTTGTAAAAGCGTGGTCTTTTATATCTTTTAATCACAGTTTTGGTTAAACGCGTGGTCTTTTGATGACTTTTAACCACAGTTTGTATTGAAAGCGTGATCCTTTATAACTTTTAATCACAGTTTTTGTTGAAAGCGTGCTCTTTACTAATATTTAATTACGCGTAAATTGACTTTTCATTACGGTCAAACACGGTGATTAAATCTCGAGACTTTTAATCACACCTCCATCAACCACGCTTTCAAAAACGTGATTAAAAGATAACGACCACAGTTTTTAACTGTGATTATTATCTATTATTCTAGTAGTGAAAGTAGATAGTTTGGATGAAGTATTAAAAATGAGGAGACAAAATAGTACTTGATTTGGATGAAAGATAAAATAGGAGAATAAGGTTATTTTGTAGTTGTAATAAGGGAGATGAGGTATTATTCTTGAATAATACCTGGGGATAATTTTTGGGCACCCTCCCTCGGGCTAAAAAATTACCCCTCTATCCCTCTTGGGGGGATTATTTTTTGAGGGGTGAAAAATTATCCCCTTGTATTTTTATGCTCCAAAACCATGCACATGTCACATCATTTCTTTTACCCCCTCCAGAAATCATACCCCTTCTGTAAGGACCCGGAAAATTTTGAGTTTTTAAAATATTCATTTGAAAATTTATTTGCGGGATAATTATTTAATTTATTGTTATATATTTCGGATTTTGTTATAAGACCCGAGCCCGGAGTCTTTTACTTTATTTCGCGCGCGTCTCTTTACGTGGTGTTTTTCGTGGGGGCGGAGGGGGGACCTTAAAAATCAGATTTTTTGCTTGGAAGGGGAATAAGTTCATCTCATTTCCCTCATCTCACTCTCTCTCTACAACTAGCTCTACCTTCTCTCTACTACTACCACCAATCTCCTGCATCATTATCAAATTCCTTTGAGATATAGGAAGCTTGAATCGTACTTAACGTAGAATCGAAGACGGATCGTGATTTAGTGCTCGGGAAGTTCGGATTCAAGTTTGGAGGTTCACCAAACCTAGGGCTTTCACCTATTGATCAAATCCATTCTTTTGAAGCTTGAGGTAGGGATTTCTATCTTACATTATGTGTATATGATGTGTTTTGGTCCATATTTCATGCATAAGTTAGGATTTTGGGATGAGTTGGAGTGTTGGAGAAATTTGGAATCGTGAAGAATTTTTGCAGATCGCATAGAGGCATCCGGACGGTTGGCCCATGAGTTTTGGCATAGAGGTGGTATTTTGGGCGTTCGAACGAGACTGTCTGGCATCCAGACGAGACCGGACGGGTCCGAACGGATTGTCAAACTCTCTTTTGACTGTATTGTTACCTCATATTATGCCCTGAATCATCTTTTATTTGGTAGTTTGACATGATCACGGGTTATTAGTACGTTTGTGTTGATTGAATGGAACATCATCGATATAATTCGAACATGATATGAATATGCATAACATATCCACATGTTGTTATTGAACAATAGAAGCAAAATGCTAGCCTCCATCGGGTGTGGTGCTAGGAAAACTATGGATCTAGCTTCCTTTGGAAAATGTGCTAGGAAATGCCATGAATTGGCTTGATTAGCTTCCTTTGGGAAAAGTGCTAGGACACAAGTTATGATAATTGATTAATACAACTTGACAACATGACTAGCCTCCGTTGGGAAAAGTGCTAGAGTATTACTTATCTTGATATCACTATATCGTATTTGATTAGCATATCTTTTTGGCAATGAGTTCGTAGTAGGACATGGTTGTAACACTTATATTGGTGAACTATGGATGTTGTGAAAAATTCCTCACGTGTGTTTCCTTATTTATGTTATAGTGCTTAACACATGAAAGTATCGTATTGCCATATAATGTTCATAATGTATGTCATTCATCTCATATGCACATAACTTTTGCATAGATTTCATACTGGACTTGTAGCTCAACCCTTCCATCTTTCAGGTACCATACCGGAGGAATAGCATAGAGTAAGTGATGTGCATGGTGTAACAACTTTTTGGAAAGAAAATTGAAAAAGTTATTTAACATCTTTATGAACTTATTTTTGAAAGATGTATTGTAACTTCTATTTGTATTTTTGGTTGATGATGTATGGGACCTTCTACCCTTTTGAGGTCATGAGTAATGTATTTCGGGCCGGTAGTGCCCCTTACTTTTGAAACTGTCAGATACTTACTGTTTTGAGATACCACATGTATAGAATATTTAGGTTATTAAATGGTGTTTAGCGAGATTTGTGAAAGATAAATCGTGCTTTATAATGTTGAGAAATCAAGGCGTGACACCTTCCTTATCCCCCATCCAAACGTGCCCTTAGAAGATAATAAATTTTTAAGTCACGGATCTTAATTAGTGGGTTAACTCATTACGCTTTAAATTGGACCTTACTATCTTACTTTATATTTTGAAGATTAAGACTTTATTATGTACAATATATAGGAAGACTTTGAAAATCATTTATTATATATTCTTTTCTTTTGTGTTTATTTTGCTACATTGATAAGTAGTATACTTTAACAGACCTTTAGATATTCAAAATCACTTTGTATAGTATGATTTGTTACTTGAAGTGTGGTATCTATATATCAAATTTAAGGGGAGACGAAAAAATTTCGAACTTAAACGAGTCAAATTATGGGAGTGAATCTTGGGGTGCACCCATTTGTTATGTAACAAAATAATGAAGTTTTAGGGTACAACATACTGCCAGCGCGAAAACTATCCGAACATTGTCTAATTGCTCGAATAATATTTTCTATGTCAAAATTAACGATATCGATTTTAACGCATAACACGTCATACTGTATAATGTGCAAAACAAAGCCACAAGTCCGTGCAATTCCTAAACATATGCCAATGAAAGGTATATTATGGGGGATAGATGAGTAACCCAATAAACTAATATTTGGATCTTTGAAGGAGGGGGATGGATGAATGAAAATTTACGAAAAATAGTACTATATTCACTTAATGACAAAGTCGTTTTGCAAATAAATTAAACATATTTCGTTGTTATTTGGGTTAACTTTTCTTTTGAATTATTATTTTATTTTACTTAAAAATTTTGTAATTTTTTATTTTCAATCAATTTTTTTCGTAAATTATTAATTTGACTCGACGAGAGGTTTCAGAAAAATTAAAAAAATATGAAATAAATTCCAAAAAAGCTCAAAAAAACTTCAAAAGATCTATCTGTTTTGCATTGTTTTCTTCTTTTGTGAATTTTATTTAGCCTTTGATAATTTTTAAATTTTAATTTTTCTGTCCAGAGAAATCAATAATTCACAAAAAGTTGACGCAAAATAAAAAATTATACAAAAATTTCAAGTAAGGACGGAAAAATTAATTCAATAATAAAGTGTTTCAAATTTTTACCCCAACTAAATTATGTATTATATTTTTTTATCTTTATTCAAATATTTTTGTATTTATTTATTTTTCATTTAATTTTTGTAGATTATTAGTTTGTATCGAGAAGAGGTTTTAGAAGAATAAAAAATTATGTCAAATAATTAAATAAAGTTCAGAAACGACAAAAATAATCCAAAAATATGGCCTGTTTTGGCATATTTTTTGTATTTCGTATTTTTAAAAAAAATTTAGATTATTTTCGTTAAGACGAACTAATTATCTACAAAGAATAAATGCAAAATTCAAAAAAAAATTAGAAAAAAAGGCCAGAGGCCAAATACACTCCGGGTCTTGTGGTGTCCAAAGGTACAACAAATTGATATGAGGCCTAACCGGTGTAACCGGTGTTTACACCGAGTTGATTGGTTTGATTTTTTGTTCATGAAAAATATAAAATTGATCGAAAAATTGGTAAATATATGAAAAAAAAACATTTTTCTTAAAGTATATTCTGAAAATCGTATCCTCAAAAATATTGATGCGATATTGAGTTTCGTTTATGCATTTATAAATGTCCGATCAGTCCTCTTCTAATAAGAGATTCCTTATTTTGCTACGGTGTGGACCTCCCATTTTCTGACCAAATTTTGATGATCCGAACCGTTCAATGTGTTTAAAACATGTTTTTAAGGGTACGCGCAAGAAATCGGCTTAAAACAATATCGAGAAGGACTTGATCTAAATAATTTTTGATAAATGTTGACAGGAACAGTTTTATAATAAATTAAATGGATCAAGTCTTTCCGGATATTATTTTGAGCTGATTTCTTACGGGTACTCTTAAAAATATGTTTTAAACACATTGAACGGTTCAGATCATCATAATTTAATCAAGAAATAGGAAGTTCACAACATGGCAAAATAAGGAATCTTTTATTAAAAGCTCACTCTATATATATGTATATATATATATATATATATATATATATATATATATATATATATACACACATACACACCCAAACTCAATGAGTCAAACAAAAAGAATGATTAGTATAAGTAATAAGCTCAAGATGAGCCTCGAAAAGGCATTGTATCAGACTGTTGTGCCTCACTCCAACAATGCATAAAACTATATTTTGGGTGCGAATATATTATAATTTTTTTTCCAAGAGTAATAATATTAGCTCTAATGAGTCCAGTTTAGACTCCGAATTGACCAGTGACTGGTGAGTGATGAAACACTCAGACCTACCAAAATCTTTAGGATCAGGGCTTGTCCGATCGAGCTATCACACATGTTCTCGGTTGGCTAGCTTCTACCTAAACTTGTTCCAGGCAAGGGAGTGAATACATATTAGAAATGGCACACCGCGCCCGCCCCATTTTTCTCGGGTAATCCCGAGAACGACATCCTTGGTTACCTGACATCCTAGAGATTGTGCACGAAATTAGGGGAGGATCTTTCGGGGAGGGTATTGATGACGAACACATTGTTTTGGGCCTCTTTTTCACAATCGGGCCTTGCTATCCTAATTGCAACTCATTATTAGGGCTGTCTTTTTTAAAGTTAATGTTCAAAATTGGCCTCTCTTTGTGCATGTTCTCATTATTGGGCCTTCCTTTTCTTTGTGCTGTATACCATTGGGCCTAATGTGTTACCAGAATACTTGTAGTGAGCACCAATGAGGACACTTTTCACCTTAAAATTTTTTTTGGTGGTGGAGTATCTCATACGCAAGAGTAAAGTGTTCCATGGATCCAATCGAACACACCTACTTTCATGGGGAACAATCAAAGCAAGAAACCCAAAGAAAGTACCACACAAAATAAAAAAAATTGTTCTCAAAAGGACCTGCAATGTAATTAATCCATATAATAGTAAATTATAGATGAAATTCATTTTGACACACTATTTCTAAAAGTCATTTTGACATATTGGTTCTAAAAATACCATTGCACCAAACACGTCAATTTTATAAACAGATAGCGAGAGAAAAACACACTAGCAAATTAGGCTATGTTCGTTTGTGAGGTTTGAGAGATTTTCTCTCAAACAGTTTCTGAAACAGTTTCTGAAACAGTTTCTGGAACATTCTCCCAGACAACTTTTTCTCTCTATAAAAGAAAAAGTTTCAGAAACAGTTTCAGAAACAGTTTCTGAAACAGTTTCTGAGACACTTATAAGTTTCTGAAACAGTTTCTAAAACTATCTCAAAAACCCTCACAAACGAACATAGCCTTAGCTTGGGTAAGGACATGGCACAACTAGAAGTAATGAGGAAAAACACACCAGCAGATTAGCTTGGCTAAGGACATGACAGATCTCGAAGTAATGACTTGGTTAGACGACACTGCTTGGGTCAGTACACCTCAAGCTCAAGTTCAAGCTCGGTTTTAGTCGTATCACGTCTACAAAACAGGCATGACGCATACAATATTCTCAGAAAGAATAGTATCCACAACAATCTAATCATTCCACCATGATATGTTTCCACATTTGGGCATGCATGGATATATTGAATATCAATATCTATTCAAATCATCTAATAATGATAGTCCAGCATTTATCATGTAAGGATCATGAAATTGAGATACTTGAATTAGAATAATTTAAGACATAGCCATGCAACAACAAAATTGACATGCGAATAATTAAGTTCATGTCCATATATAGTAAGTAGATTTCGAGTCGGTGCTATCGTTTCACTAAGTGCGTTTATTTAAATAGCCTGAAGTTATTTAGTAATTTATTTTAGGAATAATATAATTTATAAATTTATAAAGAATTCTACCCTAAATTAATTAAGTACTAATAATAATATGATAGTAACAAATTAAATCTAAATTTAAGTGGAACAATCCAATAAGGTTTTATTACGACATATATGAGTGTGTGTGTGTGTGTGTATAATCTAAAAACGTGATTTTAAATTATTTAGTTTTGGTAACATGACATTTGCCTAGTATAATTATAGTTTATATAAACATAAGTTTTAATTATATAGTAGTAGAATTATACTACGATTATATATAAGTAAAAAATGAAGGGTATATTCGTAATGTTGATAAATGGGGGTAAAATAGTCATTGTATAATTCTGAGGAAATTTAGTTATGATATAATAATTAAAACTTTTAATTTAAATAACCATTGGGGTAAAATCTGTAATTTTTAAAAATCCAATTGATAATTATAAAACTTATAATATATAGCCTAGGTTTAATTATGGTCTCTACCCTTCCTGGCCGTGACCCCGGTCATGGGTCCGGTCCTGAACCCTTACGTAGATTTATTGATTACATAAATAGTAAGATTGATTCGAAAACTTTGAGTATAAAAAACTAATTAATTCCTAAATTTATGGCCAATTTGCATATGGTATTGTGTGGTTTTAAATTTTATTTTAACCAAAAAGCAACCCCATTTGAACTTTTATTTATTTGTTGAAGAAGACTTGTTTGTATGTATTTTTTGCTAATTTGTCCTTTATTGGAAGACAAAAATATTCGGACATACTTAAATGAGTTATACACCTACAAGAATAATTCAATCACTATTCCTTCAAAATCAAACAAAATACTTTATTAATTATGATCAAATAACAAAATACATAATTTAGTCAAAACATCATCGACTAATTAAATTCTACTTCGAATATTATAATTCAGTAATCTAATAAACTAACTCTTAATTATGAGAAATAGCTGACTTAGTTAATAATGCTACCATTAAGATAATCAAAAGTCAAGGCCCTAAACACATCACCCGCATCTCTCTCTATCAACTCGAACTGTCCCTCCATCATATGCATATACACAACCCAATCCCCATTTCCCAACGGACTCGGCATGGGCATCACATAACCCGTCTTCCCGACCAACGGAAAATAGTACAACCCGAATATCGGCTTCCCCCACCCAAACTCCACTTCAGTAACCGGAAACCGTCGGCCTGACGAAACGATCAAATCCTGCCCATTGGGTTCGTCTTCCCCACCCGCATAAACCAGAGGTAAAACCGGCTCAGGCCCATGGGCCTCCACCCAATCAATTAAATCCAAGAAATGATCCTTGGTAACAGCACTTTCTATAAACTCGTGAACTGAGTCTGCCACTGAACTCAACGACTGGTTGGATAATTCCCGAGCAGACCTTCTTCCGTGTGGAACCGACAAGCAGTTTCCGAAATAAGAACTGAATAATTTTGACTTGTCGATCTCTTGATCTTCGTTCAATCTCGTCCTTCCGTCCACCACGATTCCAAGTTTTGAAAATTGCCCTTCTTCTATAATTCCTGCAGAGGCAACTAGTTTCCACAGGAAGGCAGAAAATGCCTCGAGCTTAGTCTTGCGAGCTCCACTGGCATTGGCGAGTGATTGGAGACGGGTGAGTTGGTCGACAGGGATGAAGTAAATCCGGCTTATGAGGTCGTCTGCAGAGGGATGTTGGAGTTCTGGGGGAGGTGGCAAGGCGGAGATAGGGATGTATTGGTTGTCTAGGGTGGAGGAATAGAATCCCGGGCGACGGGGGCTGAGGAGCGATCGATGAAGCGATGGCATGAGAGAGAGTGATTTGGATTGAGATATCTCGGCCCATGAGAGAAGAAACATGTTGATGGAGTATGCATCAGCTATCCTGTGATTGAAAGTGCACGCCACCACTAGTCCGCCACATTTGAGTTCTGTCAACTATAATCCAAAAATTTATCAACTTATAGTTTCAATAAAATGAAGAAATATTTAAAAAAAATAAAATTATGTCCAAAGAATTAAAGAATATCAGAAAAAGATTAAAAAAAAAGGCAAATTTAGACTTATTTTTTGTATTAGTGAACTTTTTAGTTTTTAAACATAATTTTATTTTTTTAGATTCATTTTGTCACGATGAAGTAATAATTCGCAGAAAAAAATTATACGAATATATTAAATACAAAAAACAAACAAATAAATAAATAAAATAAAAGAGTAAAACTTATACGAATATCTTAGGTCTTATCCCTGTCATTAGTTTTTATTAACTTTTTTAATTTTGTCTTTAAATTTAACTAATTACCTTTCCTTCTCAATAATTTTTTTGAAAAATTTCATGCTATTTTTTTCAATTCAAAAGATTAAAAGATTTTTCAATTTTCACCAATTCAATGAATAAAAGAAATAAATTAGTGCCAAAAATTTAAAAAAATTAATTTGACCCCAATTTAAATGCTTAGGCAAAAACAAATTGATCCATGAATTAATAAAAAATAAAATTTTATTTATTAACATTAAATTAGGTTATTCGGACTAACTTATGTGCACATCGATTAAAATTTGAAAAAAATAAATTTATATCTAAAATAAAAGTTCTCGTAATTTTTTACTATTATACCCTTATCGATCAAGCATACAATATTTTGAAATATTTAGCCTTTCAATGTTGTAAAAATTTTCACGATATGTTTATCATTTTTACGAGGTACTTACTTCTAGTTAAGAGTGTCAAATATCAAAAAAAATTATTGAAAAAATAACAAGGGAAACTATCAAATATATAATATATATATATATATATATATATCCATACCAAATATATATATATATATATCCATACCAATATTTTTGTTTATTGAGTGAGTTTAAAAAGAACAAAATGACCAAATTTAAGAACAAAACTAAAAAAATTAATAAAAACTAATGACACGGAATAAATAATTTCAAAATTTCAAAATCATGAGATGTAATTACATTTCTTAAAACCTCTAAGTAGGTCCTTAGAATTGTAAAATCCTCAAGGAGGTCAGTGCATTTTGCCCTAAAACAATTCATGTAAACCTAATAATATAAAAAATAATAATTGAATAAATGCAAAAAAAATGAAAATAACAACCATTATGTTCGTTTGTGTGTTTCTAAATCAATTTTTGGAAAAAAATTCTCTAAAATATTGTTTAGTGTAAATATTTCAGAAAAAATTCAGAGTTAGATTTCTTTGGCATTTTTAAGGCACTCTCTTTCTCTCTCTTCTTTTCGAGTTTTGTGCACATATTCTATTCAAAAAAATTATTTTAGAATTTTGAATTCACAGTTAATCTCGAAATATTTTTTAAGTCAACAATGAATTTTTAAATTTTTTTAAAAAAAATTTAAAAAACATGATAAAAATTAAATAAACGGTATCATACACAACCAAAAAGGAATCAAATGTGACTATTCAATATATTAATTATTGATAAATATGATGATTTAATAATTATCAATGATTGAGATACAAACTAAACAATATTTGTAAAATTATTTCCCGAACAAAATTCAAAAATATTTCTCTCATGAAATTTTAAAAACATCCAAACAAACTCACAATGCTACAAACACAACAATTTTGCACAACATAATACACAACACATCAAAACGACGTAGTTTCATTAATGGAAAAAAAATCAAAACTCAATCTGTTTTTTTCTCCCTTAATGAAACTACGTCGTTTTGATATGTTGTACATTGTGTTGTGTAAAATTATTGTGTTTGTAACATTTTTGCACACACAAATGAGACTGTCATTGGGAGAGAGTCATTGGCATATGGGAGAGAGAAAAAGAGAAACTGTGTGCGGTGGAGAAAAAAGTTTAGCTCAATTTGGCCCAACTTGTTTATTCAAAGTTTTGTCTCTATTTAAATTTTTTTATATTTTTTATTTTAGTTTTAAATTTTTGTGAATTATTAGTTCGTTTTAATGAGACGAATCTAAAAAGTATAAAATTATGTTTAAAAACTAAAAAAATATTAAACACGACGAATAAGAATAAAAAAAACTTCGTTTTGAGATTATTTTTGTCTTTTTTAAATTTTTTCAAATTTGACCCAATATTTATAACTTTTCTAAAACCTCTCATCGGGACGAACCAATAATCTTTAAAAAGTTGACGAATTTTTCCGTAAAAATAAAGAAATACTCAAATAAAAAAATTAGGCCAAACTCAGCTTTAATGAATTGTCACCTCAAATTTGTACAAAATTTGTACCAAATGTTAGTACCCATCAATGTTCTGAATACCGGATCAGTTTGGGTACCGGTTTTCTTACTGGTAGGTACGTACCGGTACCAGTCATGTACCGGGTACCGTATCGGATTTATCGCAACTATCAATATATATATATATAAATTAAAGAGAGAAAGTCCAAAAAAATTAATTTTTTCCGCAATTCTTAAAAATAAAAAAAAAAAACAAATCTGGTACTGGCCGATATGGCCGGTATTAGCCGGTACGGCCAGTACCCGGCCGGTACTGACCGGTATTGAAGACGGTACGGTACGAGGAGTACTTGGTACCGTTTTTATGTCAAAACGGTACGTACGGGCCGGTACGGTACGGTTTTGACAACTTTGGTACCCATAACAAGACTCGTTTCGGCCATTAGGTGAGTTTAGCATTAAGATAATTCGTTTTATCTACCTAGTAATTTAATTCAAATTTCTGGTTTGGCCTTTAAGGTTGCTACATGAATCTGGTTACACAAATTTGAGCTTATATTTGTTCGTTAAATACTTGTTTAAAAATAGTTTTTTTAATTCAAACTTAGTTGGTCTAACATTGTTTACATTATTGTTTCTTGTTATTTAAATTCTCTCTTACATTTTTAAGGTTTGTATTAATTTTTTTAATTAATTCGTTTGCCTCAACAAGAGATTTTCAAAAATTAAAATAAACCGACTAAAATTTTTAAAGAGTTCAAAAAAATATAAAAATAATGCAAAAATATCTGTCTGTTTCTGATTTCTTAAGTATTTTTTAATTTTTGCTCCAATTTTTTTAGTTATTAATTTTCTTTTGTCAAGATGAATCAATAGTTCATAAAAATTAAATTTGAAACTAATAAAATAAAAAATTAAATAAAAAAATTAATAAAATTAGACATTTAGAAAATTCAAGTTGCTCGAAATCAAGTTGTGATCTGTTCAATTATGCTTGTTTGAGATCTGTTCGCCTATTTTGAATTTTTTAAGTATTTTTTTAATTTTTGTGCATATTTTTTAGTTATTAAATTTTTTCGTAAAGATGAACTAATAATTTATAAAAATTTAATTTCAAACTATTAAATTTTAAAAAATTAAATAAAAACAAAAAAATAAAATTTGACATTTAAAAATTTCAAGGTGCTCAAAATCAGTTGTGATTCGCTTGGTTATGCTTATTTGAGATTTGTTCGCCTGATAAAAACGTCAAGCTTAAAAATAGTTTTAAAATATTATATCCTTCTACTCATTTACATGTAGGGATGGCAACGGGGCAGATTGGAGGCGGATAGTACTGTCCCTGCCTCCGATTCTCGAATCCATATTTGAACTCCATTCTTGCCCCAATTTCCGAACGGGGACTAGTTTTGCCTTCCATCCCCGCCCCGAACAGGGAACGAAAATCTCCGAAGGGGAATCGGATATTCGAAAATGAAAAAAAAATTAATATTTTTAATTTAAAAAATTAAATTAGGAACTATGAGTATATGACTTTAAAAAAATTTAGAACTATAAAAAAACAAAACAAATCAAACAATATTAAATGCAAGAGTTTTAAACAATAGTTAACATAATCATAAATAATAACCATCATAGCTAGCCAATACAAAAAATTGCACGAGTTCATAAACTAAAACGGGGGCTATGAGTAATCAAGAGGAATAAATGACAAACTATATTCCAGATAGTGACTATACATGTGAAAAATCATACTCACAAAATTACAACAGCAACAAAGAAAAAATGTATTATAATGTTGGACATACTTTTATTAACACAAAAGTAAAAAACTTAAAATTAACAAGTCCTAAGTCCCTAATATATTTTTAAATAAGGGTTAACGGAACGGGGCGGGGCGGGGATGGAGACGAGGATCGGGGCGGGGATACATGGACCCGCATCCTACCCGTTCCCCGAATTTTTTTAAAACATATTCCCCGAATCTGATCCGATTCCCTAAAAAATTCCCAAATTTCCAATCCATTCAAGGCGGAAATCAGAGCGGAGCAGATCAGATCGGACGAGATTGTCATCCCTATTTACATGAATACTATATTTTAAGCGAGCCTGATCACACGAGAGAGAGAGAGAGAGAGAGAGAGGAGAGAGACATGCAATACCTGGACGCGAAAAACCCCTTGGTCCTTCTTAGCGAGCAATTTACCTCGAACGCTGTCATCAGGCTTATACAAGTTGAGATCACAGAGCTCTACATCAGCAAAAGCTTCAGTGAAGTCCACTCCTCTGTTGTTACAAAGAAGCTGATCACAGAGCTCTACACCCCCACTCTTTTGCACCATCTCCCCAGCCAATGGATAGTAGGAAATCAAAGCTTGGGACAGGGATTTTTTCAAAACACTAGCTATGGACCCAAATGTTAACAAGTTGTCCTCTGTCGGGGTCTTTTTGTAACAAAAGAAAACACTCACATCCGCCGGAGGCATAATCAAGTCTAGATTAGAAAGCGGTAGCCAATGCTCTTGCATTGGTGTCACCGCTGACACCACTTCTTTCTTGGTCACGACCACTGTGAAGTCTCCCTTAGAAGCAGCCATTTCAGAGAGAGGGACAGACAGAGAAAGAGAGACAGATCAGAGAGAGAGAGAGAGAGACGGGTATGGTTGTGTTTTGTGGGTGGTGGAGGCATAATTTATAGAGTAAAATGCACCGACCGCTACGCGGTGGTTTCTGGTAATTACAGGGATATCCCCCTAAGGTTTAGAAAATATACTCACCTTCTTTGCTTTTGAAATTATTACGCAATTTCTCCCCTGCGAAATGGGTTATTTTTTTATGAGATCATTAGATTACTTTTTTAAAATTCCTAAAACATCCATGGTCATGATTATACGAATGAAACAAATTCTCTCTAAGATACACATCCTTTGTATATCTCCTCACCTCACTAAAGACTATGCACTTTTTTTTATTTTAGTTGATTGTTTTTTTTTTTACAAATACATTAGTTGATTGCTTCGTCATTTATTGATGTAATTTTTTTCTCCAGTTATGGACATGTAATTTAGATTCTACTTGACCTAAAATTATCGATCTAAATTATTTTTTGTCTTTATTTAAATGCACAATTGCATTAGCTGATTGTCTTTATCAATCTAAACTATAATTGCATTCTATTTTTTTAACACTAATTCTATTTATGCATTTTGTAGAACTAATTTGGATATGTAATCTAGATTCTATTTTTTGGGATTTGCTGGTTCATCTTAACAAAAAAAAAAATTTAAAAGTATAAAATTATGTTCAAAAGTTAAAAAAAAGTTCACTAAAGACAAATCAAGTTATGTCTTATTTTTTATTGTTTATGAACCTTTTTTTCAATTTTTTGGACATAATTTTATACTTTTTTAAAATCTCTTGTCGAAATAAACCAACAATTAACAAAAAAAATTAACATAAAAATACAAAAAAATTTAAATAAGAACGAATGAAGTTGAAGAAAAGAATAAATCAGCAGGTTCTCAACAAGGATCTAAGTGTTTGAAGCAAATATGGCTATGCTGAAGATGTATTCATTATTTTCATGGTCATTATTACGGTGATATCTCAAGTTTGTTCTAATGCAACGGAAACAATATGGGTATTTATTTTTGCTTTTTTTTTTTTTTGCTTTTTGTCACTGACGCATTAAAAAAGTGAATGACATTGCTCATTGAAATCCTTTTCAATGGTGTTCCCTCCCCCCGCGCAAAGGAACAACCACCACCACATTGGTTTTACTTCCAAACAAAACCTATAAATAGTAAATGGTAAAAGGGACATTTTACGTGTAAAATTAACGCCGTAATCCCAAAACTAACAGCAGGAAGAGAATTGTGTAATAGTTTAAAAAGCAGATGAAATGATTGTATTTTTTTTATCCAAAACTCGTGATTCTCAATATGTTACTCGATTTAGCTTGATTCTTGGCTACGTACTATGGATGATGCTTGAGTACTTTGACTATGGCAACTGTTTAAGTATTCTAACCAATATCAATCTCGTACCGGTGATTATGCCAGTCTCATTATTGGTACGTTGCATACCAATATCAGTGTACACTAGCATACCATTTCGAATTTATCGTTAAAAAATAATATAAAATTTTTAAATAATATTTTCAAAAATACTATATTAGTTGAAATTTTTTAATTAAAATTAAATTTATCAATGTATAAATTATTTCATATTATAATGTGTCATATTTATTTAGAATACTATCATATAACCTCTATAATTTAATAATTTAAACTCAAAAAGTATAATTAATAATAATATTAATTACAATAATAGACTTTTAAAGTCTTGAACTCAAAATCACGTTGTCATGTTTACTACGCCGTCCCTCTCTCTCTCTCTACGCCGTCCCTCTCTCTCTCTCTCCGTCAGTCCCCCCCTTGTCATTTTTCAAAAGTTATTTGCATGTGTGTGTGTGCGTGTTCCATCTTCTTGGTCATGCCTTCCTCCGAAATTCTCTCTCTCTCTCTACGTTTCACGCTCTGGTCCCCCCCTCCTCTCAATACTGGACAGGTACTGGACGAGACTAAAATCACTTACAATAATGCTAGAGGCACAACCTCCCAACCACAACCACAACCACAACTTCCAAACCAACCACTCTCCCTCTCACACGTGGAACACCCAACCCATCCCCCCCCCCCTCCGGTCCTTCTCCCTCCCTCCTACAACCTTCTCTCTCTTATATTTATTTTTTTAATTCTTATTCTTATTTATTAATTTTTTTGTATTTATTATTTTGTATTAATTTTTTTATAAATTATTAGTTCATCTTGATGAAAAAAATCAAACAAGTAAATTTTTTTTGTTTAAAGGTAAATGTTTTTTACTAGAGACAAAAAATAATCATAAATGTGACTTGTTTTGACTTTTTTTATGAATTTTTTTTAATTTTTTACTTTTTAAAAATGTCTCGTCTAGAAAAATTAATAATTAATAAAAGATTAATAAGTCTGACAAAAAATAAGTCCAATTAGGCAAAAAATAACATGTCACGTGTTATATTTATATTTTTCGTTTGTAAAAAGACTTTGTTATATTCATATTTTTCGTTTCTAAAAATACTTATTTCTTGCATGTATGTGTGATTCTCTAAATTTAATTAGTTTATCTGATTAGTTTTACCTAATCAGATTTGTTTTTACCTAATTAAACTATATTACATGTTACAAAAACTTAAGTTTGATTAATTTTGCCTAATCAGATCTTATTTTTTGTCTGACTTAATAATATCAAGTTTAGACTTATTCCTTGTTTCTAATAAAAAATAGGTGACATGTTTAGGCAAAATTAATCAGACATAATTTTTTGTAACATTTAGTATAGTTTGATTAGGTAAAAATAAATCTGATTAGATAAAACTAATCAGATAAACTAATTAAATTTAGAGAATCATATATTTTTACTTAATTGGACTTTTTTTGTCTGACTTATTAATTTTTTATTAATTATTAATTCTTCTAGACGAGACATTTTAAAAAATTAAAAAATTAAAAAAATTCGTAAAAAAATAAGTCAAAACAAATCACGTTTAGAATTATTTTTTATCTCCAGTAAAAAAACATTTACCTTTAAACAAAGAAAATTTACTTGTTTGATTTTTTTCGTCAAGACGAACTAATAATTTATAAAAAAAATTAATACAAATAATAAATACAAAAAAATTAATAAATAAAAAACTAAAAAATAAGAATAAGAATTAAAAAAATAAATATAAGAGAGAGAAGGTTGTAGGAGGGAGGGAGAAGGACCGGAGGGGGGGGGGGGGGGGGGGGGGGGGGGTTGGGTGTTCCACGTGTGAGAGGGAGAGTGGTTGGTTTGGAGGTTGTGGTTGTGGTTGTGGTTGGGAGGTTGTGCCCCTAGCATTATTGAATCACTTATTTCCTAAGAAAATGCCCCATTTTCCTTCTAAAATTTAAAAAATATCACTCCTCTTCCCTCCTCTTTTCCTTCCCCTTGAAATTACAAAAATGTCATTCTCCTCCCCTTTCGAATTAGAAAAATACCACTGTCCTCCATTTATTGTTACACATTGCATTTAAAAAAAAAATATTTAATTAAAAATAAAAATAAATAAGAAATAAGAACTAATAATAATATATGTAATTTTTAAAAAAATTAACCAATTCAACTTTTTATCCTCGTGCCAATTATTTATAAGATATAAGCTACTACAATAATAGTTGTAGATGACAATTGAAAATTGTTATTAAACGTGAAATATGACAGTTTTGAAACTGTCATCTATGAAGGTGACATTAAAATTTTTAATTTTATGATAGTTTGCAACTGTCATTGATATTCATATAGATGACACTTTATAAGTATCATTAAAAAGTATAAGATGACAAATTAAAATTATCATTGTTAACTATAAATATGATAATCACAAAGCGTCATTAAAAATAACATCATTATGTACTCAATATGACCAAACACACTAGTTAGCTTTCCTTTCCAAGTTTTGAACCTCTGATCTTTCACCCAACCAACACTTTACGTGCATCCTCTTTGACCACTACATCAAACATAATATTCATTAGATATTTACAACATCTATTATATAACACATGTGTTCAACACCTTATGCATACTCTTTGTTTCAATGTCAGTTTTAATCAAAATCGACATTATAAAGAGAGATTAATATATGACAATTTCTTTTGTAGACTGACATCAATACTTATTTTAGTTTTTTCAATGACAAGTTTGTAAAAACTGACATGTTATTTTAGCACTATTGTAGTAGTGGTGACATTTTTTTTGTAGACTGATATCAATACTTATTCTAATTTTTTTGTTGACAAATTTGTAAAAATTGACATGTTATTTAAGCACTTATAGTAATGATGATAATTTTTTTTGTAGACTGACATCAATACTTATTCCAATTTTTTCAATGACAGTTTTACAAAAAAAAACTGACATATTATTTATTTTTGTAGTATCATATCTAAGTATTATTATAGTAGTGATACATGAAGAGCAGCTCCCTATATTTCTTCCATTACTGTTATGCGGCCCACTACTCCTACGTAAAACCTTAGATGGTTACAACTTTTTATTATTATTCGTGTATATCTCTATATCTAGCTCGTAAAGTATATATTTGTTCTGCTTCTCTCTCATCCTTTACCCATATATAAGTAATTATATTATTTAGGGTCCATTTGGACTGTGATATTTATTGAAATTTTTTTGTTCTTATGTGAATTTTTTTATTTTTCATCAACTTTTTTTGATTTATTGGTTCATTTTGATAAAAGTTTTCAGAAAAGTTATAAATCATGGGCCAAATTTGAAAAAAGTTTAGAAAAAATAAAAATAAATAAAAAACAGAGTTTTTTCTAACTTATTCATCGTCTTTAGTGATATTTTTTTAACTTTTGGACATAATTTTATACTTTTTAGATTCCTTTCAACAAGACGGACTAAAAAACCACAAAATATTGAGGTCAAAACAACAAATGCAAAAAAAAAAGAAAAAGAATAGAGACAAAACATAAATTAGAATGAATTAGTTAGGCAAATCTACCCTTAGTTGTAGTAATATGTGACGAAAAAAGATTATAAGTAAATAATAATATTTTTCTTTTTATTAAAAGTGTTTCAACAACTTTATAAATAATTTTTTTAAAAAAAAACATGATGATAATGTTTGTTTGGTTGACATGTTTCTATTGATCCTCTGGCTAACGATGTTCCAACACATTGATTGATTTTTCTGGATGAATGATACATCGACCGTTTTTGATGATTGATGTAAACCGACAAACCTCTCAACTGGAGCATATAGGGAAATAGGCATGTAACGACCCGAAAATTTAAATGATTTTTTTTTTATTTTAACTTAAAATTTTTAAAATGATCTATAATTAGTCAATTAGAATTTAATACTTAATTAATATTAATTTAAAAAGAAATTTCTCAAGTTTAAAATTTAAAGCATAATAAAACAATTAAAGTATTATCTCAATTTCTAAATAGTAATAGTGGCGAATAATTTAAATAACATGACTAAAAATTAACCCCACACACGGGGACCTTCAGTGAACTTCCGACGGACTGATTACTGGTACAGCCAAGGTTCCGTTATCTCGGGATCTTTCTCCTCCACTTCGGTAGCCACCATTTCTGCTTCTGGTTCAGGTTTAAATTCGAGATCGTCTCCTACATCTGGCTCAGGGCCAGGGTACAACGTACCATGAGTATTGAAACCCAGTAATATACTAATTATCCCTTATGAAACCCCCATGAATGCAAGTATATAATGACTAGATTAATTCTAACTTTTAATATTATTGCGTGGTTCAAATTACCATTTCCATCCTTACACCCATGCTTAGATTCCCATACGCTGTGTTTCCAAGCGATAGATTCCCATACACGGGTCGCGAACCCGCACGGCTCAAGATCTAACTCGACTCGCAACACCAGCACGGCTCAAGATCTAGCATGTAACAATTCTCCAATCCATCACATAGTCAATCCACAATCAACGGTCTCATAGACCTCCCACCTTTGGTACCACCATCCGCGTCCTCAGCCCCCCAACCCATGCGTGTCGAGCTTTTAACCAGCCTCGATCCCGTACATGCTATACCATGATCATGCGTGTCGAGCTTTCCGCCAGCCTCGATCCCGTACAATCAGGCGGTGGCAGCCGGCCTAGACCGTATGGATGGTACCCTCCAATTTTCGCCAGGTTAAGTCCCCTAAACTAAGCCATGGCACATAACACATTAAAATTTTTCCATTTTTATTATTAATCCTAAGTTGCATGCAATACGTGGGGTGACTACGTTTTTCATGCAAAATTCTCCGCAATTAATAACTAAAAACATAAAAGAACATGCTATCAATAATAATAATTCAACACTTGCATATCTCAAAATATACCTACGAAGGTCAGTCTTGTAAAAAAAATCATATAAAATCGCCCGATGGTCCGATTATACTCTAGTTCGCGCCGTTGCGAAGCTAAGACTGAACCCTAACTATTTCATGTTTATCACTTTATTCAGTTCTCAAGGTAACTACTTCAAAATTCCAAATTAACGTAATTCACGCAGTTTTATACCCTTGTCACGAAAACGGCCATAAAACCCACTCCGGGACTCCGTTTGAGCCCCGGAAAATTTCAGAACGTACATAAGATTAAGATCTACATCTTTCCTGAAGAAATTATCTCAATTTAGTTTTGTTTAGATTTCCAAACGATAGCCCAAAGTGGCTGGAATTTTCGGACAGAATCTGTTGTGAGATTGCCGACCGCTAAAACGGCCATATTTTCCTTTTCCGATGTCCGTTTTAGACCAGTGAGATGTCGAAACGAACCTTAGACAATTTTCTATGTTTCTAGATCAATAAACACGTGATTTATATCCATAAAAATTATCGTTTTGCAGCCCCCGAAGTGGCTGTCCGAAATTGATTTATTAATCCGTTTATACTAATAACCTAACACACTACATACGTACACGCATGAATTTCATAAAAACGATAATGTAGTACTTACCTGTGTTTCTCTCGCGCGTGTGAATAAACACTTCGATTCGTCTTTCCAACCACAAAATCCGTTAGGTCGCGTGCGAATAGAGCGAAAACAAGAGATCTAAAGAGAAAGAGAGAGGGGCTTAGAGAGAGAGAGAGACTTATAGAGAGAGAGAGAGAGAGAGAGAGAGAATTTTCTGCCGAGAGAGAGAGAGAGAGAGAGAATTTATGGGGAAAATTTGAATTTAGGAAGTTGAGAACAAAGTGGAGGAGAGAGTGGGGATAAGGAATGGGTTAGTGGGTGGTTTAATGGTTATTTATAATTATATTAAATAAATCTTATTTAATAAAATTCGGATTTAAATATTAAAAAAAAACGTTGCGCATAAAATTAAAATTAAAATTTGAGGTCTTTACAAGGCAAGAGGAAGATACGCTGCATTTGAATCCAAGTGCTAGTTTAAGTGATGAGAAATAAAATCAAACATTCTGGATTCGAAATTTGGTAACCTGATATATGGGGTTATTGGGAATTATGTCCGGTCGTTATCTTTAGGGCTCTGGGGATTAGTTGTTACCTCCCGTGACACCCCCATGGTCCATAAAAAAATAATTTTTATTATTTTATTTTAGGTTTAATAGTAAGCCAAGATTTATTGCGCATCACTGCGACATTCTTATACTTCTCGGTTATTAAAAAAAAAAGATATGTTGCATTCGTGGGCCCTCTTTCAACTATTTTCGTACAAAATTTGTTCATTTTTTAAATCTCATCAAGAACTTCAATTCTATGAAAGTTTATACCAATGAGATATCATCAATGTGATTATAAAATATTTTTATTTAAAAAAAGTTAAATATGTACACCAGATCAAAGCACATTATATATATAGGTCAAATAATTTTAGACATATATAATTAATAGGTGAACAATTTTGATCATTGAACAAACCCAATTTTTTTTTTTTTTTTTTTGCAAAAGGCCACAACATCACAATGGAGAGAAGCTGGATTCAATGAATTGGTGGGCCCATGTTTTGCACAAAATCTAACGAATTGGTTGTTTCTATTACAAACCAGACAGTCAAAGGTTTTATCCTCGGAAAAGTCTGTGTCACAGACTGTCCAGGCACATGAGGATAAAGTCTGTGTCACAGACTAGTCTTATTTTTCTCGCCTACTTTTATTTTTCTTCCTCTTATTTATTCTAACTATTTAAGCCCCTATAAGAGCATGTTCAACAGTTCCTATTTAAAATACTTGGCCAAAGATTTACTTTTTTATTTTAGCTAGCCACACATCAATCATCATTTTAACAATTCTATCTAATATAGCTATTCTTGTCTTTAAATATTATTTTGTTCCTTTGTCTTTTTCCTTTATCTTTTTGCAATATAAATGGACAAGAACAAGAGCAATTTTTTTGCTTCCAACTGGCAACTTTTTTTTCAAAACGGTAGCTTTTTTGGTGGAGCAATTTGGTTTTTACCTGTGAAAAGTGGTTCGTGGTTCTTCTGATGAACATTTGGGGAAGAAGACAGAAGATAGAAAAGAAAAAGAGAGAGAGAGGGGGGTAGAGAGAGGGAAAAATATCAGATTAAAAGACAATGAAAAAAATTTTGGTGAGTGAACAGTAACTAGTTAAATTTAACTAGTTACTATTCATAAAACTATTTTAGCTATCATTAATTGAGGCTGTTGGAGGTCTTTTTTTTGGTTTGGCTATCTAAAATACCTAAATAAAGCATTTAGCTAGCGTCTTGCACATGCTCTAACACTTGGTGTATGTGTGTACATTATGCATTTTATTTTCTATCCTAATTTTTTCCGCAAACTCTAATTTTAAAAAAGTTATTAACTTGAATGTGTTTTGATGATAATAGTTTCATAAATTTTGATAAATGTCAATAGATAACAAATTTTACACCTTACCAATTATGTGAGAAACAATATAATTATCATACAAAAAAATTTAATTTTAATTTTTTATGAAATCTCTACTACATTAATAGAATTATGCATGAAAATATTTTTTTTAAAAAATTTAATCGGTTAATGAGAAGCAACATAACATGTTTTATATTTTGTAACTTTTATTATGATTTTAACTAAATTTTACTTTATTTTTTCAAAATTTTTTTCAATATATAAAGGAGCCTTATTTTTCAACTTTGTCTAGGGCTCCCAAATTCTCTGGGCCAGCCCTGTCTGCGATCCTCACTTCGTGTGAGGGAGGGGGTTAATGAGTCTTACATTACCGAGTGTAATTTTGTTCACTCTCTTTTAAAGAGGGTGAATATTACCCTCACTCTTATTAATTGAGATAGTATAAGTCTCGTCTTTGCAGTGCACTTTTTGGTAATAATGTGACCATCTCAACCAATAAAAAGAAGGGTAATTTTCATCATAAGGTGAACAAAATCCGTTCCTACATCGCCTATGTTGGTTTTTCTTCCTCTACTTATAAGCCTTTGATAATTCTTACCTTACGAGCCAGTTTTCAAGATTGAGTTAGGTCACGGGTTTCTAACTATCATTATTCCAACTTCAAAAGATAGGGATTCTTGAGTTTTATAATCCCAATTGATGAATTCACCCCCTGTTTCTCCAATTCTTCTGAAGGTTTTGGAACACCAGGCAGGCACTCAGTGGCATGCCTCTGCATTTTAACCACACCAGTATGGCCATCGCCTAGCAAGTTCCCCATTCAAAGGTCTAATTGAGGATACAATATTTTGAATCTCGAAGGTTTTTCTAGTTTCTACAGCCTTCAGTACTCCTCCTTAAAATCTATCAACTTCTTTGAGACCGCCCACATTCTTAACAATTGGAGAAGTTATTCCTATGTTTATACCCACCCTGGTGAGTCCTCTGTGACTGCCCTCCGTCGCGCTGAAAGAAGTTTTTCCTCTCTTCATTGAAATCCTCCTTTTTTCCCTGTCTAAAAGATGGTTTAATTATTTCTCATAGTTCTTCTCGAAATGTCCACCATTTCCTTGTTGACAGTCCCCTGGATATGCTTATGGACCACCGGAATCCATCCCCCGCCGGTTGCCTGAATCCGTTTCACTCTATGCGCTCTCTCTCTTTCTCTCTCCACTAGCATTCGTGCAAAACGCGATACATGTGCAAACACGATGCATGTATAAACACGGTTGATGATTTTCGTAGTTGTCACGCAATATTTTTTTTTCCTCAAGCAATTTCTTTTTACAGTTTTTGGAACAGTTTTTTTATTTCCAGCATTTTTAGGGAGCAGTTTCTTTTACATAAATATCCCTATGTTATTAGGATGAAAGAAAGTTTTTAAGAATTGTTTTGAAAAGTGAAAATGTGATGGAGTTTCATTTTAAAATTCACACCAATAAAAGATAATCCCTTTCTATTAACTAGCTAGACACAGGGCCCTGTGTGCGCGCGCGGTGTGAATTCAAGCTTGAGAATTATTTGTTCATTTATCATCTCTTTATTTTGAGAGAACTGTGGGACATGGTGGTTAGAGGTAGTCTGTTTTTACATTTGAACCCCACAATTATTTTTGAGCAGTGTTGTGTACACAGATTGTGTACACAGATCCGGACACATCTTGTACACAGATCCGGATGTGTCCGGATCCGTCGGATGCACGTGGAACCCTTGAACGAGCCCTTAATAATTCAAGGGTTCCACGTGCATCCGACGGATTCGGACACATCTGTGTTGTGTACACAGGCTTTCTCATTATTTTTTGTCTAGTAACAAACCAGCAGAAACTTTTTTCTTTGGAGGATAATAAAGGAAGTCACTTTGTGATATTGCTTCACTTTTAAGTTCACACTCAAATGAGTAGCCCTTTCTATATTAGAATAGTTATAAATAGTGAGCTTTTATTGAGGGATCTCTCATTTTGCTAAAATGAGTACCTCCTATTTTCGGATCAAATATTGATGATCGGAACCATTCAATATGTTTGAAATACGTTTTTAAGGGTATTCAAGAGAAATTGGCTTAAAATATTACTGGAAAGGGCTTGATCGAAGTAATTTTTTATAAAACTGTTCTTGTTAGCATTTATGACAACTGCTTAGATCAAATTCATTCTGGTATTTTTTTGAGCTGATTTCTCACGGGTACCCTTAAAAACATGTTTTAAACACATTGAACGGTTCTGATCATCAATATTTGATCCAGAAATAGGAAGTCCTCATTTTAACAAAATGAGAAATCCCTTAATAAAAGTTTACTCTAGATATAAATAACCTCTTTCTGTTAGTATAGATTTTTCACCCAACAACGGGTTGGTTATCTAATTTTGCTTTTGAAAGATTAATTTGTCTAAAAGAGAGAAATCTAAAAAGTTATAAGTTATGACCAAAGGATTAAAAATTTTTACGAAAAACAAAAATAGTTCAAAACAGACATGTTTTGGAGTTTTTTTTTTTTATTTAAATTTTTAAAATTTGTTTCACATTATTCACATGTTTTTAGTTTTTTTTTTAATGTAGTACTGTTTAAATGCAACGTGATACTCGTGTAAAGTACCGCCAGTTGAAATCCTTGACCATATCTTGGGTCAGCTTTTGATCATACTATACCCATGTTTTTACTAGAGTATTAGATCATAATATTTGAAATCTATTTAGACGGTACTAATTATTCAATTATTATCTGATTATTTTTTATTTTTATTTAAAGTTTTTTTATAATTTTTTATTTTGTATCAATTTTTTTATGGTTGTTGGTTCGTCTCACCAAGAGATTTTAGAAAAGTATAAAATTATGTCTAAAAATTAAAATAATTTAGAAAAGAAAAAAAATAAATTAATTATAAATTACTTCATTGTTTTCACCTCCATGTACATACATATTGATATATACTTTTGAACGAGAGATTGTCAAATTGTTAATTACTCTACCCATCATTTACCACAAAACTAGTCTCAATATTTTCTTTGAATAGAGTAACAAAAAAAAATAATTAGTCATATACTACAAAACGGAAAAAGGAAATTCAAATTTATTATCTAAAAAATTTTGATCAGCAAAAAAAAAAAAGAAGATATTTATTAGTTGGATATAAATTAGTTGAAAATAAATTATCAAAAACTTACTTAAAAACCTAGTTAAGCAGTATATAAAAGTACCAATCAAGAATTTAAAGACGAGTTGTTGATGTACTATTATGTGCAAATATACGTATAGTATTATGTGCCACATGAAGGCTTGGAAACACCATGAATTAAAGTAGAATTGTCTTCTTGTGTAGCTGCAAAAATTAACTAATCAATATTTGTTACACTGCTTACTTATGTTAAACAATAAAAAATTGTTGAAAATCACTACTATTTTAAAATATTGAAATTTACACTCTAAAAAAATATTTTAGAATTGACAAAATTTAAAATTCAAAAGACATGGCCATCTTTACTCCCTACATAATTTCTATAAGGTGACATTTTTGTGGTGCAACGTATAACCTAGTTTTGTGATCTCTTGTCACGTCTGCTTTTACTTGTGAAAAAGACATGACCATCTACGCAATTAAAACTGCAAATGACCCAAGAACTTGCAATCGCGCTGTCATCTACCAACTAAATATAGGGATGGCAACGGGGAGGTTTGGTTCGGTTATTCGGATAACCGAACCCGAACGAAAAACCAAATACCCGAATCGAAACCTAACCGATAACCGAACGGAGGGAGAGAGAATATTCCATAACCGAACCAAATGGGGTTCGGATATTTCCCGAACTGAACGGTTAACCGAATGGTTCGGCTATTAAGTACCCGAACCGAATTGAACCGCCCTCTCTCTCTCTCTCTCTCTCATCCTTCAATATATATTATATATATAATGACGTCATTTTCGGTTCGGTTCGGTTCGGGTAACGGTTCGGTTATTCTGCTAACCATAACCAAACCGAATCCGAACGGGTATTCGTTCGTCCGTACCATATCCACACCAACGGGGAAAGAAACGGTTACGGTTCGGAAAAAATTAAGCGGTTCGGTTCGATTCGGGTAACTATCGGTTCGGTACAAATTTCCATCCCTAACTAAATAGGTTGCCAAGTTAAGAAGGCTTATTTATCAAGGAAGAGATTGTGAAATCCTCACTTAGGAAGAATTTTTTACTTCTTAAAATTTTTTGGTAATGACCATCAAGCGTGGAGCAATTTCCAATGGTTCATTGGCTTGTCAAAGCCACACATGGCACCATTTAGCTTTCTTTTTCCTTGAATTATTATTTTTTCTCTATTGATATTTTTGCCATTTGTGATAATTTTGCATTAATTGTTATGATATTTTTGTTCGTGATGAGAGGAATTTGAAAATTAAATTATGATTAAATATTAAAAAATAACTCAAAACGAAAATAACCCAAAATACGTATTTTTTAGGGTTAATTTTATCTTTTTAAAATTGTTTCAAGTTTGAATAAATTTCTTTTTTTTTTACTCTAACGGGCCATTCAACCTAACTTTGTTTTTGAATTATTTTGTGTCTTTATGTTAATTTTTTAACAGGCAAGTTTTTTAGGTTTTTTTTAAAACCTAGTAAGCAGTATATAAAAGTACCAATTCAAGAATTTAAAGACGAGTTGTTGATGTACTATTATGTGCAATATACGTATAATACTAGCAATAACCCGTGCTATGCACGGGACTTGCAAAATAAAATAAAAAATATTTTATTATGTTAGTACATATATTTTTAAATTTTAATATAATTTTCTATTGCAATAAAGCAATATAAATCATGTAATTTTCATAGCATGTGCAATTTGAAAAATATTGAATATTCTAAATTTATTTTGGTGAGGTATTAAAATTAAGATCTTAATGACTAAATGATTTGCTACCATAAGCCCCAAGGCTTTCAATAATCCAGTCGGTTTAGCGGCTCGGCTAGGTCTAAATCAATTTTGTCAAGTACTCATCCAATCTCATTTGTAAGGGAAATTTGAATAGAACATCTAAATTTAATAGTTTAAAATAATTAAGAATAACTTCTGAAAATGAGATTGCCTAATTATGAATCATTCTACCTATTATGTCATCATAAAAATAGTTTCAATATTTTTTTAATAGAGTAACAAAACAAATATAATTTTTACAAAATAAATTAACGCAATATTTATCTACCTATACCAGGAAAAAAAAATTAAATTCAACGTAATATTTAAAATTTACAATCGATAAAAATATATGATATTGATTAGTTGGTTTTATATAAGTTAAAAATGAATTATCAATAACCTACTTTAAAACCTAACTAAGAAATTACATATAAAAAGTTTCAATTAAGATACTCTCCCATCCTAATAAAATTATAAATTCATAGTGTAATTAAGATTTTTTATCTAATTTAACTTTTCAACACGTGACTATGAATGCCAATAAAATTTAGTAATTCACATATTACCCAACTCAGGCTATTGTGAAGACATTATAAGAATAAACTCTTATACACCATAATAAATTATACTCATCTAACGAAGTTCAAACATATTTAGTATAATTCATCACTTTCGTTGCACTTTTCAATACGTGAAATCTTTATGTATTTTACTTTAAATTTTGAAAACAAAAAAAAAGTCCAAGCTAGTTCAAAGAAAGACTTTCTTTTAATCCTTTATTTTACTATTTTATCTCATTTGACTTTAGTTTTAATCGTCAACCTACTTAGCTAATAAAATTGTGGGTGTGGCTTCATTCAATTGTGGGTGTGGCTTCATACTGTCCCAAACGTCAGCAATTGTGGGTGTGGCTTCATTCAATTCATCTTCATAGGGGTCCTGCGATTCCCCTGCTAGACACGTAAATGGATTATTCGTGTCTTCCTTGGATTCTTTAGAATTAGCTGATGCCATTGATTCATCATCAGCTACTTCAGTATGGACAGTTTGGAGGAACTGTTCTTTCATGAAGCTCATTGTTTTGACCACAAGTTCATCTTTAGTGGCCTGAGGAAATTTTTCCCTTAATTGTTCTGAAATTTCCAAACAGGGATTTTTAATTGAAAGCTTTTCCTGAGCTTGAATTTGGACCTTCAATTCTGAGACTTTATCTTTTATTTGGTCCAATGTCTGATTAATATCTGCTCCTGTCCACCATCTATAATGGAAAGTCCTTTGTAGTATTGGGAGCTGGATTTGATTTTTGCCAATTTGGATGTCCCACCTCCATATCCATGGGATGCCGAATATTGTCATTGTTTCCAAAAATAATCTGCCGGGAGGATCATCAGCAGATTTTCCCTTTATTTGAGAATAATACTGCGTAAAAGGTTTCAATGCAGTCTGAACCTCATCAGGTAAAAATTCTGGTTTTGGGCCAAATTTTGACCACCAAATATAAAACCAATTTGGAAAAGAATTATTTTGTGCCAAAATATTAGGACACAATTTGAAAAACCAAGTATGTTTTCTTTTATTATTTTGATAATAGAAGCCTTTTGAAAAAGCTTCTATATAATCCCAGTAATTGTACTGGATCGGAACTCCATTTTCCGATTTAATCTGTAAAGATTTAGATCTTTGTGGGTGTATTCCCCACCTTTGTATTGGAAGGACAGTCTTAATTACTGCCTTGCTGTATGTTATTGGACTCTTTCTATCCGATTTACTTTCGAAAGTATGATGGATAGCAACAGAGCCTGACTCCATGAGCATTGCTTCATATTGGTATCTGTATTTTCCTTCAGGCACCTGATAATTCATTGTATCCAGGTACTGGGACTTAATTTCCCAAGGATCATGCCTTAATTGCATGTCTTTTTGTTCCAAGACCATAATTGTCTCGGTAGCTGCCAATTGTTGAAAGACAACTGTTGATTCGACCACGTCCTTTATTGACAGTGGCGTTGAAGTATTGGCTGGAGACTTCATTTCTGCCAGTGAAGGATATTGTAGACTATTAGCCTTGAGATATGCCAGGATATCTTCTTGGGTGACGCCTTTATTCCGTCCCCTTCCTTGGCCACGACCGCGGCCACGCCCCCTATCAGGAGGACGATTCATCCTGCAATTTCCTGCAACAAAATCATTAAGCACAGGATAAAACATTGATTTGTATTTTAAGTTTGATATATCGATCATAATAATGATCAAGAAGATCCAAAAGATATTCTTCCGTTTCTCCAAATTTATAATGATATATCCAATAATATTGACTAAAATTCCTTATTGCTTGTGCCCATTTATTGAGATAAAATCTTGAAGGGAAATACTTATAAATATATTGTTCTCTATTAGCTTGACGCATTGCATCACTAACAGTATTCCAGTGTTCATATTGAGTGATAAGACTTATTAATCGCCCTTTTTCTTTTTCATGTTGATACCAGTCATCAGAACTAGTCATAAAATATGGCGATCTTGGATGATGTTTCCAGGCATAATCCACCTTAGCATCAATATCTAGGCGGTATGATAATTGTATTCTATAAGCTTCTATTAAAGCTGTATCAATAGCTGGAGGTATTGCAGAGGGAAGATCCAGAAGATCTGGATTCATTGCCAAATTTATTTAACCCTGCAAAAATTCTCGAGTTAGGAAATCAGGAAGAGAATTATTTTCTCCTTTAATGTATTCAATTGTAAAATCATAAGCAGATAATTCTGCCTGCCATCTGGCAAAAATTTGTTTTGAAACTAAATTTTTAACATCTTGTTTCAAAATCTGTTTTGCAGAACCGCAATCAACTTGTAGTAAAAATTGTTGATTGAGTGAATCATCTTGAAATTTATTAATACACTTAATAATAGAAAGAATTTCTTTCTTCACAGTACTGTAATTAACTTGTGCATTTTTGAAAAGTCCAGATGTGAATCTGACTAATTCAGTCTTAGAAGTATTAGGGTTATATTGCTTCAAGATGCCACCATAACCAATATTCGAGGCATCAGTTTCTACTATTTTCTTCCAATCTGGATTAGCAATTGCCAAACAAGGAAGTTGTTTTGCTTTCAATTTTATTTTTTGCACAACCCTGGTATGAAGATCAGTCCATGCAGGTGGATTCTTTTTAAGTCTCTCATAGAGAGGAGCAGAATCTTGAGCCAATTCTTTATAGTAGTCTCCAATATAATTTAGACTACCTAAAAACCTTTGTAATTGGGTTTTATCTTTTATTTCATCTGGAAATTTAGATGCAAATTCGATACTCCTATCGATAGGGATAATTTTCCCTTGATGAATATTATGTCCCAAAAATCTGACATGAGTTTGGAAAAGTTTCATTTTGGGAGCAGAAATTACAAGTCCATTTCTTTTTATTACTTCTTTGAAAATTCTAAGATGTTTCATATGCTGGTCAATGTTCTGAGAAAATATAAGAACATCATCAATATAACAAATTGTAAATTCAGCATATGGATAGAAAATATCATTCATAATATTTTGAAATTCTGAAGGTGTATTTTTCAGACCAAATGGCATTACGTTCCATTCATAATGGCCAAATGGTACTGCAAAAGTAGTTTTATATCGGTCAAATTCCGCAATTTGGATCTGCCAATATCCAGATTTTAAATCAAATTTAGAAAAGATGACAGCCTTATGAAGTCTGTCAAGCAAATCTTTTTTATTGGGAATGGGATACCTGATCCACATTAAAACTTCATTAAGTGGTTTATAATTTATAACCAATCGAGGAACACCTCGTTCTTTCTCAGCGTTTTTATTGACATAAAAAGCAGTACAACTCCAAGGGGAGTAGCTTTTTCTTATTAGTTTCTTTTTTAATAAATTGTCAATCTCATTTTGACATAATTGTAAATATTCTTGTTTCATTTGAGAAGGTCTAGCCTTTGTAGGTATTTTTCTTTCATCAAAATCCTTCTCATATGGTAATGAAACAATATATTTCTTTCTATCCCAAAAAGCATTAGGGATATCACTGCAAATTTCTTTATTGAAATCTGTCTGTATTTGAGAAATTTTCTCTTTTACAGATGGTTTTTGAAGAATTTCTTCAATACTCATAAGCTGGATTTCTTTTTGCAAAAAATTAATTTGATTATTCTTATGAGAAATTCTTTGCAAAATATCATTGATCTCCTTGTAAATTGGTGGAGAAACAAATTCAAAAAATACTTCATGTGCACCAATTTGTGCAGTAATACCAGCAGTACTGGTATGCATAGGCATAAGCATTGAAAGGAAAGGAGTTCCTAAAATTAATTCTTGCTGGAGATTTTTAATACATAGAAATGTAGTCTCCAAACAGACTCCTTTATTACAAATATAAACCTGATTCAATTTATATTTGATCATCATTTTAACTCCACTAGCATTAGAAAGACTTTGTGAAGTTTTCTCAAAGTATTGGGTTGGAACTATTCCTTCCTGGATGCAGTTCATATCTGCACCACTATCAACTAAGGCGACAATATTGTTGATAGTATATTCTTTATGAATAACTAAGTTTACCCGAATATGCCATTTTTGGTAAACAACATTGTTTATTGTATTTAGGTAGACTGGTTCTTCAGACTGACTAGTGCTAGGCTGGCTAGGACTATCAGTGCTACCTTTCTTTTCCAAAGAATCTATTCTTTGATTTATGTTGTAAAACTGTTGGTTTGCTTGGTTCTGGCATTGCTTTAACAGTTTTATCTCTGTCTTTAAAGTATTAATCTCTTGTTTGAGATCTGGAATTGTGACAGGTTTTGGGCTATTATCTGTTCTAGTCTATCGAGGACTGTTTTAAGACTAAAAGTCTCATGAGGAATATAGGGTTGTTCTGCTTTATCCTCATTTGATACATTAGAGAGACATGCTTCAATCATCTTTATCTTTAATTGATGATCTTGGATTTGGTCAATTATTTTTAATAAACCTTTCTGTTTATCAGTTAATACATTGATGCTGAGACCATTCATCTCAACAATTGCCTTCCAATAATTATCAGAAATTGAACATTCAAGATTATTACACTTACAATCTCTTGAAGCAAGTGTTTCCATTTCTGAATCTGAGAAGGAAGAATTGTCCTCAGAGACTTCATTCAATTGATCATCAGATTCGCCTTCAGAGGACCCTGAATCTGATTCTAATATTATTTTAAAGAGTTGCTGTTTTAACCCTTCGTCAATTTGAAGCTCATTAAGCTTTTGTCAAACGCGACATTTATTGGCATAATGACCAATTTTTCCACATTTAAAACATTTGGGTGGATCCTTATTTTTAGAAACTTTTCTCTTAGATGATTTGTAAGGCTTGTTATATTTTTTAGAAGAAATTTGTCTAGAACTTGAGGGTTCAAAATTTCTTTTCTTCTTATAGAATTTCTTTTTGGAGTATTTTTTAGGGGTCCTATGACCACTAGATTTATGACCAGGAGGAGTGGATCTAGTCATATCATAACCAAATTGGTCACAAAATTGGCCAAGCTCTTGCTTGCCAGTTATATTTTGTTTCTTTAATTGTTTGTGTAATTTAATATCATTACACAGAGTTAATCCCTCTTGGATTATTATGGAAATTAATTGTCCATAAGTGTATCTGTCATAATTAATGGTTAGACCATTGTTCTGATCTCTCAATTTTTTACGAATTTTCTCAGCAAAGAAATATGGTAATCCATCAATAAACTTGGATTTCCAATGCTCACTATTAGCATCATTCCTTTGCATAACTTTAGTAAGAAAAACATCCTTATACCAACGGAAATGGGTTAACGTTGGACATTTTAGATTTTGAAGTAATTCTCTACTTCGTTCTCGTTGGTTATCCCAATGACCAACAAAGTGGAGAATTATCGCTTGTACAAGAGTGTACACAGCATCCTGTTTGGGTTCATTATTCTCAATTTTAATTGCACCTAAAATTTCTGTACGTTGTATTTGTGTGAGAATATTATCCCACCATCCTTTAATCATACAAGTAAAGCCTACTGTAATCCAACTAGCAACTTTACTGTTTTCATTTCCATTATTACAGCAAATTGTGCTATACATCAACATTTGATGTACTACAGAAAAAATTTGATATTCTGTCATACCATCAATATTCCATTCATAGATGGTTCTGCCAGAATAAGACATTTGCTTCTGGAAACCAGATTCCTCAAACAAAATATCTTGAGGAGTTGGACGAGGGTAATAATATCGGTCAGCACCAGAATAAGGAAATCTGTTAGGATACTGAACTTTATTAAGAGTATTGGTGGATTCAGTAAAATTATTCTCTAAATCCTTGAGTTGTAAATCCAACTCATTATCAGAATCAGATTTTTCTGATAGTGTATTAATAGACAGGTTTTTCATTCTGTCTTTTAATTCGCGGATTAAATCAGAAGTTTCATTAGGATTACTTAATTTGAATCCTGTAACTGTTATAGGTGGCCTGATATTAACCTGAGATATTTCTATAGGTTTCTTGTCTGGGGGTTTCTTATCAGGTGGTTTGGGTTTGTTGAGATGATTTATAATGGATACGATAAATTAAGGCTATTACCTCAGATCCGGGTAGGAAGTCGTATCCTTTGGTTTGGATTCTACAATTTAGAACTTCACCTATATTCCTATCAGTCAAGGATAGGGTCAAATTGGGATAAGTATTAAAGTAGACCGGTCCATGACTTAGACAAACCCAAACCACCTGATAAGAAACCCCCAGACAAGAAACCTATAGAAATATCTCAGGTTAATATCAGGCCACCTATAACAGTTACAGGATTCAAATTAAGTAATCCTAATGAAACTTCTGATTTAATCCGTGAATTAAAAGACAGAATGAAAAACCTGTCTATTAATACACTATCAGAAAAATCTGATTCTGATAATGAGTTGGATTTACAACTCAAGGATTTAGAGAATAATTTTACTGAATCCACCAATACTCTTAATAAAGTTCAGTATCCTAACAGATTTCCTTATTCTGGTGTTGACCGATATTATTACCCTCGTCCAACTCCTCAAGATATTTTGTTTGAGGAATCTGGTTTCCAGAAGCAAATGTCTTATTCTGGCAGAACCATCTATGAATGGAATATTGATGGTATGACAGAATATCAAATTTTTTCTGTAGTACATCAAATGTTGATGTATAGCACAATTTGCTGTAATAATGGAAATGAAAACAGTAAAGTTGCTAGTTGGATTACAGTAGGCTTTACTGGTATGATTAAAGGATGGTGGGATAATATTCTCACACAAATACAACGTACAGAAATTTTAGGTGCAATTAAAATTGAGAATAATGAACCCAAACAGGATGCTGTGTACACTCTTGTACAAGCGATAATTCTCCACACGAAGTAGAGAATTACTTCAAAATCTAAAATGTCCAACGTTAACCCATTTCCGTTGGTATAAGGATGTTTTCCTTACTAAAGTTATGCAAAGGAATGATGCTAATAGTGAGCATTGGAAATCCAAGTTTATTGATGGATTACCATATTTCTTTGCTGAGAAAATTCGTAAAAAATTGAGAGATCAGAACAATGGTCTAACCATTAATTATGACAGATACACTTATGGACAATTAATTTCCATAATAATCCAAGAGGGATTAACTCTGTGTAATGATATTAAATTACACAAACAATTAAAGAAACAAAATATAACTGGCAAGCAAGAGCTTGGCCAATTTTGTGACCAATTTAGTTATGATATGACTAGATCCACTCCTCCTGGTCATAAATTTAGTGGTCATAGGACCCCTAAAAAATACTCCAAAAAGAAATTCTATAAGAAGAAAAGAAATTTTGAACCCTCAAGTTCTAGACAAATTTCTTCTAAAAAATATAACAAGCCTTACAAATCATCTAGGAGAAAAGCTTCTAAAAATAAGGATCCACCCAAATGTTTTAAATGTGGAAAAATTGGTCATTATGCCAATAAATGTCGCGTTCGACAAAAGCTTAATGAGCTTCAAATTGACGAAGGGTTAACACAGCAACTCTTTAAAATAATATTAGAATCAGATTAAGGGTCCTCTGAAGGCGAATCTGATGATCAATTGAATGAAGTCTCTGAGGACAATTCTTCCTTCTCAGATTCAGAAATGGAAACACTTGCTTCAAGAGATTGTAAGTGTAATAATCTTGAATGTTCAACTTCTGATAATTATTGGAAGGCAATTGTTGAGATGAATGGTCTCAGCATCAATGTATTAACTGATAAACAGAAAGGTTTATTAGAAATAATTGACCAAATCCAAGATCATCAATTAAAGATAAAGATGATTGAAGCATGTCTCTCTAATGTATCAAATGAGGATAAAGCAGAACAACCCTATATTCCTCATGAGACTTTTAGTCTTAAAACAGTCCTCGATAGACTAGAACAGATAATAGCCCAAAACCTGTCACAATTCCAGATCTCAAACAAGAGATTAATACTTTAAAGACAGAGATAAAACTGTTAAAGCAATGCCAGAACCAAGCAAACCAACAGTTTTACAACATAAATCAAAGAATAGATTCTTTGAAAAAGAAAGGTAGCACTGATAGTCCTAGCCAGCCTAGCACTAGTCAGTCTGAAGAACCAGTCTACCTAAATACAATAAACAATGTTGTTTACCAAAAATGGCATATTCGGGTAAACTTAGTTATTCATAAAGAATATACTATCAACAATATTGTCGCCTTAGTTGATAGTGGTGCAGATATGAACTGCATCCAGGAAGCAATAGTTCCAACCCAATACTTTGAGAAAACTTCACAAAGTCTTTCTAATGCTAGTGGAGTTAAAATGATGATCAAATATAAATTGAATCAGGTTTATATTTGTAATAAAGGAGTCTGTTTGGAGACTACATTTCTATGTATTAAAAATCTCCAGCAAGAATTAATTCTAGGAACTCCTTTCCTTTCAATGCTTATGCCTATGCATACCAGTACTGCTGGTATTACTGCACAAATTGATGCACATGAAGTATTTTTTGAATTTGTTTCTCCACCAATTTACAAGGAGATCAATGATATTTTGCAAAGAATTTCTCATAAGAATAATCAAATTAATTTTTTGCAAAAAGAAATCCAGCTTATGAGTATTGAAGAAATTCTTCAAAAACCATCTGTAAAAGAGAAAATTTCTCAAATACAGACAGATTTCAATAAAGAAATTTGCAGTGATATCCCTAATGCTTTTTGGGATAGAAAGAAATATATTGTTTCATTACCATATGAGAAGGATTTTGATGAAAGAAAAATACTTACAAAGGCTAGACCTTCTCAAATGAAACAAGAATATTTACAATTATGTCAAAATGAGATTGACAATTTATTAAAAAAGAAACTAATAAGAAAAAGCTACTCCCCTTGGAGTTGTACTGCTTTTTATGTCAATAAAAACGCTGAGAAAGAACGAGGTGTTCCTCGATTGGTTATAAATTATAAACCACTTAATGAAGTTTTAATGTGGATCAGGTATCCCATTCCCAATAAAAAAGATTTGCTTGACAGACTTCATAAGGCTGTCATCTTTTCTAAATTTGATTTAAAATCTGGATATTGGCAGATCCAAATTGCGGAATCTGACCGATATAAAACTGCTTTTGCAGTACCATTTGGCCATTATGAATGGAACGTAATGCCATTTGGTCTGAAGAATGCACCTTCAGAATTTCAAAATATTATGAATGATATTTTCTATCCATATGCTGAATTTACAATTTGTTATATTGATGATGTTCTTGTATTTTCTCAGAACATTGACCAGCATATGAAACATCTTAGAATTTTCAAAGAAGTAATAAAAAGAAATGGACTTGTAATTTCTGCTCCCAAAATGAAACTTTTCCAAACTCATGTCAGATTTTTGGGACATAATATTCATCAAGGGAAAATTATCCCTATCGATAGGAGTATCGAATTTGCATCTAAATTTCCAGATGAAATAAAAGATAAAACCCAATTACAAAGGTTTTTAGGTAGTCTAAATTATATTGGAGACTACTATAAAGAATTGGCTCAAGATTCTGCTCCTCTCTATGAGAGACTTAAAAAGAATCCACCTGCATGGACTGATCTTCATACCAGGGTTGTGCAAAAAATAAAATTGAAAGCAAAACAACTTCCTTGTTTGGCAATTGCTAATCCAGATTGGAAGAAAATAGTAGAAACTGATGCCTCGAATATTGGTTATGGTGGCATCTTGAAGCAATATAACCCTAATACTTCTAAGACTGAATTAGTCAGATTCACATCTGGACTTTTCAAAAATGCACAAGTTAATTACAGTACTGTGAAGAAAGAAATTCTTTCTATTATTAAGTGTATTAATAAATTTCAAGATGATTCACTCAATCAACAATTTTTACTACAAGTTGATTGCGGTTCTGCAAAACAGATTTTGAAACAAGATGTTAAAAATTTAGTTTCAAAACAAATTTTTGCCAGATGGCAGGCAGAATTATCTGCTTATGATTTTACAATTGAATACATTAAAGGAGAAAATAATTCTCTTCCTGATTTCCTAACTCGAGAATTTTTGCAGGGTTAAATAAATTTGGCAATGAATCCAGATCTTCTGGATCTTCCCTCTGCAATACCTCCAGCTATTGATACAGCTTTAATAGAAGCTTATAGAATACAATTATCATACCGCCTAGATATTGATGCTAAGGTGGATTATGCCTGGAAACATCATCCAAGATCGCCATATTTTATGACTAGTTCTGATGACTGGTATCAACATGAAAAAGAAAAAGGGCGATTAATAAGTCTTATCACTCAATATGAACACTGGAATACTGTTAGTGATGCAATGCGTCAAGCTAATAGAGAACAATATATTTATAAGTATTTCCCTTCAAGATTTTATCTCAATAAATGGGCACAAGCAATAAGGAATTTTAGTCAATATTATTGGATATATCATTATAAATTTGGAGAAACGGAAGAATATCTTTTGGATCTTCTTGATCATTATTATGATCGATATATCAAACTTAAAATACAAATCAATGTTTTATCCTGTGCTTAATGATTTTGTTGCAGGAAATTGCAGGATGAATCGTCCTCCTGATAGGGGGCGTGGCCGCGGTCGTGGCCAAGGAAGGGGACGGAATAAAGGCGTCACCCAAGAAGATATCCTGGCATATCTCAAGGCTAATAGTCTACAATATCCTTCACTGGCAGAAATGAAGTCTCCAGCCAATACTTCAACGCCACTGTCAATAAAGGACGTGGTCGAATCAACAGTTGTCTTTCAACAATTGGCAGCTACCGAGACAATTATGGTCTTGGAACAAAAAGACATGCAATTAAGGCATGATCCTTGGGAAATTAAGTCCCAGTACCTGGATACAATGAATTATCAGGTGCCTGAAGGAAAATACAGATACCAATATGAAGCAATGCTCATGGAGTCAGGCTCTGTTGCTATCCATCATACTTTCGAAAGTAAATCGGATAGAAAGAGTCCAATAACATACAGCAAGGCAGTAATTAAGACTGTCCTTCCAATACAAAGGTGGGGAATACACCCACAAAGATCTAAATCTTTACAGATTAAATCGGAAAATGGAGTTCCGATCCAGTACAATTACTGGGATTATATAGAAGCTTTTTCAAAAGGCTTCTATTATCAAAATAATAAAAGAAAACATACTTGGTTTTTCAAATTGTGTCCTAATATTTTGGCACAAAATAATTCTTTTCCAAATTGGTTTTATATTTGGTGGTCAAAATTTGGCCCAAAACCAGAATTTTTACCTGATGAGGTTCAGACTGCATTGAAACCTTTTACGCAGTATTATTCTCAAATAAAGGGAAAATCTGCTGATGATCCTCCCGGCAGATTATTTTTGGAAACAATGACAATATTCGGCATCCCATGGATATGGAGGTGGGACATCCAAATTGGCAAAAATCAAATCCAGCTCCCAATACTACAAAGGACTTTCCATTATAGATGGTGGACAGGAGCAGATATTAATCAGACATTGGACCAAATAAAAGATAAAGTCTCAGAATTGAAGGTCCAAATTCAAGCTCAGGAAAAGCTTTCAATTAAAAATCCCTGTTTGGAAATTTCAGAACAATTAAGGGAAAAATTTCCTCAGGCCACTAAAGATGAACTTGTGGTCAAAACAATGAGCTTCATGAAAGAACAGTTCCTCCAAACTGTCCATACTGAAGTAGCTGATGATGAATCAATGGCATCAGCTAATTCTAAAGAATCCAAGGAAGACACGAATAATCCATTTACGTGTCTAGCAGGGGAATCGCAGGACCCCTATGAAGATGAATTGAATGAAGCCACACCCACAATTGCTGACGTTTGGGACAGTATGACCGAAATAATGGCGGAAAAATTATCCCAAGCAAAGAAAAAAGGAAAAGAAAAGATTGGCTAAGCCACACATGGCACCATTTAGCTTTCTTTTCCTTGAATTATTATTTTTTCTCTATTGATATTTTTGCCATTTGTGATAATTTTGCATTAATTGTTATGATATATTTGTTCGTGACGAGAGGAATTTGAAAATTAAATTATGATTAAAATATTAAAAAATAACTCAAAACAAAAATAACCCAAAATACATATTTTTTAGGGTTAATTTTATCTTTTCAAAATAGTTTCAAGTTTGAATAAATTTCTTTTTTTTTTTTTTTACTCTAACGGGCCATTCAACCTAACTTTGTTTTTGAATTATTTTGTGTCTTTATGTTAATTTTTTTACAGGCAAGTTTTTTAGATTTTTTGTTTTTTTTTTTAAATTTTTCTCATCGAGACAAACTACTAATACACAAAAACTTGACAAAAAAATGAGTAAAAACATAAAAAAAATCCTGTAACAAAATCGAGTTGAACATCAAATAAAGCACTTACTTTGAATTTTATGCTACTTGTGCAGCATCAACACACCCTCTAAACAGAGTAATGGCTCTGGTACATCCCATATTTGTGCGAAAGGAGACCTTGCCGACTTTGAAATAAGTGAAGAGATCTCAAAATTATATACCAATTTTGTCTACACGACAGTTGATCAGCTCTTCGATGGTCTTTTGGTTAAGCCCGCAAAGTTTGAATATGCTAATTGATGGTCTCAATCGTCAACTTGTCATTGAATTCTCACTCAAACTTCTTGAGATGTTAGATAAGGTGTACTCCATATTATCATTCTCGAATAAAATACAATACTTCATACGTACCAAAATAATGACTTATGATATGCCGCTTGCCACTTTTTTGTACGTGGTTATAATTATATCCACCCGATTGATTCTTTTGTTTTCTTTTTCGTTTTCTTTTTTTCGTTGAACCGAGCGAAGAACTGATGTTGTGCAAGATATGATCTATGTCATTATGCAAGGCAAGACAAAGAACACAAGAAAACATAACACAGAAATATAAATGAAAAATCTCAAGGTGAGATGAAAAATTACAAGACGAAAGTAGCACTGTATTCAAATCATAGAATAACCGAGTTTTTTAAAACAAACCTAGACTCCTCTATATCTATGTTGATTTAAAATCTCTTTGTCGAATCTTCACTGCTTTGATATATATATATATATATATATATATATATATATATATATATATATATATATATAGTGAGCTTTTAATAAGGGATCCATTATTTTGCTATGGTGTGGACCTCTTATTTTCTGATCAAATTTTGATGATCCGAACCGTTCAATGTGTTTAAAATATATTTTTAAGGATACCTACAATAAATCAGCTCAAAATAATATCTGGAAAGGCTTGATGCATTCAATTTTTCATAAAACTATTCATGTTAGCATTTATAAAAAATTATTTAGATCAAGCCCTTCTCGATATTGTTTTAAGTCGATTTCTCGCGGGTACCCTTAAAAACATGTTTTAAACACATTTAATGGTTCGGATCGTCATAATTTGATCAAGAAATAGGAGGTCCACAGCGTAGCAAAATAAGGGATCCCTTATTAGAAGGGGACTCTCTCTCTCTCTCTCTCTCTATATATATATATATATATATATATATATATATATATATATATACTCCTTCAAGATTAAGAAGTTACAAAACTTGATTCTTAAAAGATGCTTAGGGGAATGAGAGACTTCAATTGTTTTATTGATAACATGGAGCTGGTGGATTTGCCTATGGCGGGCAGAAAGTTTTCATGGGCGGGTGGGGAGTCTAATTCCAGATGGAGTAGATTGGATAGATTTTTGATGCATCCGGAGTGGACTCAGTGGTTTAATTGGAAGCTATGGGGGTTGGCAAGACTTTTCTCTGATCATTGCCCTATTGTCCTTAAAGAGGACACGAGGGATTGGGGGCCCAAACCCTTTAAATTTTTCAATGCTTGGACGTCGCATAAGAACTTCCTCAATGTGGTGGGGAATGCGTGGGAGGGCAGGCATGTGGAAGGATGGGCAGGTTTCAAACTGATCCATAAGCTTAAAGCTACTAAATGTGCTCTAAAAGTGTGGAGCAAAACGGAGTTTCATGAGCTGAAGTCCAGATTAGAGGAGGCTGAAGAAACCATATCTCAGATTGAAGTAAAAGCAGAAGATGTTCCTTATCTTTCGGAGGAGGATGCAAGCAGGCTGTTGCAGGCGAGGAAAGAGTTCTGGAGGTTGCGCAGGCTGAATGACCGAATGTGGCTTCAGAAATCCAGGTTGAATTGGAGTCTAAAAGGGGACAATAACACTAAATTCTTCCATCTTATAGCCTCATGTAGGCGGAGATTGAACTCTATTAACTGTGTGAAGATGCGGGGAGAAATCTTGGTGGATCCTATGGAGATTAGGCGGGGGGCTTTTGATCATTTCAGTGCTGCCTTTAAAGAGGACTGGAGGATTAGACCTAGTTTGCATTTAGATGGCCATATTCTTATCTCACAATCACTGGGAGAGAACCTGTTGCAACCCTTTTCGGATAAAGAAGTGTGGGAGGTCATATCCAAGTCAGATGGGAATAAAGCCCCGGGGCCCGATGGGTTCAACTTCACTTTTTTCAAGGAGTGTTGGCATATTATTAAAAATGATGTAATGGGCTTCTTCTCGGAGTTTTTCTTAAATGGGAGGTTGGTTAGAGGGATTAACTCAGCTTTTATCACACTCATCCCTAAAATATCCAATCCCTCCACATTATCAGATTTCCGGCCCATTAGTTTGATTGGTAGCGTGTATAAGGTTCTAGCCAAAGTTTTGGCGGGTAGAATGGGCCCGTATCTTCCTAGTATGATAGGTAGTACCCAATCAGCCTTCGTAGGGAACAGGGGCATTCAGGATGGTGTGTTAATCGCAAATGAGGTGATCTCGGACTGGAAGAGGAGAAGGAAGAAGGGGGTGGTGATAAAGCTGGATTTTGAGAAGGCCTATGATAACCTAAATTGGAATTACGTGTTGCAAGTCATGAGCAGTCTAGGCTTTCCTAATAAGTGGATTTCCTGGATTAGGGAATGTATTTCTACTTCAGTCCTTTCTGTCCTTGTAAATGGTTCTCCAACTGAGGAATTTAAGATGGAAAAGGGGGTTAGACAAGGAGACCCCTTATCCCCGTTTCTCTACATATTAGCTGCAGAAGGGCTTAACGTTCTCCTTTCTAGAGCTAGCAGTCTCAATCTTATTACAGGAGCTTCTTTGGGTGAGGAATCAGGGATAATAACGCATCTCCAATTTGCGGATGATACGATACTCTTCTGCGAGGGGGCTATTGAGGAGTTCAGAGTTATTAAGAGGGTGTTAAGGGGGTTTGAAATCATCTCAGGTCTCAAGATTAACTACCATAAGTCTTCAGTTTGTGGCGTGGGCAGGGATGAGGGATTTCTGAGGGAGTGCAGTAGGATCTTCAAATGTAAGGTTTCTACACTGCCCTTCCAGTATTTGGGTCTCCCTTTAGGGGCTAACCCCCTTAGGGTTTCTACCTGGCTTCCTGTTTTGGAGAAGTGTAAGGCAAAGCTAGCTTCTTGATCAAAGCGGGGGTAGACTTACTTTATCATACGGGGGTAGACTTACTTTAATCAAAGCGGTTCTAAGTAATCTCCCTATATACTACCTATCTTTATTTAAACTGCCGGCCAGAATTGCTTCAGAATTGGATAAGATTCAAAGGAACTTTCTCTGGGGGGGTGCTGATGGGAAAAAGAAACTGCCTCTAGTCAAGTGGAAGGCAATTCTTAGACCTCAATCTCAGGGGGGCCTAGGGGTGATTGATTGTAGGAGTGCGAACTATGCAATGCTCCTTAAGTGGTGGTGGAGATTTGCGAGAGAGAAAGACAGCTTATGGAGGCGAGTGGTGTGTGATGTGAACAGAATCCAAAGGGGAGCTTGGCTCCCTTCTGAGGGTTTGGTTAAGAGAGGTTCTTCTCTGTGGAAGGGAATTATGTCTATTCCAATCAAAGATCCCTTGATCTTTGATAGTTTCAGTAATCACTTAAGGATTAGGGTGGGGAATGGGGAGAATGTTAGGTTGTGGCTGGACTGCTGGGACCAAGATGGCCAGCTATGGTGTTCAAAATTCCCACGTATCTTCCGGTTAGTGGCAGATAAACAAGTGAAGTTATCTAGTCTGTTTAATGGAGATGGGGTGGAGCCTTCTCTTAAGCTCAGAAGACCCTTATACTCATGGGAAAAGGAGGAGGTCCAGGAGCTGGAAACTAGATGGGTACTTCAGGGCATTAGTAGAGCCAATAGAGAGGACTGGATGAGCTTCAGGAATGGGCCTGGTGAGGTGTTCTCGGTGAAAGTCATGAGGGATCTTATTCAATCAGGAAGGGATCAGGATTTCCCTAAACCCCCAGCGTGCATTTGGGGTGCTAAGTGCCCTCCTAAGGTCTCCTTCTTCTCCTGGCTCGCATGGAGAGGAAGAGTCAAGACCGGAGAGCTTCTCCAGAGGAGATGTATTATTCCTAACAGTCAAGCCATTTGTGTGTTTTGTAAGCAAGAAGTGGAGTCTCAAGATCATCTACTAGTGCACTGTGGGCCAGTGTGGAGAGTGTGGGGAGAGGTGCTTTCATGGTGGGATATTAATTGGGCTACTCCCAGATCAGTATCGAGTTTATTTACCTGGTGGTCAGAATGGAGGGTGAGAAGGAAATCAGAGACATGGCCGCTTCTGGTTTGGCGAGTAATTCCGGGGATGTTGATCTAGACCATCTGGATTACGAGGAACAGAGTTAGGTTTTCAAATGCGACCCCAAATTGGGGGCACTTCACAGAGGATTTTAAGGTAAAAGTGTTTACCTGGGTTCTGGATCGCCTGAAAGAGAAGCCCTTCTCTACGGCGGACATCCGGTACAATATGAAGGGGATCGTCCATGGTGGTTTGCTGAGGGACGGAGCGGTGAGGAATTGGGGATCTGATGAGTGATGGTGGTGTTAATGGGTGGAGGTCGATGTTTCGTCTAGGGTTCTATTAGCTGTGCAGTGTGGTAGGTTGGAGATGTAATGTATATGTTTTGGGTCGGGTTGGGGTCTCACCAACTGGGCCGGTTTCCCTGTACTCTTGTGGTCTTATACATTAAATACCTTTTTCGTTCAAAAAAAAAAAAAAAAGATGCTTATTCCGGAAGATGAATTTTCAATCCATAAGCTCTCTAAAGATAGTTCTCACACTATACATTTCAATGTTTCACAGAGATTTTCTCTCTTTAAAGTTGCTCTAGGTGTGGTAGTTTTGAACTCTCAATGCGATTTAAAAGTAATTTTTGAACTTTTGCAGCTCGCTCTCGATTTTGTTCTAACTTTAACCAAATTTAAGTGAATCTAAATTCTTTTCAAATATGTGTAAAGAAAAACTGAAACTCTAAGAAAGTAAAAAACAGAAAAATGAGAAGAACTCTGTAACCAAGACAAAGAAAAGGAAAAGGATCAAACTGATCTCTGCTTCATAGCCAAGACTGATTTGAAACTTTTAGGTTGAAGGCATGAACTTACCAGTCCACCCACTATACCGAGCTATGAAAGAAAATTGCCGTTCTCTCTCTCTCTCCTCACTCCTCTCTCTCTTAAACCTCAGCAGAAAAACTCGGCAAAAAACTTTGGAATTGAAGATAGTAATTATCCCTTCGAGTTATCATTTGATCAAAGGATCAAGTATTACTTTGGATTTAATTTGTTCAAAAGGATAATTATTCAGTTGATTTTAAGTTATTTAAATCATATTTACACTACTTTGTATAGTTAAAAAATTCATTAATTTAATTGACAAGAGGCCAACAAGAAGCCACGTGGACCCACCACCTCCTTCTCGTCACACCAAGTGTACGATAAACTCTACAACACACACACACCCAATCTTGAAAATAAGCAGCTACCCCTCACCTAAAAAAATTAATTAGATAATAACAGGCACTCCACCACCACTGAAGCTCTCCTTGAGAGTTTAATTACAACTATATCAGTGATACGTGTCCGTTGCAATTATCGGACATTAAATTAAATACCGTCCAAATTAATAAAAGAGATATGAGTATATAACTAAATCAGTATCAATTATGTGTGTCGTTGCAATAACTACACACCAAGTTAAAGATCGTTAAGATTTGACGATCGAATATATTTTATTAAATAGAGTAAAAATTTATTTTCAACGGCTAGTTTTATGATATTTTTGTGAATTATCAGTTCATTTCGATGAGAAATTATGAAAGTTGAAAAAAAAACTTTAAGAAAAGGAAAAAGAAGTCCAAAATTTTTGTGTGTATTGTTTTTGTTTTTATTAACTTTTTAAACCTTTCAGTTATAAAATTTGGACGCAAAACTAATAAATAAGAAATTAAAAAATACAATTAGCCCAACCAAGAGTGCTACATACACATCACATTTGCACATCATTTTTACACATCACTCAAAACTACGTCGTTTTATGTTGAGGAAGACCCAAATATATTTTGAGCGATATGGGTCAAAAACAAATATGGTTTTTTCTCAACACAAAACGACGTAGTTTTAAGTGATGTGCAAAAATAATGTGCAAAAGTGATGTGTGTATATCATTTTTGTTAGCCCAATTGGGTTTCAGTGACTTTGTACTTTCCTTCATGTTTTATATTATTTGAAGTTAGTGTATTATTTAGTCGAAATTGGTTATCATGGTAGATTTTCACTTTATGTTTATTTTTCATTGTTAAACTTAATTTATTTGATATATGTTTATTACATAAATGCATTGAAACCTTATTTTGACGATATCTCTGTACTACATAAATGTTAAACTATATGAAATCAGTTGATCAATGACAATATTTTTTTTAAATAGATATATTCTTTCTGACTATGGGTCTATTTGGCCTGGATTAATCCAGGCTAGATTATCCGGCTTTTTTTTATCTTTATTCAAAATTTTTTTGTATTTGTTCTTTTTATGTCATTTTTTCGTGGATTATTAGTTCGTATCGACGAAAGGAATCTAAAAAGTATAAAATTATGTCCAAAAGTTTTAAAAAAAGTCACTAAAGACGAAAAATAAGCCAACACAGACGCTGTTTTTGGCTTATTTTTTGTCTTTTCTGAACTTTTTTCAAATTTAGCCGATGATTAAGAACTTTTCTGAAAGCTCTTGTCGAGACGAACCAACAATCATCAAAAAAATAATGAAAAACAAAAAATTAAAGAAAAATTTCAAATAAGGACAAAAAACTAAACAGTGAATAATCCAATAATTCAGTCAGACCAAATGGACCCTATATGTCTATAGAGTGTGCACAAAACTACACCGTTTTTAAGCACAATACATGTGTTGTACTCTGCAAACAGCAAACACTCCGTTCCCACAAAAGATTAACACCTGTGGGCGCTATCCAACTTCTGAAACTTTTAAAAGCCACCATTCATTTCAAGCACAAGAATTTTCAGTAAACCCTTCACATGGGTGGAACCCAATATACCCCATATTCCACTAGCTAGCGCACTTTGTCCATGAAGCTTCGTCGTTTTCTGCAGAACAATCTTATAAAGCCTCATACCGCTGATGAATACATACCTGCACACACACTCACAGACACACAGAGAGACAGAGACAGAGAGAGAGAGAGAATGACAAGTACTGGTTTGAGCAAAATTCTTGTAATTGGAGGAACTGGGTATTTGGGTAAGTACCTAGTTAAGGAGAGCATGAAGTTGGGGCACCCTACATACATGTACGTGCGCCCAATCACACCAGATACCAATCCTTCAAAGGTGGATCTGCTCAAGGAGTTCCAGTCAATGGGCGTTATAACTATCCAAGTATTTTATCAAGTTCTTATTTGCCGTCTCACTATTGATTTATATATATATCTTGATATAAATGGGTTAGATCGAGTAATCCTATTGATCCCTATCGGTCTAACCAAACTTTTTTCATGTTGATGATCTGAGCAAAACCTAAAATATGAACAATTTTGATAATTGAAAAATGATTTTGAGTGGTTCAATCTTTTTCTGGGATGGGAGATGATACGTTTTCTTTTAACTTACGCTAAGGAGATTATTAATCACTTACACGCAACACATGCGTAAATTGAACATTTATCTAATATATCATAAGTCTTCAACAGTCAAAAAGGTAAGAAAAAGATTGTATCACATGTAGGCTCTCAATAATTTTAGGGCCCTACACGCATCTAATGGTATTAGACATATCTGTATTCAGTCTATGTCTGTAAGTCTGTATGCTAAAACTTTCTCAAAAAAGAATCGTTGTGCATGGGAGGGATAAATCGAAGAAATATGTGGTGCGAGGAATTTAGTTGAAAAAAAGATAGGCGAAAAAGTGTAATTATGTTTGATAATAGAAATAGTGGAAGATTACGTGGAGCTAAGGTACAATTAATTGATTAAGGTTGGTGTATTGTGTTAAGATGGTTTGTTGGTGCTGTACGGTGAGTCTTTTTTTTGCAAGAGTGCTACATATACATCACTTTAACACATCACTTTTACACATCACTTAAAACTACGTCGTTTTATGTTAAGGAAGATCAGCGATATGGGTCAAAAATAAATATGATTTTTTTTCAACACAAAATTACATAGTTTTGAGTGATGTGTGAAAGCGATGTGCAAAAGTGATGTGTCTTTAGCATTTTTGTTTTTTTTGGCCTTGTGGGTTTTCTCTCTCTTTTTCTTTTCGTTTTTTTCTCGCCTTCTTCTTTTCCTTGTTGACTTCTAGTCAACACACTTGTACTGTACTTGTATCTGCTGTGTAAATACAAGAGTAAATTTCAAAAACGCCCCCTCGATTTTGGAAGAATCGCGCCGTATATACCTTTATTTTCTAAAATCACAATAAATATTCTTACTTTTTATTTTATGTAACACCCAAGTCCATTTGTCATAATATACCAATTCTATACTCTTTCTTTTACACAATGGAGAATCATGCTGCATATCTCTGTATTCATGTATTTGTAGTCATATCTAAGTATTTGCATATGTATATTTACTTGTGTTTCAGGGAGAATTGAGCGAGCAGGAGAAGCTTGTTTCACTCGTCAAACAAGTTGATATTGTCATTTCTGCACTCGGAACTCCTGACATTTTGGAACAACATAAAATTTTAGATGCCATAAAGGTGGCGGGAAACGTAAAGGTATTTTGTGTATTTTTTTTTTTTTTGATAATAAAAGATTTGTATTAAACTTCAAAATTACAAAGAATTAAGGCTGGCCGGATGGGATATCCTCAGCCGTATCCTTTAGGCGGATGAGGTATCCTCAGCCGCTTGAACCACCCAAATCCCTAATTAGATGTACAACACCAAATCCCTAATCCTGTTTCAAGAACTCTCCAAGACACCCTAAATTGAATCCCTGAATCGCCATAATCTTTCTTAACCATGGAAGTTGCACCCCACACCTTGAGGACATCTGATAATGTCTTGAATGGAATATCGATTATCCGCCATCTTACTCTTCGCCCAAGTGGCTGCTCGTAGCTGAATTAGGGAGAAAGCCTGTTCGCAAGCCATTTCTTCATTTCGGAAGACTCGAGCATTACGTGCAATCCAAATTGACCAGATGGTTGCAGATATAGACGTAATCCAGAGGCTCTTCCCAAACCGATTCAACCGCGGTCCAAGTTGTCCGATGAGCATCAGATCGATGGAAGAAGGGATAACCCATGTAACACCCCACCATTGGAAAAGACGGGCCCAGAGCTTCCAAGCAAACCTACAGTGCAGAAGAAGGTGTTCTTTGGTTTCCTCCTCCTGGTTACATAGATTACAGGTAAGCATTCCTTCATTGGCTTGGATAATTCCTTTTTGAATTAGAGTTGTTTTAACTCCAATTGCATCCTGCAATACACGCCAAATAAATAGATTTAATTTGGGAGGATTTTCGTTTTTCCAAATCTTCTGAAGTCTAGGTTGTGGTGAGAACACCATATCCTCCCATTTGACATAGGCTGAGGACACAGAGAATGTAGCCTCCTTGTTCCAGGACCATACCAGAGTGTCTGAGTCCGGACAGGAGGGCATAATATTGCGTATACTGAGAAGAAGATCACTTAAGAGTTCTCTTTCCCATACGAATAGATTCCGTCTGAATGATAGATTCCAGCACCCATGTCTTATCATGTTGGCAATGCAATCTGATTGTTGTGTTGAGATTGAAAATAGCCTTGGGAACACATCCTGTAATGTAGAATCTCCCAACCATAGATGTTCCCAAAAACGAGTAAGATTACCTGAGTTGACCTTAATTCTGAATCCGGTTTGAATGAGAGTGGTAAACTCGTTCAGGGGATGTCCCTCCCCCAATGAGCAGATATTACGCCAAACTTGAGATACCTGGGACGACCTGAGTAACAGAGGCTTAGAGGGAAGCCACTCCTTAGGATCTATTTGATATTTCTTCTTGATGACTCTGACCCAAAGGGAGTTAGGTTCCCTACTAAATCTCCACCACCATTTAGCCAACAAAGCAAGGTTTTGAATTTTAAGTCTTCGAATGCCCAATCCTCCAAACTTTTTATGTTTAGCAATGTCCTCCCATTTGATATAATGGATTTTCCTCTTTAGTTCACTATCCCCCCAGAAGAATCCTCTTTGTAGTTTTTCCAAAAGTTTAACCACTGAGATTGGCATTTGGTAGACTGACATTAGGAACAATGGAATTTGAGATAGGGTGGATTTAATTAGGATCAACCTACCGGCCTGTGATAGAACTTTTTTCTTCCATAGTGCCAACTTACTTCTGCACCTCTCTATAGTTTTAGACCAAGCATATTTCCTCCTCAGATTGGGACCCAGAGGCATTCCCAAATATTCAATAGGTAATTGGGCCCATTTACATCCCAGCTTGGCAGCCATATTTCGACCTTCAACTTCTGAGATGGCAATAGCAGATAGAGTAGATTTATGAAAGTTGATCTTTAATCCAGATATCATGTAGAAACATCTTAGAATACGTTTGATGTTGAGTAATTCTTCCTCCTTGTTAATTGCAAAAATCAGTGTGTCGTCTGCGAATTGCAAATGAGTAAGAATCTCGCCATTATGTCCCACTTTCACCACACTGATCAGACCAGCTTGTTTAGCCCTTAGAAATAGGATATTTAGAGCTTCCGCCACGATGTTAAATAGGAATGGGGATAGAGGGTCACCCTGCCTTAAACCTCTAGAGGGTTTAAAAAATTTGGACGGAGAGCCATTAACAAGAACTGATACTGAGGTGGAAGAGATGCAACCTGTGATCCAAGAAATCCATTTATTCTGGAAACCCAGATTCTTCATCATAGAAACCAGAAAGTCCCAATTTACACAGTCAAAAGCTTTCTCCAGATCTAACTTGAGAATGATCCCTTCTTTGTTGGTAGACTTACACCAGTGGATAGCTTCATTTGCAATAAGAATGGCGTCCACTATTTGTCGACCTCCCATGAATGCAGTCTGGGTTTCTCCTATGATATTAGGAAGGACAGCTTTCAACCTGTTTGCCAAGACCTTAGCTAGGAGTTTATATATACAACCTATCAAGCTGATGGGCCTAAAGTTCTGAAATTGATCAGCCCCTGGGACTTTAGGGATGAGAGTAATAAAGGTAGAATTTAGGCTGGCCACAATCTTTCCCGAGGTATGAAACTCCTTAAAGAACTCCCAGATATCCTCCTTCATAAAATTCCAAGCTGCCTTAATGAATTTAAAATTGAAGCCGTCTGGGCCGGGGGCTTTAACACTACTGCAATCACGAAGACCTGCTTCAATTTCTGATAGGGAGAACTCTTTTTCTAAATCTTCAGCCATGCGAACTGACAGAACTTTGGGAAAGGGCCCTTGGAGCTTTGGTCTAGTAGGATTTGGTTCATTAAATTTAGAGGAAAAGAAATGAACAGCTGCTTCTTTGATGAGAGTAGGATTATCCAGTGTGGTTCCCCCATATTTGATTATAGCCATCGAATTCTTCCGATACCTGTGGTTTGCCGATAATTGGAAGAATTTTGTATTCCTATCCCCTTCTTTGAGCCACAAAATTCTTGACTTTTGCCTCCAAAACGATTCGACCAGACCTGTAAGATGAAAGAGCTTAGCTCTTGCATTACATGCGTTCAGAATTTCCATATCACTGAGGTCTCTGGATTCACCCATTATATCATACTGATGAACTTCATCCTCTGCCAACTTGATGAGCCTCGAAATGTTTCCAACCTCTGTGGTACTCCACTCCTTAAGGCTTTGTTTCATTGCTTTGAGTTTGGAGGCAATTTTAAAGCCAGCCCACCCCGAGATCACACACTTTGACCAAGCATCTGCTGCTACTTCTAGACACTTGGGATTAGATAACCAGAAATCGAAACATCTGAAGGGTTTAGGGCCCCAATTGATATCCTCATCTGAGATTAGTACTGGACAATGGTCTGAAGTGATTCTAGGAAGGCCCTTTTGAATCAATTTAAAATTATCCAGGAAAGAATGAGTCACTAAGAACCTATCCAAACGTGAAAAGGTTGGATGGCTCTGAAAATTAGTCCAGGTAAACTGCCTCCCATGCATAGGTAGGTCTACACAACCCAAGTTATTAACGAAGCTTTGAAAAGCTGGCATACCTCTGGAAGGCTCTCTCGAGCTGCCCTTTCTTTCCTCCTGATGGAGCACTTCATTAAAGTCACCCCCCAAGCACCAGGGTAAAGAAGATATGCGCTTAATTGAGAGAAGTTCCTCCCAAAGTCTGGCTCTGAGAGTGATATCTGTAGGAGCGTATATATTTGCCAGACAACAATCGACTTTATCACATAATCTCCCCATTGAAAGAATATAATTCTGGTGGATAAGCTGGCTATGGAGTTGAAAGCTGGCTGGATTCCATAGAGTGATCAGTCCCCCCGCCGCACCTACTGACTGCATAAGTAAAAACTCCAACTGCGAGGATCCCCTGATAATGTTTAGAGACCAAAGGTCAAGAGAATCAAGTTTAGATTCTTGTATGAATACAACGTCAGGCTGATTAGTTTTAATCAATTTGGCCAGGGCTTTCTTCTTTCTAAAACTCCCCATACCCCTTATATTCCATGAGATGATTTTCATTGGTAAAAATTGAATGCTAGATCACCACTGCTGAACCACATTTAGTGCCCAGCCTCGGCTTCCCTACTAGCCAGAGCTCCTTCATTTTGTTCCTCCTGTATTAGCCTCTTCCAAACTCCCAAGTCCGCATCTTTATAAGTAAGGCCCAACATTTTGGCTGTGTGAATGGTTTTTGTTACCTCGTTTCCAGAACTAAGATCAGAATCCATTGTATTAGTGATAGGCTGCCTGGCCGATTCTTGTTCCTCTCCCTCATTTGATAAAATTACTTCCTTGCCTCCTTTAACGTTGATATTAGGTAATGGATGTAGCTCTGAGTTCGAGCTTTGGCTGAGCTTATACATGATCTCCCTTCTCTTTTTTCTTTGAAATGCTTTATTAAGATCCACCATGATATCAATCCCTTGCAAACCTGGAAGGATATGGGCTGGACTAATAGGCTGAGATGATTGGGCAGGCGTACTGGTATTCACCTCAGGTCCATCCAGTGCTGGTTGTGGGCCTAACTCTTTTAGTTCCATAAGTTCTGTTCTCGTTAGTTGCCCCCTTGTCCGGTTTCCTTCAAAGTTGACACAATCATCTGACTTTTTAGAGTCAGAGTGTTGTCCCATCTGGCTTTTTGACTTGTGCACCAAATCTGGAGAAGATCTGATGTCCAGTGGAAGAGGATTGGACGCGGGAGATTGCAAATTTGAATCTACCTTTCCCTCCTCCTGGCCCACCACCTCAGCCCGGGTGTACGTCTCCATGTGTCCACATACTTCCAACTGGACTTCCACATCATTCTTATTCTGAGCTGGATTGGGTGCCAGATCAGAGGAGTTTTCCACGTATGATACCAAACAATCCCCCCCTCCATCTTCTTCCTCCCCATGAGTATACTCAGGGGATCTTGCCGTTTCACCAAAACCATCCTGGAGATTATCGTGGAGAAGAGTCTCTTCCACCTTAATAGTATACTCCTTGCCTTCTATGCTGCATTTTATATGTTCCGAAATCCTTCCATGATGAGTCGTTGCAACCCAAATTTTGCCAACATGATAAGAGGTTTCACGGAGGGTATCCACCCCTATGCTTAATGACTCCCCCCAGAGATTACCAATTCTGAAAAAATTGTTTGCACTCCAAGCTTTGATTGGCATGCCACTGCATTCTAGCCAGCAGATTCTTTCAAGGCTACTTGCTTGGCCTTCCCATTTATGAACATTTGTGAACCATCTTTGGTTGCCTTCATTGTTATTGAAATCGTCTCTTTCTTCTTTGGTGGGGAATATCAGAACGATTTGTCTAACCCCTGCTATTTTTATTTGCACCTTAGACATTCCAATATCTGAGAAATCCTTGATAATTTTGGAAACTGGAATTCTAAAATTTCTGGTAGCTATCGAGCTGCGTTGCAGCCATTCCTTTCCAGTTGGGACCAAATGAATCGATTTCTGATGTTGCTTCTCAATCTCTGACTCCGCACCTGGATTTTTTACAGCTTGCGCATAGCTTTTGCCCATAAATGTCCTTTGATAGTAGTTTATTGGTGGCCCTGCCCTCGATATCTCCCTTCTAACCTCCTTGCTCCATTCGTGAGTTTTGCTTTCTAATTGCTTCCCTTTATCCAGCCCTCCTTGTTTTCCAACTTCCCTATATTTGTCAAACTCTGCAAGTTTAACAACCAATCTCTTGCCATCTATCCACAGGCCATTGGATCTTTCAATCGCTATCTCTGCAGCTACTGGATTGGAGTAACGTACAAACCCAAATCTCCTCCCACTTTGTTTACTTCTTTTCAGAGGGATGTAGGTACTCGTGATTCTACCAAATCTCATAAACATACTCTCCATCCAGCTTTTATCTACATTTTCTGGAATATTGTCTATAAACAGGGTAATGGGTGGGTTATGGGGAGTCACGTTGTGGCCATGCAACCTTCTGGACTGGTTCTTGTGTTTTACTGTTATCCATTCTCCATCCTCTATCCCCTCTCTTACCTCCTTAAGCTCCTCTCTTTCCGTCCTTGTCTCTGCGCTTGTTCCTGCTTCTTTGTGGTTGTGAACAGAAGGTTTATGGATGTATCTGAAAGGGGGTGGTAAATCAGTGGGTGTTGGTGGTATTCCGGCAAGTGCATGTGGGTTTTTCTCACTTTCTCTCTCTAAGTCAGCCATTCCTCCAAATACCATCAATCTTGTTGTGCCCTTGAGATTTCACACACTCGGCCCTATTTTGTTACTTCAGAAACTTGTGTATTTTTATTGATAAATATTTGATTCTTCAATTCAAAATTCAATGGTTCTATTATGTGATTTTGGGTCAAGGTCAACTGCATAATACAATGAACAAGTCTAGGAATACAAATAATTCATGCACATTTAGACACAGATATGTAAAGAACCGTCAAATGAACGTGGAGTCCTCTATAATCATGTGAGCTTCATGTGCATCCGATAATTTCAGACATATCTGTGTCCGGTGAGCAGAAATAATTTATGCACTAAACTTTTTCCAGTACCATTTTCTAAAATTGATTGTCAAGAAGCTGTATCATCCTTACACTAACACATACTATATACGGGTCATCTCTTGGATTGTGGCTCTCAATCACATCACTGTTTCCACCTCTATGTACATACATACATAATTGTATTTATATATTACAGAGATTCTTGCCATCAGATTTTGGTTTGGAAGAGGAGAAAGTAATTCCGCTTCCCGCATTGAAAGTTGTTTTTGATGAAAAGACAAAGATCAGAAGGGCAACAGAAGCAATTGGAGTCCCTTTCACATATCTTTCGTCAACTTGCTTTGGAACCTACTTCTTAAATTTCCTGCTCCGTCCGCACCCACTTGACCGATCTGATGAGCTTATCATCTATGGGAGTGGTGAAGCCAAAGGTAATTAAACCACACCTAGTTTTTTTTTTTTTTGGTCGCCAATGTATCCGACCGGCTTTAGAATTATTTAAAGTTATTACCAACTAGTCTTCGGGGGATAGATTCCACTGTTTACTTGCGAGAGTTCCATTTAATTAAGCTAAAACTTTGCCCTGTATAGACTGATCAAATAAGAATTGATTCTACTTAAGAAATTTCGAACCTGAAACCTAGGAGGGAGTGTACTTTTAAGTCCGAGACCTTGACTATTAAGACCAATCCCATGGGGTTTAAACCGCACCTAGTTTTTTTTTTTTTTGCTCGGTAAAGAAAGATATATTGAGAAAGAGGGGAATGTACAAAAAATTTCTAAAGATAGGTAAGGAGCCAACCAAAGAAACAAAAGAAAGACGAAAGATACAAAAGAAAACCTGAAAAGAAATTTATAGGGAGCCAAGACTAAACAAAATAAAAGAAACCAACTAAGCCTAACAAAAGTCATGGGACACCAAAATCAACCACCAGCTAGCAGAGGATCAAAACATGAAGATAATTAACCGTGGGACACCAAATTCAACTTCAAAAAGGACTATCAAGCATCAAACCAGCAATAGCATCACCAAGAAAAAGCTTACAGTAGTAGACAAACGCAGCAGAACAGCAGCAGAAAGATAGACATGATCACAACCTAAGACTTCTAGCTCCTTCCAAATTACACTCAAAATCATGAATAGCTATTCCAGACAGGTTGTATTTTCCTTCTATCCACAAGCCCACTCTGACCTTTACCAGCTCAGCAACTCTATCGACAGTTAGAGTTGATTGCTTAAAAATTTTCCCATTCCTAGCAGCCCATATTGACCAGATCACTGCATGAACAGTAGTTTCCCTGATTGCCTTTTCCAAGTTTTTGTACTTATTATCCAACCAGAATTCGACCAACGATCTAACTGTGAAAGGGCAGACCCAATAAACCTTCCACCATCTGAAAATTGCAGACCAGATAGCCCAATAGAATTTGCAATGTAGGATAACATGGGGTGTTGTTTCTATAGTTGCTTCACACAAAGGGCAAAGGCCTTCATTTGGGGGAAGGATGTTTCTATGAATATGCATGGATTTAACAGGTAATCTGTCTTGAATGGCCTTCCACACTAGGATCTCAATTTTGGAGGAACACAACTTCCTCCAAACAGCCTTTAGGACTGGATCTTGAGTGAAATTTTGATGTTCCCATACATGATATGCCGACTTGACTGAAAAAGTACCATCTTTATTCCCTCTCCAACTTACACAGTCCTCCTTAGTTGGATTTAGAGCCACTGCAAATAAAAGACTTTTCAAATGTGCCAACACAGGTTCTTCCCAAGAGTATAAACTCCTCCTAAACTGAAGCGACCACATATATCCCTGATTGTTCTGAACCATGTCTGCTATGAAATAATAATTCTTCCGGGTAGAAATCTGATATGAATAAATCTACATACATTGGTAAAATAGATTTTGGAGGAGCCTCAGAAATCCATTGGTGATCCCAAAACAAGACCCTTCTGACCTGAGAACACTGAGATGTGAAGTCCAGCAGAGAGTGCTTGACCCATCTCCCTACCATCATCAAGTAGACCACATATATCCTTCCATATTAAAGATGCTTTACCCCTCTCTGGAAGTTTGGAAACCAGATGTGTTGATTTAGGCCATATTTGCTGGAAATGACTTTAACCCATAAGGAACTTTTTTCTCTTGAGAACCTCCACCACCACTTTCCAAGGAGAGATATATTGAATGTTAGATAAAATTATGCTTAAACTTTTATGCGGAAACATAATTTTGATAGGATCTTGAATCAATACATCTCAAGAAATTGATAATAGTAAACATAC
>JAHSPW020000008.1:5250402-5282902 GCA_019985065.2 Arctostaphylos glauca
CACCTATATAGGCCTAAATAATTTGTAGCACTTAACCAGTTAGTCATGTTACCTTTGGGAATTCAATCCTAACCCGTTAAGTCATACAAATTATTTATCCTATCCAGTTTATAATTATTCAAAGTGACTTTTCTTTGGGCCAATCACATTCTCATAATTATAACTGCGACTTCGAATATTATTGACTTTAATGTTACCCTTTTTAACAATTCTTTTATGTAGTTCTCTATTCATAAGTTTCACTAACCTAGTACACTTTAGTGATTGCTAAGTTAGTAATCCAGATGAATATTGAATTGACCAATAATATTCTCTATAATTATTAGCCGGGTTATGCTAATGTCATTCTTTAATCAATCACTCTCAAAGAAAACACAATATATGAGAAATTATATTTTATGTGATTGAAAATTCTTTTCAATGACAAATAATAATTTACAATAAACATACAACTCATGTAATGCCGAATAATATAATCATGTGAAAGCGATCTCCATACACTTTCGCACAAGAGAAATAAAATATAAGCAAAGATTATTATATTTAATAATATTCTCTCTGCCGTGTATGTAATGTGTATACTATCATAAAAGATCTGGATTACCAACGTGGTTGTGGTCAAGTCTGATTTGAATTCCAGTGAGTTACCAAGTTACCTTAGTATACCAACACAATTTATAAAATACAAATTAAGAAAAAGTTAAATACTGGTTTGTCTTTTAAGTCACATATTGGTGCTATATATCTAATTCCCAATAGAAGTAGAACACTACTCCATTAAAATTAGTGACTGCTCTGTAAAGCCAACCTAATATTCATCAGATTCCATCATCACACCCACAACGTGTGACGGAAGGAGCCTGATGGCCCCCTACCTTGCCCAGGCAAATGAAAAGCCACTGTAACGGTGAACCCGTAACGCCCGTATGTCTATCATGGATCAATTAAAATCATTGCAATATGTTTAACATAATAAATTCCAAGATGCATTAATTCAAAGAAAACCTGAAGCTCTGATACCAACTGTTAAATAAAATTATGCTTAAACTTTTATGCGGAAACATAATTTTGATAGGATTTTGAATCAATACATTTCAAGAAATTGATAATAGTAAACATAACTTTGTGCGCCATTGATTGTGGAAAGAAAGAAACCCCTTACTTGAACTTTAATTCTCGGCTCACCTTCTCCTCTCTGTCTCTAACACTTATGAATAACCCAGTAATCTTTTATTGATGGAAATTGATTCTCACAAGGGGTTGGGTATTCTTCCTTTTATAGAGGAGAGAAGAGGGCTTAGAGATATACATTATCAGAAACCTAATTTATCAAGGTCTCTTAATCAGTTATCCACAAATATATTTTTCCATAAATAATAATTAGTTTTTGATGAACCTTATCTTGTATTGGTTTTATCTAATATGTGGAGTCCAAGTGCAACAAGGAATGCTCAAAGAGGTGTAGGCTAATGGGTCACATTTAATATGGGTTTAACATTGAATTCCACTAATCTTTTGATACCCAGACCCCCAAAATTCTTTCCTTTAGTAACAGAGTTCCATCTAACCAAATGGATACTTCTTTTCTCATCCTAGTTGGAATCTATCTATCTATCTATCTATCTATCTGAGTGAATAGTTCATTTTTAATTCTTTTTTGAAAAACAAACTCAAAAATCACATATAATTTTACATTAACCAATACATTTTTAAATCTTTTTTTTTCTATTTGTTGATTCTACCAATTTATTCGTTATTAACTGTACTCATTTATTTTTCTTTATTATCAATCAAACTATTTTTTCAACACAAATTTTAATTCGAACAAGTATGTAATCACAATTTTCTTCCTCTTTCTCTACTATAATCACAGATTTTTTAAGATTATTTTTATCTTTTTAAACTTTGATTAAGTGTCATTCATTTTTTTGACTTGTCTAATTTTTCAAATTGAAACGATAAAATAATTCATAAATATTCAAAGCAAACTATAGCAAAAATGATACCCCGAGATTTTACGTAGTGCCACCAAAACATCTTGATGTTTTAGGTTTTTAACCTCTATAGCAAATCGTGGCATTTCTGGTGTTTTAAAAATCCTAGGAATAGTCTAAAAAAAAAACTGGGAATGCCTCTGTCGGTGCCGTTTTTCCCTATGTTTGTTAAAAACGTCGGCGTAAACGGTGATGGAAAACGTTTTCAGCTTTTATAAACATCGGGAATAATATCGACATATTCCCAGCGAAAGTTTTACAGAAAAATGAAATTCCGGCTCCGGCGAGACATTTCCTGCGTTTTTTTACAAACCCCGGGAATAGTTTTGTGGTTAGTACATACACAACTTTATAATGAGGTCAATACATAAGAGCCTTTATTGTGTCTTGGGCTCCTGTCAATGAACAATGAAATTCGTCTATGATGGTTATGAGGTACACGTAAACTAGCTCCGACACGTCTAGTTGTCTCATCGATCTAATTTTGTGATCTCTTAGCTCCAACATGTCTTGTCTCATCTAATTTTGTGATCTCTTGTCGTTTCTAGTTGTCTTTACTTGCGAAAAAGATATGGCCATCTACGCAATTAAAGCTGCAAATGATCCAAGAACTTGCAATCGCACTGTCTTCTACCGGCCTCCAAGAAACATTTTGTCCCAATTAGAGGTGGTGGCTTTGTGGGAGAAGAAAACAGGTTGCCAGTATAAGAAGATTTATTTATCAGAGGAAGAAATTGTGAAATTATCAAACAGTAAGACTTCTTTAATTCTATAATTATTTTATTAAATTTTTGGCAATTCTCCAATAGTTCATTGGCTTGTCAAAGCCACAAATGGCAACGATTCGGCTTAATTTTTTATTCAATTATTTTTTTCCTCCATTCATATTTTTGTTTTTTTTGCTAACTTTTCTCTAAGTATTATGAATTATTTCTTTATTTTGACGACAAAAATTTAAAAACTAAATTATGAAAAAAAACTTTAAAAAGTTTACTAAAAATAATAAAAAATAGCCAGTTCTTAAAATTATTTAATCTTTTTAATTCAAATTTAAAGTTGATTCTTCTTTTTATTTTACTCTTAGGCGCCATTCAACCTAACTTTTTTTTTTAATTATTTTGTCTTTTTTTTTCATCTTTGTTGATTTTATGTCAAATTATTGGAGATTTTTGGTTTATCTTTTATGACTAGAAGCATCAAAAAATCACTCAAAACGAAAAATAATCTAAAACAAGCAAGTTTTTTGTTTTTGTTTTCTTGGTTCCTATCGTCAAGAGAAACTAATAATTTACAAAAAAAAAATGACACAACATAAAAAACCATAACAAATATGAATAAAAATAAAAAATTAAATAATCTTTTAACAAAGTGAAGCCAAACCTAACCAATGGATGTTGGCATGTTGCTTCAATTGTGCTTCTTTTCTTTTTCTTTTCAAAATGTCAATAAAAAGTTACGAGGACGTACTTACTTTGGGTTTTCTGGTACTTGTGCAGCATCAACACACCCTCATAACGTACGAATGGGTGTCTTACATGCCATATTTGTGAAAGGAGACACTGCAAACTTCGAAATAAGTGAAGAGGTCTCAAAATTATATCCCGATGTTGAGTACACAACGGTTGATCAGATCCTCGATGGTTTATTGGTCAATCCCCCCAAGTTTGAATATGCTAACCTTTGATGGTATCTATTGTTAGCATATCAACCAAATCAACTCACTCGAACTTTATGAGATGTTAAATAAGGTGTACTTTGCATCACCATTCTCGAATAAAGTACTTTTAACATGCCAAAATAATTAGTTGTGATATGTTGGTTCCCCCTTTTTTCATACTTGGTTTCAATTATATCCACCCATTTGATCATTTTCTTCTTGTTTTTACTAGCGGGTGAGTTCTATCTCACCACGAGTCGTTTTAACTTGTTGGTTAGAGACTAACAAATACTAAATAATGCAAAAATAAAAATTCAAAAAAATATCCACCGGTATTGAAATTCTTAACTTTATTTAGCGATTTGATTTGCGAGTTATCGCCTGATTATTACACGAAGAAGTAATAAAATCAATGCAAAGATTACCAGAGATTACGTGGGAAATCCTAAATGGGTAAAAATCACGGTAATGAATCATGCACGAAAAGTATTGTGTGATTACAACATATCTTACTCAATAATTGTGCATCCACGCCAATTAACTTAATAGTAACTATATTAATACAAAGAACTCTAGAGATTACGCGGAAAATTCCCAAATGGATAAAAATGACAAGAAGGAATCATGCAATAAAAATATCATGTGATTATAAAAGATCTTACTCAGTATTCTAAATCGTCACCAAATTAATATTCTAAGACCGACTTGTTGAAAATGAAAAGCTCTTCCAGAAGAATATGAAGATCGTAGAACCACAGATCTTAAAGATTCTCCAACAGTTTTTCTCCAAAAATCACTAAAAGAACTCAAAGAACTGATTTGTTGAAGAAGAAAAGCTGTTGGTTAAGAAGATGAAGATAACAAATCCATCGATCAAAGATTTATTTAAAAACACGTTCTAGTGTTAAATATAGCTCTGAAAATAAGTCTCGTAAGTGTGAGTACAACGCACGATAGGTGTAGAAGTAAATTTTGCTCATAGTTATAGATCGAGAAGCCAAAAACAGTCAATCGATTTTAAAATTTGTTCGATCAATTTGTCAATCTATTTTTGTCTAGTGTAGTCTGATTGACATTCACTCAACATGCGATCGATCAATTTCACATTCTAGTGTGGTCAGACTAATATTTTTCGCTTGACACCCGGTCAATCAACTTCAAATTCCAGTATACTCTTACCGATGGCCGATCAATCAATTTAACATGATCGATCGATCGATCTTAAAACTCGATCAAACTATTTACATCTTTTGGATTCCTTTCATGTTGTAACTCCCGAAGCCTAAGCACTCACCACTCATCACATATTATACTAATGATTTCCTTCCACAAAATCTATTCAGACTCTCTTAACTCAGAAGGTAAAATAGATTACTCGGAAAGTAAAATAGATTACAACTCAGTGGCTAAAAGATACAAGGACGTTTGTGAAATTGTCAATTAAAAAGAGCTCCATTTTTTGTAGCCTACAAGAACTTTATTACAGAAACTAAACCAAAAAAAAAAAGTACAAAAGAGTATTATGACATCATGTTAGGCTCGTTAATAAAACTAATGTTATGTGTCTCGTATCGTACTGGTCGGTACGTCTCATACTAATTTTATAATGGTACCATTCCATCTTTGTACTGTTACGGCCACCGTACCATCATGTTCTTCGGACGAGGCTGGTACAGAAGATGAGGGACTCAATGAGACCTTTGGAAAGTGAAAATGTTGTTAGAAGCAATGACGGACCCAAAATTAGATTTTGAGGTGGCGTCGAATTGATTCGTCACTCTTCATTGCTCATTCTTTATCACTGTTTCGTCTCAACTCCTTATATTGTATAGATTTATTAATTAATTTAAATAATAAAAAATTATTTGGTGTTTCATGGGCATCGAATTGAGGTGTATGTACAGTTTTTTCACCAAATATGGTGTAAATATAAATTTCGCATAAATGTGCAACAAAAAAGAGACTCGAAACAGTTATGACGGTGTTTCAGAAACACTAAATGACTCATCCTAAACAAAAAAATATTTAGGCGGAAAAAAAAAATTCATTGTTTTTTGGAAGTGGGCTGGCGACTACGAGTTCAAAATTTGTAGAGGCAAATGGGATCGGCACAAAAACAGATATTGGGCTTATCGGGAGAGTCCAAATAAAAAGCAATTGGGCTTTCGTGGAAATAGATCCAAGAATAAGGCTCTGAGTCTGGACTCATATAGTTCAGGGCCAACTCCAAATTTTTGAGAGCCCTAGGCGAATTGTCACTGGCCTTTCACATTGAAAGATACTATAATAATATTAAAAGATAGATATTGTTTTAAAAAAAAAAAATTATAAGTAATTGGGAAGACAAATACTCAAAAATTACTTTTTTATAAACACGAATAATTTAAAACTAGAGAAAAATATAAAACCATGTAATTATAATTATTTATTTTAATTATTACTCCTTCAAATATTGTATTGATGGCCAGAGTGATCCAAAATTAAAAAGACAGCAGAAATTGGATTGATGGCCAGAGTGATCCAAAATTTCAAGTTTGTCCTTTTAATAAAAAAAAAAATTCCTTCTTAGCTAGTGCCCTGGATTCTTTAAACAAAAATAAATTACCTTTTTCAGTTTTTTACAAAAATCCTTCTCGGTCTAAATCTAATGTTCTTTAGCAATTCAACGAAATAGGCGATCAAGATCGAACTCTGATCGTCACCGGCGTTCTTCCCCTTCACGCTTCAGGAGTTCAATCTTCTTCTCCTCATTTCTGGTTTTGTGGCTCTTACTCAACCGCTCAAGAATTAGGGCACCAATCATTTTTATTTGTTCTTTTTGATTTTCAAAAGTTCTCTTCTTTAAATCCAAACAGTTGGGCTCATTTTGTGTAATTGGGCCTTTCTTTTTTTGGTTGGACCTTACCTAGTAAAGCAATTGGGGTACAGAATTTTCGGGCCCTAATTTTGGGCCTTTTTAGGAGGTCTTAGGCAATGGTTTAGTGGGCCTTCCCCTTGCGTCGGCCCTGATATAGTTGGAAAACTAGGATGGTGGGGAAGATACTTTTTTTTTATAGTCTAAGTAGCCAATCGACTTTGCGATTACTCTCAATCCCTAATGCTGACTAGTCTTCGAAGGCCTGAAGTTAATAACCGGATAAATCTCAAGTGGCCCTTATTAATTCGTTCTGGAGAGATTCGACCTCATGATCTTAGGAAATGATGAGTTTCTTAATCACCATCTTTCCTTTCACTGAACCAACCGTTGGGTTTCGGCGGGAAAGATACTTGGCATGGAGATTCCAAAATTTTGTAAACTTCACAAGGAACGAGGACATGTTAGACACAGAATTCAACATCAGCTCTCAGTAAAGGCGAGCAAGCCTGTCCTTAAATCCTCAAAAAAATTGCTTAAAAATAAGGTTCCTAAAAATATGCATAGAATTCACTTTTATGGTAATTAAACTCGTGCGTTTTGTTTGACATGGAAAAGTTAAACCCGATTAGAATCCGGGGTTCTTTTAGCGAGACAAAGCAATACAAGGGTGCTGCCAACACAAAACGACATTGTTGAGAAAAAAGTAAGACTTTTTGGCTAGCAAAATCGATTAAAATGGTGACGTATTTGTAACCGATGGAGGGCTGTTTTCCAGTTCATGGATTACTTATAGAAGATTCTTGACTATTCCTATCACAGTGAATTATCATGTCAGAATAATAATTGATTGGATCAGCTTACAGCTACGCCTATCCATTTAAATAGAGATTTCAAAAAAAAAAAAAAATTAGTATACGAGCAAAGGGCTTTTGGCATTAAAAATACAAGAAAACTAGAAAGATTGATATTTAAGTTTAGGTTCTCACACGCAAAGCTAGGTCCATCAATCCCATATCTGCATATTAGAATATCCTTGGATATCTTCTTTTATTTGTAAATATATTGTAGCATATATTTAGTCAATTAGCTTAGCATATTCTTAGCCTTGATCTTAGCAGATAATCTCGGCTAAGATTATGTAATCAGTTAGCATATTCTTAGCCTTGATCTTAGCAGATAATCTTTCCTTGATCTTAGCAGATAATCTCGGCTAAGATTATGTAATCAGTTAGCTATTTTTAGGTTGTATCTTTGTATATATTGGATGACGGACAAGAGAATAAACAAGGGAAATCATTTTCTTATATGGTATCAGAGCTAATCTCGATCCTCTAATCTCATCTCTTCCGCCTCTCTGTTTCTTCTTCTTCCCTTCATTTTCATCTCTTCCGCCTCTCTGTTTCTTCTTCTTCCCTTCATTTTCAGCCATGACAAACGATGCAACCCAGAAAAATGCTCCTTTCCATCCGGCCTACTCCGTCTCCAACATCAAGAACTACGTTCAAATAACCCTCGAGTCAGAGAATGTTCACTACGCGTCATGGGTTGAGCTCTTTCTCAATACAGCCCGTGCATTTGATGTTATTGATCACATCGCCCCTCCCAAGGACGCTGTGATCAACAAAGACGCCCAGTGGAACCGCCTCGATGCCATTGTCAAGCAATGGATTTACAGCACTATCTCTCTCGACCTTCTCCACACTATTCTTGAACCTGGTGCCACGGCCCAAGCTACATGGGATCGTCTCCAGGACATATTCAACGACAACAAAAACTCTCGTGCCGTCCTCTTGGAGCAACAATTCACCAGTGTCCATATGGACAATTATCCTAATGTATCGTCATATTGTCAAGCCCTCAAGATGATCGCTGACCAACTCGGTAACGTTGGTACTCCGGTCTCCGAAACCCGACTCGTTCTTCAACTGGTTACTCATGTGTCCGATGGGTATGATGGGATTGCTACAATTATTCAACAAAGCGATCCTCTCCCGGCTTTTTACAAAGCCCGATCAATGCTTACCCTCGAAGAAAAACGCCGTGCAAAGGCCTCTTCAGGTACGTTTGACACAGCCCTCCAAGCTTCTCAGACGAACCCCCATGCTGCTAACTTTGATTCTAGATCCAACACCAACAATTCAAAAGGTGGTGGTTCGTCGAATTCAAATAAGGGTAAGGGTGGTCGTACCAATCGAGGGAACAATCGTGGTAAACACGGTGGTAGTGGTTCTTCGAATAATCAGAATTCAAGTGGTAAAAATGGTGGTCGCAACGGACAACAACAACAACCAGGCACTTGGACTTGGGTTCCTCTATCTCCATGGCAGGCACCGCAGCAACAAGGGTGGCCTATGTCGCCGTGTCCATACCCCACAGCCGGCTGGACTCCTACCAACCCCGCACGTTCACAAGGTATTCTTGGCTCACGCCCTAATCAGGCGTTTATTGCTCAGCCAGGGACTATTGGTGCGTCTCAGGGAGCGTTTGTGCCCACTGATATTGCTGCGGTTATGCAATCGCTAACGCTTCAGCAACCGGATGACAACTATTATATGGACACAGGTGCGTCGTCGCACATGACATCCAATAATGGTAACCTTTCTTCTTATTCTATATTAAGTGGTAATCGTCATATAATAGTCGGTAATGGTAATTTGATTCCTATAGTCGGTCGTGGTGCTATGAAACTCCCCCCTCCTCATCAATCCCTCACTTTAAACAATATACTTCATGTTCCAAATATCATTAAGAACTTGGTTTCTGTACGTAAATTTACAACCGATAACCATGTATCTGTTGAATTTGACCCACTCGGTTTTACTGTGAAGGATCTCAAGACGGGGACGCCGATTATGAGAAGCCATAGCACGGGGGACCTCTACCCTCTCCACCCCACGACAACTATTCCTCAAGCTGCCCAGCATCACACGTTCACTGCCCTTTCGTCATCAACTTGGCACGGACGCCTAGGACATCCCGGCTCTGCAGTTTTTAATTCCCTTTGTACTCATAAAACAATTCCGTGTCGTCCCATTAATAAGTTATCTGTTTGCAATTCCTGTCAGCTAGGCAAGCATGTTAAACTTCCCTTCCATGACTCTTTATCTAATACTTTTTCTCCTTTTGATATTTTGCACACAGATTTATGGACCTCACCTGTTTTAAGTACAATGAATCACCGCTATTATATTTTATTTTTAGACGATTACACCAATTTTTTATGGACTTTTCCCCTCACTAATAAATCTCAAGTTTCACAAATTTTTATCACATTTTATCAAATGATAAAAACACAATTTAATCTATCCATAAAAACTTTACAATGCGACAATGGTCGTGAATTCGACAACTCTTCCCTTCACAATTTCTTTTCCTCTCACGGTTTGTTGTTTCGCTTCTCGTGCCCGCACACATCCCCACAAAATGGGAAGGCGGAGCGCAAAATAAGAACGCTTAACAACACCATTCGAACGTTGCTCATTCACGCCCATATGCCTCCGTCCATGTGGCATCATGCCCTTGCCATGGCCACTTACATTCACAATATTTTGCCAAGCAAAGCCAACCACAAAGACTCACCCACTTCTAGCCTTTACAAAAGAGTCCCGTCCTATGCCCATCTCCGGACCTTTGGTTGTCTCTGCTACCCACACATCCCTCCCTCTACTATCCATAAGCTTGCCCCCCGTGCTATCCCATGTGTCTTCATCGGCTACCCGTCCAACCATCGTGGCTACAAGTGTTTTGATTTGATTACCCGAAAGGTTATTATAGCTCGTCATGTAACATTTGATGAAACGGTCTTTCCGTTTGCAAAAAACGACCCCATACCGTCCTCATCATACCACTTTCTTACTCCTGACCCCACGCCCTACATGACCCATCATCTCACCCAAACTCCTGCTTCTGCCCACGATGTAGACGCCCCTGCCACACCACCAATTCCCTCCCCTGACACACCCAACTCCCCTGACAATCCCCCTGATTCGCCTACCCCCATCAACAGTCCCCAATCGACACCACTTACCTCCCCCTCACCTTCCCCACCTCGGCCATCCCCTCAAATGACGACCCGTGCCCAACATGGTATCTATAAACCCAAACCCGTCTTTGATTTATGTGTCACAACCACACCCTCACCCATACCCAAGAACCCCATAGCTGCTCTTAAGGACCGTCATTGGAATCAAGCCATGAAAGACGAATTTGACGCTCTACTTAAGAATGAGACTTGGATTCTTGTGCCTCGACCTCCTAATGTTAATATAACTCGTTGTTTATGGTTGTTTAAGCATAAATTCAAAGCTAACGGCGATTTGGAGCGATACAAAGCTCGTCTTGTTGTCAATGGCAGGTCTCAGCAGGTGGGAGTCGATTGCGATGAAACTTTTAGTCCAGTGGTAAAACCGACAACCATCCGTACCGTTCTTAGTCTTGCGGTTTCTAAAAAGTGGCCAATTCATCAACTTGACGTCAAGAATGCTTTTTTACATGGGCGCTTGGACGAGACGGTCTATATGCATCAGCCACCCGGTTTTAGAGACCGTAATCATCCTGATCATGTTTGTCTCCTAAAGAAGTCTCTTTACGGCCTCAAACAAGCGCCTCGTGCGTGGTACCAAAAGTTTGCTACCTATATTTCTACACTCGGCTTTACCCATATATAGCAAGTCGGATCATTCTTTATTTATTTATCATAATGGAGGTAATGTGGCTTATATATTGCTCTATGTGGACGATATCATACTTACTACCTCCACTGCCAAGCTCCGTGATGAAGTAATGTCCCACCTCCGGTCTGAATTTGCAATGACGGATCTCGGGCCACTGAATTTTTTTTTGGGAGTTTCGGCTATAAGACACGAAACAGGGCTGTTCCTACATCAGCGAAAATATGCTGAAGATATCATTGGACGAGCCAATATGGCCTCGTGCAAGCCTGCCAGGACACCAGTAGATACTAATCCAAAGTTAAGTGCCAACTCGGGAAAACCTATTGCTGATCCTACTCTGTTTCGAAGTCTAGCAGGGGCGCTGCAATATTTAACTTTCACTCGCCCCGACATATCCTACGCCGTACAACAAATATGCTTGTATATGCACGACCCTCGAGAAGCTCATTTCGGTGCACTTAAACGCATCATTCGCTACTTACGCGGTACCGCTCACTATGGCCTGCACTTAAATGTTTCTTCATCTTCTACTCTAACCGCCTATAGTGATGCCGACTGGGGTGGATGTCCCGACACCCGACGTTCTACTTCTGGGTATTGCGTCTATCTTGGAGACAACCTTATCTCCTGGTCCTCAAAACGGCAAGCCACCATCTCAAAGTCTAGTGCCGAAGCCGAATATAGGGGCGTGGCTAATGCTGTTGCCGAGTCGTGTTGGATTCGAAATTTGTTGCTCGAGCTTCAATGCCCAGTTCAAAAGTCCACTATGGTTTATTGTGACAATGTGTCTGCGATTTACTTATCAGGAAACCCAATAAATCACCAGCGAACCAAGCACATTGAAATCGACATTCATTTCGTTCGTGAGAAAGTTGCCATCGGCCAAGTGCAAGTCCGTCATGTTCCATCTCGCTATCAATACGCGGACATATTTACTAAAGGCCTGCCTAAAGTTCTTTTCGATGATTTCAGGTCCAATCTCAGCATCCGTCCACCTCCCGCTTCGACTGAGGGAGCGTATTAGAATATCCTTGGATATCTTCTTTTATTTGTAAATATATTGTAGCATATATTTAGTCAATTAGCTTAGCATATTCTTAGCCTTGATCTTAGCAGATAATCTCGGCTAAGATTATGTAATCAGTTAGCATATTCTTAGCCTTGATCTTAGCAGATAATCTTTCCTTGATCTTAGCAGATAATCTCGGCTAAGATTATGTAATCAGTTAGCTATTTTTAGGTTGTATTTTTGTATATATTGGATGACGGACAAGAGAATAAACAAGGGAAATCATTTTCTTATACTGCAATTAAAGCTGAGAAAATTCCCTTGCATATCCTATGGCAACTTATCCATTCCTCTATGAATTTTATCTCGTTGAAATCCCCTCCTATGCACCAAGGGGTTGTGGATGATCCCTTGATGGATATTAGCTTATCCCGTATTAATCTTCTACTTGCAACTTCATTAGGAGCGTTCGGCTCCTTCAGCCCACATCAAGACTATGTTCTGATTTAGTAGCTTAGTCTTAGTCGGTCTTTCCAAAAGTAAGAAGGTAGTTCGACCAGCATGCATGCCTTATTAAAGTTTAAGGAAGAAGAAGAACGAATTCTCAACTCGCAATCGAATCCACTCTTTCATTCTTCAAAGATTTGAAGGACGAAAGGCAGATATTTCAGCCGTTGGGTTTGGAGGAGATAGATTTGAAGTCTACAAATAGTGTGTGGTCAAAGGAGGTTGCACTCCCAATCACGTATCCATCCCCTTTTTTTTAGTCTGCTTATGTTCATCATGGGAATCTAGCCTAGATCCTTCCCTAGCTATTTTCATCTTAACGTATTGTTCTTGCTCTCCTCTTCTCTCCCTGATTGCATATTTAACAAACCTAAGATTAAGCTAAGAGCACTAGCTTCTAATTCTTTACTATGAGCAAAAATCAAGAACCGTTGAAGAAACTCTCAATCACTACTCTCTCAATCTCTCTCTCGCAATAACTTATTACTAGCGAGTAAAACATGTAGTGTCATATAATATTTTCCGAGCACCCAATAATTAGTCACGATACCTACAAGTCTACATTCACAAGTTGGAAAATCAGATTTGTTTTTCTCATTTTTTTTTCTGTGGAAGAATCCACTTGCTAATACTAGGGGCTAGATTAATTAATAGCCAAACCTGATTTGAATTATATTTTTTTTCTTGAAAATTATCATGGCAATGTCCAAATTAAGAGATTAGCCGTGATCTCTTATAAGTTATAAAGATCCCCTCGTGGGGACAAGGTTGTTAATCAAGAGACAAACCGAGTGGAGCGATTAGTGTTCTAAGCTAATTCAATTTTAAAATTAATTAGCAAACAAAAAATTCAAGATTTGTCCCCTAAATCTCTGTCACCTTTTCTTCTTGCTGGGATTAAAATATAATTGCACTTGAAATCATTCACCAGTATTCAGGTTATCATTTTGGTTTTATGTTAATTTCTAATCAAAAGTCTTTCATAATAATTTTAGAGTGTGGTCATGGAGAAGCTTCAAGAAATTATTAGATCATGACGACTCTAATCATTTCCAGATCTTTAATTTTTCTTTTTTGGATGTCCGACTGAAAAGTCTTCCAATTTCTTGCATTGATACGGAATTAACACGGATGATCGTCTTATTCAAGTTTAAATTTTTTTGTAAGAATCACAATATATTTATTCACAAAAAATTGAAACTTATATGAGATCATTCCCCACAACATACTCTTCAACCTGTCTTTGAAGTTCTTCTCTCTCTTTTGGAGACATCCGATAGGCGGGCTTGGTCTGGTAGTCAAGGTTTGTAACTTAGAGATATGTTCTCTCTTGCGTTTTAGGTTCAAAATCTCTCAGGTATTATCAACTCTTATGAGTTTGTCTAAACAGGGCAAAATCTCTGGCTTTAAATGGGTCACGGCAAGTGAACGGCAAGATTAGTCCCTCGAGAACTAATCGACGTTAGGTTAATGTAAAAATCTCAAAGTCGACCGAATAACTCCAATATCAAAAAAATATATAAAATTTTTACCAATCGTCCTTTCAAGATTGTATGCATTACCAATAAAAAAATGGAGTAAAATGCAATGATCTCCGTTAAGGTTTCTGACAATTGCAGAAAGTTTCCCTGTAATTTAATTTGGAAAAGTACACACCTCTTATTCTTTTGAAAGTATTGCACTGTTTTTTCTGCCGTCCAAATCTACTAAAAATAAGTTACATTTTGTTGATGTCATCAGATTTTTTTTAAAAAATGGCCAAAACACCTTGGACATGCTATAAGAGGGTCGAAATTTTTTCCAAGGCACTTTGAATACCTCTTCACCTCACCAAAGAGTAAAGGTATATAACTTATTTGAGTATAGTTGTATTTTTTTGTACATATACATGCATTTTTTGATAACCGTACATATACATGCATTAGTTAATTATTTATTTATTTATTTATTGATATAATTTTTTTCCAATTATGAACATGTTATCTAGTACCGGAAGTGTCTTTAGGGCTTGAAACAATTTTATACTTTTTAAATTCGGTTCATCAAAACGAATCAATAATCTATAAAAATTGAGACAAGTGCACGTCAACTTTTTGTAGATTATTGATTCGTCTCGACGAGAAATTTCATAAAAGTAAAAGAATATGAACCAAATTTTAAAAAAATATAGTTTTTTTAACATATTCTTCGTCTTTATTGAACTTTTTAAACATAATTTTATACTTTAATTTTAGATTCTTTTCGTTAAGATAAACATAAAATTTACAAAACATTTGACCCAAAATCGACAAATACAAAAAAGATTAATCAAAAGTGACTAATATCGCTTATTTAAACTCCTTTTTGTCGTACTATTTGGATTTTATACTTGAAAAATTCTAAAAATTCACTATTAGCTAAAAACAATTTTGAGATTATTCGCGAAGTTGAAATTTCAACAGATTGCTCATATATAACTAAGGGTAGAAAGGTCATTTATGGGTAAAGTAAATATTGTCGGTCTAAATTTAACGATATGGAAAAAACATTGCAATACTTTCAAAAGTAGGAGAGGTGAGTGTATTTTTCAAAACTACAAAAGAAGTCCCTACAATTATAAGAAACCTCAGGGGAGGTCAATGCATTTTACCCATAAAAAAATGTTTTACCCTACGTTTCAATGTTTTGCTTGTTGAAACAGCTATGATACTTCCAAATTCCAATGAGTGGTATCTGTCATTTATATTTTAATTAACGATGGTAAAAGTAAAAAAAAAAACCACAAATATATGCCTATTTTTTCACTACTGCATTAAAAAAATTAATAATCAACACCGCTCATTTAAATTCTTTCTGGTCGTGTTCTCTGAATTTTATTTCTGGAAAAATTTAAAATATTCTCCGTTGACTTAAAAGAATATTTCGAAATTAATCATAAACTCTAAATTTTAAAATAAATTTTTATCAAATGAAAGTTTTATTTTGGGCACAAAACTGTGCCAAGCACAGCATAAATTTCTTCGCGTGCTATGTCGATGTTTACTACCTTAATTAATATCAACAAAAATAAAAAACTTTCGGCTATATGTATTGCAGTTTTATATATAACAAGTCTCAGCCAATGTCAAACCGAAATTGTTCGACGCCATACTTTAAACCGCGCATTGGCCTAAATAGAACAGAAAATAATGACAAGGGAAAATAAGGGTGGGTGGAATTAAAGAAATCGAGACGACGATAGAGTTCGAAAAATATCTACTGATGATCTAATACTATAATGTCTCCGACCACTGATCAGATCTGAACGAAATTTTGTGTATATGTGAGTATGTACACCAGAATGGAGTTCGGTGTAAGTACCTCGGTATATACACGAAAATCCAATTCTCAAACAAAAACGCCCCTTCGAGAGAGAAAGTTCAGAAACAATGTCTTCGACCACCATGAACAAAATTTTCCACACTAATCTCATCTGATTTATCATGACATATTAATTTACAATTGTTGGAATGACCAATTGAGTTTGTGAATTCTATGATGCACCTAAGAAATGATTCGACCAGTTCATTTTGTAGCACTCGCTGAGTGAGCATGTTAACAATTTGTATTTTATATTTTAAATAGACGGAAAAAATTAAACACAGAACAGTTCAGTTATGAAATTAGAACGCAATTTGTTCTAGTATCTACCGATTAAAAAACTTAGACGATTTGACTAAATCTTGAACTAACTTATGTGGGTTACGTATCGAACAAAAATCTTGTCTCTTTTTATTTTTTATTATAATAAAAATAATTCTATCCACTTTGGAATGCGTATACAAAGGGCCAATCTAAATTCATATGCTAGCTGGATTAATATTCCAACTGCTACAGAAAATCTGGTTGGAATTTTGTGTAGGGGAATAATTATAATTATAAAAAAATCTGTAAGCTTAACTAACAAGGTACATGATACTTCTGAAAGAGACATTAAATAGAGTAATTGAGAGGAAATAAGGGAAAAAACCAACATTTAATAATTCAATCAAGCCAGATTTTGTTGTCAGCAAATCTTCTAAATAATGATATTTGTGGTACAAACATATGGTCTGTGTTCGGTTGAGTGTTTCTGAAACGATTTTTGAAAAAAAACTCTGAAACGCTGTTTGGTGTAAGTGTTCCAGAAAAAATTTAACTCTTGAGAGTTAAATTTTTTGGTGTTTTCGAGGTGCTCTCTTTCTTTCTCTTCTTTTATAGAAAGATGAAATTGTTTAGGAAGAAAAGAAAAGTGTTTGGAAAAAAAATTTCCAAACAAGTTTCCAAAAAATTTTCAGAAAATTTTCAAAAAATATTTTGAAAACTTCTAAACGAACATAAGTGTGTGCAAATTTGGACATAGATATATTTGGAATTTTTTGAAGCACGCAAAGTTTTTATAATTTTATAAATTTTACGTGTATCGAACGATTCCGAATATATTGTAAGAGAAAATGAGAGATACTCAAAGCAAAATTATGAATCTTGTACCGGCAAGCGTACCAATTTTATTACTGGTACGGTACGTACCGATACCGGTACGTACCGACGTACCGTTTTAGATTTATCGCTAAAATTAATATACATTTCTCAAATAATATTTTTTTAATAAAAATCATATTAACCATATAAAATAAAGCATCATAATTTAAAAATAAATTACCAAACATAAAATATGATAATTTTAGCCTCAATTTATATTTAGTTACCCAAAATTAAATTAAATTTTTTATTTTTAAATACGGACTAGTATAGTATCGGCCGGTATTGGCGCAACCGCTCAGAATCGAACTCCAGTAGTCTGGTACCGTTACGAGGCCAGCATGTGACGTACCGCTTGATACCAATCCTTAAGGGACGGGATAAATAACACTGACTCAAAGTCCCAAGGAGTTAGTTCAGTGGAAGAAGAGAGGATGACTGATGGGCTTGCCTCTCAAGGTCGTAAGGTTGAATTTCACCAGAACCAATCATTAAAGGCCATTGGAGGTTCACCTGGTTGTTAACTGCAGGCTTCGAGAACTAGTAAGCATTAGGTTTGGGGCAATCCAAAATAAACAGGATACCTCGACTATCATAAAAAGTAAAAAATGCTCAAATTCCATAATGTAACTTTATTAATCATCAAAACCAAAAAGTAGAGAAATAGTAAAATTGCAAAAAAAAAAATCGCGAAACAAATTAAATTACAGAATAAATACATAATAAATATAATATTGAACCGAGTCATGTGGTATCATTGTTCCCTTAACACAGATTCGCCGCCTGACAAGTAGCACCAGTGTCTATCTCCTAGCATAAATGACTCACTTAGTCGATGAAACACCAACAAACGACCACACGTCAAACCGAACTGTGTCTATCTCTCTTTCACTCAAGAATACAAAAATAGGCATATATCATGGAATACAAAATTCTTGCCTTTTTTTTTTTAAAGAAAAATGTAGAATGGCTTGAATTTGCACATTTTACACTGACGAGACCTTTAAGTAGCAAACATGAATGGCTTCTACGAATGAGGAACCTTCTGGTTGCCTCGTGAGACCCTCTAGGGTCCCAAATACATTCACCGCCATTTGAAATTTTCAACAAAGCCTACTTGAATGAAATTGAAAGAAATTTGATACAATATACAAAGCAGATTATGAGAAAAAGAACATCGGATAATTCCTACATAGGATAGATAGTTTTTAGATCTTGAACCTTCCCTTGTGAAAAAACCAATAAGATTTCCAGGCAAACTAGTAAACACGATGTCTTGAATTGTTCTATTATTTGTGTAAATGGAAATAACAGACCCCACACAAGAACTTCCTCTAACGCAGTTCAGTCATCACTATTCTGTTCGTTTTGTCCATGAACACACGCCTCGTTCGTCTATAAGTGTTTTAAGAATTTTGTCATCTCAAAATTTTATTGAAGTGACCCACTTCACGCTCACATAGGTGACCTTTTATCAAGAGTACCTTACAATACACTGATATGAATCGCATCATTTTCAAACCAAAAGAGTCATTAAAAACAAATACTTGGTGTGACCAACATCCATAATATGATCTATTGCATGATGACCTCCATCATGTATTCTGAAAATGAGATTTTGACATGTACTTATGATGTTAGACATATGTGTCAGAAACGTAGAAGTTGATTAAAGAATGTTATTTAGAAAGATTATTCGTACTTGTGTTTTACTCTGATTTACTTTTTCACGATTATTCATTTACTACTTCCGCTCATTGCATGTTTTGACATAATCATGCATAATATGATCTATTACATAAATTGAATTTACAGGTAGAATTATTTATTAGGTTTTATTACTCATGGTGTAAACTTCTCATGCCCTTAGCTTTTCATGTCAAATATTTTTGACGATAATTTTACAGAACCAAATTTCTAGATCAGTAATGACTACTGCTTGCATGAGGAAGATCAGATTGCATCCTGGTTTACCTCAAATTTTCTTAGCTCTAAAAATTTTATTTGTCACGCAATTTTTCTTTTTCTTGAAACTACTACAAACTTTATTTTATGAATGGGAAAAGACTTTTGGTTCAGTTATTTTATTTAATAATTCTGAGAAATAGGGGTGTTACATGATGTCACCATGGGGTTAAGGAGGGCACTTGAGCATGGGAGATTCAGAACATCATTCAAAGTATCCTTGGTTGTTTCTTTCTTAAGTTGGCAAATTTTGGGAATAAAATTCCATAAGAATGGGAGACTGTGAGGATTAGTCCAGTCTTGAATTTTACCTATTATTTTTTATCTTCATTAATTTTAGTAATTAACAAACAATTGAGAATTTTGGGAGTTTTAATAATATTTTCAGTAGTTTGGGAGTTAATTCGATAGATTGTTAAAACTTTAGGGTTGCGGTGTAATTTGATTATTTATGGCTACATCGTGCTTAACCCTAATTTCTACATGAATATCCCAAAAATTAAGTCGGCCATCTCTCTCTCTCTCTCCCTCTCTCTCACACACAAAAGCAAGCACGCACACATGCACACTAGTGCGTGGTTCGGTGTCAGTTATGAATTCAACATCCGTCTCTTGAACTTTTGAATAACGCAAAAAAAAAAAAAGTTGATCCCGGTAACGAGAGCTTTAAATCAAGCTTAGGGGCGATCGTATTTGAGAAAAACAGAGGATATTGTAGGATCTATCGTTTCTTCGAATTCTTGATTCCATGAAGGATTTCATGTTCAATTTATGTTTAAGGTTGATAATTCGTTGTTTCTATCGCAAATATTTGATTTTACATTTATTTATCAATCGTTATGCATTATGTTCTATTTTATGCATGAAATCGCAAAGTTTTGGGGAAAACTAGGTATCCGGAAGCTCCGCAATTCGTGTTCTGAAGAATTTGGAAAACTTTGAAGGTCGCAAGGATGATTTTAGAGCTCCCTAAATTTTTGTGAACTCCCTGAATTTAGAGGTCCCTAAATTCAAACTTGCGAGCTCCCCAAATTTTTTAGAACTTTGTTCTTGGTTCGGGACAATACTGCAAGGGTGATTTTAGAGCTCGAGTGGCCTTTAGACTGGTCAAGCTCGAGCGAGGTTGATAAAAATAGCAGTTTTGTTATTTAATTTCCTCCACGTTTGTTGGGTATTTAGGTCAGCTGCGAGGTTGTTGCTTGTTTGTTGGGACATGTGTCATTGTCATGATTACCTTAAGATGGGTATCTGTGTTATTCGGTCCATGCAAGTTCGTAAAATATGACAGGAGTCCGTGGAATTCTATCGGTGCAAGTCCATAAATCTAATGAACATGCTCCGTGTGTCGGTAGGCCTACGGTGAGAGCTCGTAAATGATTAAGGGTTGAAACATGAATTTGATTTCAACACTGGAATTGGAATTTTGTTTCAGCAAATTATTGAAGTCCGGAATGAGACGTAGATTTCAGCATAGGGTGTGTTGATTGTCGATTGTCGATTGTGGTAGAGGTCTCATGTATTGCACGTGGATTCGAAACTATATTATTATGATTAAAACCTTTTGCGAACTGTATATTTTTGTGCATAAGGAGAATATATATATGACACAGGTTTTAATTCTCATTATTCAGATATTTAATATGCAATCCTATACAAACTTCAACTTATTTTATTGTTTATAAATCTTTTTCAAGTAAATATGTGGAGCAAATGCATATGGGCTAAGATGACACATTTTTTATTGTTTCTGTTAGATATTTTTATTAAGATGTTTATGAGACATTGTGAGCATGGTTTTGACTTGATGATTGTTGATTTACTTATTTGATATTGGATGTAATAATGGTTATTATTATTATTATTATTATTATTATTATTATTATTATTATTATTATTATTATTATTATTATTATTATTTATTGAGAATAGATTTTATATTTTATTTCCTCATATTTTTGTCGATGTAAGTCCCTAATTCTAACGAATGTATTTTGTGGGTGGGTAGGCCTGCTGTGAGAGCCCGTAAATTATTACTCCAAAGGCCAATATGCTGCAATTCGGATCGAGAGAAGATTACCACATAGTCGATGCAATGTCATCCATTGTCAAGAAGAAGGCAAGCATATCGCGATTGGCTAGACCGACTACTAGTCTAAGGCCATGTCGTGCACAACTGACTGATGCCGAGCGTATATATCATCATACAGCCAATTAAGGTCAAGCTGACCAAACCACTTGGTTAATCTCGAATCTCTACCATTGGCTGTGATAAAACGATACTAACTATACTAGATATAACATAAACTATTTCAAGCAAGAATCAACGGTAACACATGCATATACGTGGAAAACCCCAAAAAGGGTAAAAACCACGGGAAGAAATCATTCACTAAAAACCATTGTGCGATTACAAATAAACCTATACTTACAACTATGACTCCTCAAAGTTGTTCCCAGGTTGATTTGCCGAATCCACGTTCACCGCACCGTGACTGATTTACTTCCGCCTTGAACCTTCAAATCTTTTTGATTGAACTTGCCATTCAGATCTCTTGACAGCCATATGATCTCAGAATCCCTTAATTTCTCTCTCTGCATCCGTCAATTGCTCAGAATACGAAATTCAGTTTTATAGACGAACCGCAACAGTCGCTTGAGCGACTCCACTGTCGCTGGAGCGACTCTAATGTCGCTTGAGCGACTTTACAAGAATACAAAACAAATACAAATAAATTGATTTCTTCCACTTGCCTAAACAGACTCTTTCTAGAAATTTAAAACAACATGTGGTAAATTAAAACGTCGAGTGGCACAGTTGTTTTGGTAGATAGCCCGGAAGTTCCAATACAGAAGAGACGAGTAGGACGATGGAGCTTACAATCTCCCCCTTTGGAACTTTCGGGCAAAATTTGTGCATCCAGAGAAAACCTGTGTAAGATTAAGAGTAACACAATAACAACACAACCAACAAACAGACAGGTACCTGGATATATAATTGACAAGAGGAAACATAAGCACTAAATCAATTAAACCGTTCGTTTCTCCCCCTTTTTGGCCGAAAACCAAAGGAGGGCGATAAGTACCCATAAACATAAAACAAGGTAAAACCAACATGAGATAAGTCTAAAAAACCAAAAAGGAAATAACTGAGTCCAGAAGCAGTGTAATCAATCACAATAAACATGAATCATTGATGAGGGGGCGAGTGCTCAGGAGACCGAACAGGATACCCAGGAAACGGCGGAGCTTGAGTAGTCTGTGCCACAAAAACAGTCACTTGATTAAGCAAAGTTGCAATCTGACTGGAGTGGCGAAGGATAGAGCCGGTGGACCGGGAGAATTCCTGTTGAGCAGCAAGTTGAGAAGCCTGAATTTCATTCATCTGGGTAATGATGCGGCTTTGAGATTGTTGCAATTCACCCATCATATCAAAAAGCCTGGATTGATTGGCAGCAATGGAATCCAAGGAGGCTGGAGCAGACGAGGAGGAGGCAGCAGCAGCAGAAGCTTGACGGGTACGACGACGGGGAGGCGAAGGGGCGCCAACGGCCTCAGCAAAAGCGGCCTCATTAGCCGCAAAGAAGGAATCCATGTCTTCCTCAGTTGGATTAGGAAAGTAAGCATCGTGGTTGGCATGGGCAGTGCTAAGACTACAGGATTGGGCATTTATAGGGCGGATGTGAGTGCGGGAGACCAGAGTGGGTTCACCTTCAATCACAGGAATTTGAAGAACATTGAGCAAGAGGTTGGAGATAAGGACACCAAAAGGGAGAGAGGCCTTTTTTGGGAACTTGCCGGGTTCAAATTTGGCTAGTTGCCGGAAGGCTATGCGTGTCCAATCAACAGGGGCTTGCTGGCCAATGAGATGAAAGGCCACACCCCTAAGTGCAGGTACATCTGATGTGTGTGAAGTGGGTTCAAAAGAGCTGCAGAAAAAAAGATTGAGGATACGATAGTATGGTAGGAGCACCCCCTGATTAATTTTGTTTTTGTCCCAAGTACGTGGGTAACCAGAAATAGCATCAGCAACATTATTTCTAATCTCCAGAGACGGTACCCGCTGGTTTAATTGATTTAGTGCTTATGTTTCCTCTTGTCAATTATATATCCAGGTACCTGTCTGTTTGTTGGTTGTGTTGTTCTTGTGTTACTCTTAATCTTACACAGGTTTTCTCTGGATGCACAAATTTTGCCCGAAAGTTCCAAAGGGGGAGATTGTAAGCTCCATCGTCCTACTCGTCTCTTCTGTATTGGAACTTCCGGGCTATCTACCAAAACAACTGTGCCACTCGACGTTTTAATTTACCACATGTTGTTTTAAATTTCTAGAAAGAGTCTGTTTAGGCAAGTGGAAGAAATCAATTTATTTGTATTTGTTTTGTATTCTTGTAAAGTCGCTCAAGCGACATTAGAGTCGCTCCAGCGACAGTAGAGTCGCTCCAGCGACAGTGGAGTCGCTCAAGCGACTGTTGCGGTTCGTCTATAAAACTGAATTTCGTATTCTGAGCAATTGACGGATGCAGAGAGAGAAATTAAGGGATTCTGAGATCATATGGCTGTCAAGAGATCTGAATGGCAAGTTCAATCAAAAAGACTTGAAGGTTCAAGGCGGAAGTAAATCAGTCACGGTGCGGTGAACGTGGATTCGGCAAATCAACCTGGGAACAACTTTGAGGAGTCATAGTTGTAAGTATAGGTTTATTTGTAATCGCACAATGGTTTTTAGTGAATGATTTCTTCCCGTGGTTTTTACCCTTTTTGGGGTTTTCCACGTATATGCATGTGTTACCGTTGATTCTTGCTTGAAATAGTTTATGTTATATCTAGTATAGTTAGTATCGTTTTATCAATATACAACTCTTGTCAGACACTAATGAGGAGCACACAGTTTATTTGATCATATGGAAAATGACAATAAAACAGGAATAACTTGAGTTGGATAAACAGAGAAACAACAATGCCATGTCATTTTTTATTTTTTTTATATTATTATTATTATTTTTTTTTTTTAAATTTTTTATTTTTATAAAATTATCCAACATAACCAACACCGACAAGTTTTCGAAGATAATCAAACCGGACATAGTCTAGAGGTTTAGTGAAGAGATCAGCACGTTGAAGGGTAGTTTCTAGGTATTCAAGAGTTATAGATCCGTCGTCAACTAAGTCACGAATAAAGTGATGTCTGATGTCAATGTGTTTAGTACGGGAGTGTTGAACAGGGTTTTTGGAAATATTTATGGCACTAGTGTTGTCGCAGTAAAGAGTCATATTATGTTGAGGTAAGCCATAGTCGGTAAGCATTTGTTTCATCCAAAGAAGTTGAGTGCAGGCACTTCCAGCTGCAATATATTCAGCTTCAGCAGTGGAAAGAGAAATGGAATTCTGTTTTTTACTTAACCAGGCGACGAGATTATTCCCTACATAGAAACATCCACCTGAGGTGCTCTTACGATCGTCAACACAACCGGCCCAGTCAGCATCACAATAGCCTGCTAAGACCGAGGTTGTATCGCGCGACATCCAGATACCATACTCTATAGTACCGTGAATATACTTTAAAACACGTTTGACTGCGGCTAAATGTGATTCCTTAGGGTTAGCTTGATATCGGGCACACGCTCCGACACTAAAAGCAATATCAGGTCGACTAGCAGTAAGATATAGTAAGCTTCCGATCATACTTCGAAAGAGAGTTTGATCTATGTCTACTCCAGATGTGTCTTTTGTGAGTTTTAGTGTCGTGCTCATGGGAGTGCGAGAGTGTTTCGATGATTCCATTCCAAATTTTTTTATCAGATTTATGGCATACTTGGTTTGTGTAATAAAGATGCCGGTCTCAAGTTGTCGAATCTGGAATCCGAGGAAATATGACAGTTCTCCCATCATGCTCATTTCAAATTCATTTTGCATGAGTGTGGAGAATTCATTTGCCAAATCAGGAGACGTAGATCCAAATATAATATCGTCAACATAAATTTGAGCAACTAACATGTGTTTATTGCTGTGTTGAACAAACAGGGTTTTGTCAACACTCCCCCTAACAAAATTATTTTTCAGTAAGTACTCAGTGAGACGTTCGTACCATGCCCGAGGAGCTTGTTTCAAACCATAAAGAGCTTTATTTAAGTGATACACATGATCTAAGTTGTGAGGATCTTCAAACCCCTTAGGTTGAGAGACATAAACGTCTTCTTTAATTATTCCGTTTAGAAACGCACTTTTAACATCCATTTGATGTAATTTAAAACCTAGAAAACATGCGATTGCTAACATAATACGGATAGATTCAAGTCTGGCAACGGGCGCAAAAGTTTCATCAAAATCAATCCCCTCCACTTGTGTATATCCTTGAGCAACTAGTCTAGCTTTGTTTCTAACTATTGTTCCTTGTTCGTTAGATTTATTTTTGTATATCCATTTAGTTCCGATTATATTAGTGTGCTTAGGACGAGGAACGAGTTCCCATACATTATTCCGCTCAAATTGGTTAAGTTCTTCATGCATGGCGTTCACCCAATGTTCATCACATAGAGCCTCTTTAATATTTTTAGGTTCAAATGAAGAAACATAACAAACATAAGATACCTCATCTCGCAGTTGCTTCCTAGTTTTCATAGATTCTGTTACCTTTCCCAGCACTTGACTTGTGGGATGGTGCAGTCTAACACGTGATGATGGATGTAGCGTACCTTCTTCACTTTCTTTTTCTGACTCCTGGTCATTCTCTTTAATTTCAACGTCATCCTTGTCGCTTTCTTCAAGATCATCGGAATTAGAGTTGTCTTGTGAGTTTCCTGTATCTTGGTCAAACACTTGTTCCAACAATTCATTAGTAGAACATGATTCTTCATTTACGACCTTTTCATCAACAATAACATTTATAGATTCCATAACAGTATGAGTTCGTTTATTGTATACGCGAAAAGCTCTACTATTCGTAGCATATCCAAGAAAAATTCCTTCATCACTGCGAGTATCGAATTTTCCTAGGTATTCTCGATCTCGCATGATATAGCATTTACTGCCAAAAATTTTGAAGTATTTGACATTGGGTTTTCTGCCTTTCCATAGTTCATAGGGAGTGTGTTTTGTACCAGGGCGAAGATACACACGATTGATGGTATAGCAAGCAGTAAAGACAGCTTCTGCCCAAAATTTTAAAGGAATATGTTTAGCATGAAGCATAACTCGAGCCATTTCTTGAATGACTCTATTTTTTCTTTCAACAACCCCATTTTGTTGAGGTGTTTTTGGAGCAGAAAACTCATGGCCAATGCCAAGTTCATCACAGAAAACAGCAAACTCAATATTTTCAAATTCTCTACCATGATCCGATCGGATACGAACAACAAATCCTATTTTGACATTTTTCTCGTTCTGTAGTTGTTTGACAAGAGATTTAAAATTAGATAAGGTTTCTGATTTTTCTTTAAGAAATCTTACCCAAGTAAATCTAGTGAAATCATCAACCATAACAAATATGTACCGTTTACCTCCTAAACTTTCTATTTTGGAGGGTCCCATGAGATCCATGTGTAGAAGTTCAAGAGGTTTTTTTGTTATGTTACTGTTGATTTTCTTGTGTGGAGTTCTAGTTTGCTTTCCTAGTTGACAAGGACCACATATTTGGTTCTCAAGATTTCCCAACTTAGGTACACCACGAACCAATTCTTGTTTAGCCAGGACAGAAAGATCTTTATAATTGACGTGTCCTAGACGTTGATGCCAAAGTTCAGTGTCAGATAGAAGACTGGAATTGCAGTTTAATTCATTATTAGGTATGATTCCATAGCAATTATCAGAAGTACGCTTTCCATGCATGATTTCTTTTCCCGTATCATCACAGATGTAGCAATCGTGTCTAGAGAATTTTACTTCATGATTGGAGTCACACATCTGACTTATGCTGATAAGATTTGCTTTTAAACCATCAACATATAAAACATCTTCTAATAAAACGGATCCAGACGTGCTCACAGTACCACGTCCTACAACTCGAGAAGTGTTTCCATCTCCAAAGGTAACTATCCCTCCATCATATTTTTCGAGTTTTTCAAAAACCGATTTATCACCGGACATGTGTCGAGAGCATCCACTATCAAGATACCACATATGAGTGCTTTTAGTTTTCAAAGCTGTGTGTGCAACATGGCAGGACAGTTCTGTTTTCTTAATCCATATGAAACGGGATCTTTTATGGGGGTTTGCCTGATTAGAAAAATTACTCCATTTGTTTTTATGATAAGTGGTAGTATTTTTTCGGGATTGAAAATCACGTGGGAACCCATATAGTTTGAAACAGTTAGGACGAATGTGACCAGAAACATGACAGTGATGACACACAGGAATAAACCTTTTTGAGTTGTTTTGATTCCTATTATTTTTGTATTTTCTTTCGCTTTCGTAATTACCAGTGTAATTATTTTGATGATTTTGGTTCGTCACTTTCTTTGCCTTATTTTTAACCTGTTCATTAGAAGAACTGGTAGCAAAACCCAGACCGGCCCTACTGCTAGAAGATCTTTGCATCCCTAGAATATCATCTAAGCTCTTAGTTCCAGTATTTAATCGTTCAAAAACAGAATTAGCTTTGGCAAGATCAGTAGCTATGACTTCTAGTTCATCTTTAGATTTTTTGTGTAGGTGAGTGAGTTTTTCATTTTCGGCATGTAGCTTGATAATTTGAAGCTTTAGACTATCCCTTTCCGTAGTAACTTGATTAAAGACAACATTCTTATCTTCAAGTTGTTTCACTAAGATAGAGTGTTTTTCTTCACATTTTTTATATTTCTCAACAAGTTTGAGATTTGTCTTGTTTATTTTGTTACTTTCTTTGTAGATCAAGTTGTAAGCTTCAAGCAGTTCTTTATAATTACAACTTTCTTTCTCCTCTTCACTCTCACTTTCTTCATCAGAAGAATCTCTAGTGTCAGACTTAGCATTAAGGGAAGATGTGAAAGCAATATAGTTTATATTATTATCAGAACTTTCTTCCTGTTTATCAGTGTCACTATCATCATCCCAGGTAATATTAGCTTTAAGGGTGTTTTTCTTCTTTAATTTGTTAGCACATTCATGTGCAAGATGACCATACCCATGACATTCATAACATTTGGGTCCAGCAGGAGGGCCTTTGATGATTTTCTTATTCTTGACTCCAGATGAATCTTCTCTAGGTTTAGATGAGTGGCTATTTCCTCCTTCATTAAAATTCTTCTTCTTAAAAAAATTTTTAAACGTTTTAGTAAACAAGGCCATGGCCTCAACATCGTATTCCCCTTCACTATCAGATTCATTTACGAAAGTTTGAGAACTAGTGAAGGCTATCGGTTTAGTTGTCATTTTAGGTTTAGGTCTTTGAGGATAAAGGAGAAGCATGTCTGCCTCATAGGTTTGAATAATGCCAACTACTTCTTCTACAGATTTTTCTTTTAGTTTACGTTTTCCTTCCAGCATAGTGACTTTAGTATTAAAACGTTCTGGAAGAGATCTAAGAATTTTCTTAATGACACGAAAAGAAGGAATGGGATCACCAAGGGTAGCACAATTGTTTACAATAGAAATGAGTCTAGAGTAAAATTGGGTGAAAGTTTCATCTTCATGCATACGAGTGATTTCAAATTCTGTAGTTAATCTTTGCAGTTTTGATTCTTTGACGATATCAGTTCCTTCATGACAAGTTAGAAGAATATCCCATGCCTCTTTAGCTATTTCACAGTTAGCTATTTTTCTGTGTTCAGTCATATCCACAGCACTGAAAAGAATGTCAAGAGCTCTATTGTTTGCTTGAAGAGCAGATTTTTCAGCAATGGTAAAACTGGATAAGGGTTTACGTTCTACAACTCCCTCAATGACACTTGTAGGATAGACATATTTATAAATGCATGCATTCCAGATTTCTTCATCAGCCGATCTCAAGATAACTTTAATTTTAGATTTCCAATAATCGAAGTTGTCACTATCGAGAAGGGGCGTGCGATTAGTAATATGATTCATATTGATGTTAGTACTCATGATGACCCAGGAGAAAATACTAGATGCAAGAAAGTATCCCGCTCTGATACCAATTGATAAAACGATACTAACTATACTAGATATAACATAAACTATTTCAAGCAAGAATCAACGGTAACACATGCATATACGTGGAAAACCCCAAAAAGGGTAAAAACCACGGGAAGAAATCATTCACTAAAAACCATTGTGCGATTACAAATAAACCTATACTTACAACTATGACTCCTCAAAGTTGTTCCCAGGTTGATTTGCCGAATCCACGTTCACCGCACCGTGACTGATTTACTTCCGCCTTGAACCTTCAAGTCTTTTTGATTGAACTTGCCATTCAGATCTCTTGACAGCCATATGATCTCAGAATCCCTTAATTTCTCTCTCTGCATCCGTCAATTGCTCAGAATACGAAATTCAGTTTTATAGACGAACCGCAACAGTCGCTTGAGCGACTCCACTGTCGCTGGAGCGACTCTACTGTCGCTGGAGCGACTCTAATGTCGCTTGAGCGACTTTACAAGAATACAAAACAAATACAAATAAATTGATTTCTTCCACTTGCCTAAACAGACTCTTTCTAGAAATTTAAAACAACATGTGGTAAATTAAAACGTCGAGTGGCACAGTTGTTTTGGTAGATAGCCCGGAAGTTCCAATACAGAAGAGACGAGTAGGACGATGGAGCTTACAGGCTGAAATGATGCAGAAGCCATAGCCAGAACCAGCTATCAATTCAAGTCCAAGCACAAACTTTCTGGATCATTTTTGTTCTACAACAAAATCAACAAGTACGCCAAGAACACTTGATCTGCACAAAATAGTTAGTCCCAAACAAGACTTATTTCTTGAAATTTTGAATACCGATCAATTGATTAAAACGTCACAAATCTATTTTAAGCTTGTAAGAAAAAATGAATGGGTCAAATTGCAGAAGAAAAAAAAAACTTCATTAATCATAAAAATTATAAATTATAAAAATTACAAAATTGCAAAAAATAAAAATACGTAACAACTACAACATCAAACCAAATCATGGGTATCACCGTCTTCTTAAAACAAATTCGCCATCTTATCATGGGCGTTTGAGGTCGCACTGGCGTCTCTCACAAGGTAAAATAGCTACCTCAGCCAATGACCACATCTCTCACTCACTCACTCAACACACGAAATAGGAATATATTGTGGAATACAAAATTCTGGTATTTGTTTAAAAAAAACGTGAAATGGTTTGAATTTTTATACACAAATAGGGACTTTTCACGTCCTGTTCAGATATCACCTTCAAGTTATGAACCATGAATAATTTTCATGAATATTAAAGAATTTTTTAGTTGTCTCGATCGTAAGATCTTCTAGTGTTTGGAATTCATCAATCATCGTTGGAAGTTTGTGCTCACTCTCTTGCATTCAAATGCTGCCAAGTGGCAAGTAGGTAGGATTTTTATTTGTATCCTCAAATCCTCATACTCTTAATTGGCTTTGAGCTAAGTTTTTATTCCCAGGTCAAAGGTCATTAAAGTTTGGCGGAGATAAGACAGATGATAGGGACAAAAAGGCCATAAACATTCCTAATCTTTCTCTTTTGTGGTTTTGTGATTGCTTGCCGACGACGTGCGTTGAAAAATAAAAAGAAAGAAGCATTGCCGTGGATAAAGAAGAGTCGTTTCAACATTAAAAACAATAAAAATTGGAGCAAACATATAATAATGAATTTGAATTTGAAACCAAGCGTCGCCAATGGGTTTTATACCAGATTTCTTTTTTTTTTAATAACCGAGATATTCGGTCATCTTGAAGTATACCCCATCTATTACTAGCTAGCTCTCAGGACCCTGAAGTTAACGACCGGATAAACCTCCAGTGATCCCAAATACGTGATTGTCAATATTCAGCCTCAGGATGTCTCAGTCTACAGCTCATCTCGATTTCTACTTTGACAATCCTTGAGATTTCTATACCAGATTCATAAATAGAAAGTCTCTGATCCTTTTGTAAGCGGGACTAACACTCTGAAAATAAAAAAAATCAAAATATAAAGAAGGCTTAATATTATTAAAAATGCCCAGAAGATATCAAAATATGAAGAAGGCTCTGACCCTTTTGATCGATATTTATTTAACTTAATTTAAAAATTTGTCATGAATATGAAATATTTTGTAATTAGCCAAAATAATTCATGTGCATATCGTAATCACACATTCGTAGTTGACCAACATTATACATAACAAACACCATAAAAAATGATGCAAATGAAATAAAAAAGTACATAACAATTTGAACCACAAAAGAATATATTTCTTCAACCAATATTAATTTGAGTCAATTTTGATTCACTCCTTAATGATTTTGAATAATTCTAAAATTATTTTTCCAACATATATAATGCTAAGCACACCCGATAGATGTATAATAGTATAATCATAGTAAATATATCCTTGTGATGTGTTAATCATGTTCATCTTAATTTCAATGAAGAACCTACTAGAATTAAACATGGATGTGACCTGATAAATCAAACAGGTCGATTTCCCACATACATACAGGTGTGTATATAAAATAGTATATATATGTGTGTGTGTGTGTGTGTGTTTGTGCGTAATCTAAACTCATAATGCACAATTCAAAATGCAAAATTTGAAAAAAGAAAAGTCCTAAACGTACGCTCCCTTGTTATTATCTGTATAGAGTATGCATCTCTCTCTAGGAGGGGGTGAGAGAGAGAGAGAGAGAGAGAGAGAGAGAGAGAGAGAATAGATTTCCTATGTCATATGCATCTCTCTCGAGGAGGGGGGTGAGAGAGAGAGAGAGAGAGAGAGAGAGAGAGAGAGAGAATCTGAGAATGTTTGCTCGAAATTTGGGTGAGCATAGAAAGGTTAATCATAGAAAGAGGTGATGAAAAGGTGAAATTGTGAGGTTAAACACGAAAGAGGACACGAGTCATTGGAAAGGCGAGGAGGGGGAAGAAGGTCTTTTATCATACATGATTGCAGGCTAGCTACTGACTATACTACTCTGCCATTGTCTTTGTGATCAGTCTCTCACATGGCTGCCCAGATTCTCTTATTGCACCCATCAGGTCCCACACACCCTTCCTGACCTCTCCTCTTTCTCTGCTTCCTACTTTTCTCTCTCCCTCCACGTACATAAGGCCTGATTAGATGAGGTTTTGGGTGTTTAAGGTGTGTTAAATAGTTAGGCGTATTAAATAAAGCGAGGTGGCTCATATTGACATAATATTTAAGGAGAGTGTGTCAAATAACTCACTAATTGGATATTGAGATATTAAAATAGATGTATTAAATAGTTCAGTGATTAGATGAAAAGTTATTTTGAGTAATTGTATCT